>JBBMOE010000026.1:0-286222 GCA_037975065.1 Chaetodon trifasciatus
AGTGAATTGCTCTCTTCAGACGGGTGTCTTCCCTGCTGCCTTCAAAACGGCAGTGGTGAAGCCCCTTCTGACGAAGAGCAATTTAGACCCCAGCATTTTTAATAACTACAGACCTGTATCCAACTTACCCTTTTTAAGTAAGATTCTAGAAAAGCTGGTTTTAAACCAACTAAACTATTTCTTAGACACTAATAACATTTTAGAGAAATACCAGTCTGGTTTTAGAGTGAACCACAGTACCGAGACAGCCCTTTTAAAGATTTTGAATGATATCAGGCGTAATGCGGACTCACAAAAACTCACAGTCCTGGTACTACTGGATCTAAGTGCTGCCTTTGATACAGTAGATCACCACATTTTATTAGACAGACTCAGAAACCTGGTAGGCCTCTCTGGTACTGTTTTTAATTGGTTTTACTCCGATCTCACGGACCGTTGTTTCTATGTAAGTTTGGATACATGTTCCTCTGGGACCCGTGAATTGAAGTGTGGGGTGCCCCAAGGGTCAATTCTAGGTCCAGTACTTTTTAATCTTTACATGTTTCCCCTTGGGGATGTCATCAGGAGACATGGCATTAGCTTCCACAGCTACGCTGACGATACACAGCTTTACATTGCCGTGTCTCCTGATGACACAGGGCCTATTGATACCCTTTTAAACTGTATTTCAGACATTAGGTCATGGATGGCAGAGAACTTCCTACTGCTCAACCAGGATAAAACAGAGGTTTTAGTTATTGGTCCTGAAGGCAAGAGAGAGACACTTTTACCAAAACTACAAGGTTTTACACCCTCAGAATCTGTTAAGAACCTGGGCGTCATTTTCGACTCTGAGCTCAGTTTTATTCCTCATATTAAAAATGTAACAAAGATAGGTTTCTACCATCTTAAAAATATAGCCAGAGTCAGCCCGTTTCTCTCTCAGGCTAACACGGAGGTACTGATGCATGCTTTTATCTCCTGCCGTCTAGACTATTGTAATGCCCTGCTCTCTGGTCTTCCCAAAAAGAATATCTATACCTTACAATTACTTCAGAGCTCAGCTGCACGTGTGCTGACGAGGACCAGAGGGTGGGAACACATTACAACGGTTTTAGAATCGCTGCATTGGCTCCCTGTGTGTTTCAGGATCGATTTTAAGGTGCTCTTATTAGTTTTTAAGTGTCTTAATGGTCCCGGGCCATCTTATTTATCTGACCTCCTTTTATCCTATCAGCCCTCGCGGATCCTGAGGTCCTCTGGCACCGGCCTTCTAATTGTTCCGAGGGTTTGGACCAAAACCCACGGGGAGGCGGCTTTCAGCCATTGCGGTCCAAGCTTTGGAACAGCCTGCCAGAGGGCATCAGGACCACAGAGACCGTTGATGTTTTTAAAAGGAGACTCAAGACTCACCTTTTTAGTTTGGCTTTTAATTGATTTCTTTTACTCTTTTGATTTAGATCTGTTTCATGCTACCGTTTGTTTTTAGCTTTTAAGTCATTTTATTCTATTTAAATTCAGGTCTTAGGTCTTTTATTTTTTTTGATCTTTTAGGTTTTAGGTCTCCTTATTCTATTGTCTTTTACGGTTCTAGGTCTTTTATTCTATTGTATTCTAGGTCTTAGCTCCAGTGCTTCCTCATGGGGGGCCTCCACGCTGTGAGGTGTGTCTGGTCTGCCCGCCGGGGCATCGTCCTGGGGACCCCTCGGGCCAGGAGGACTGGGGGGCGCTGCCCTGTAATGTGGTGTCCCCCCGGGCAATCTGGGTCGGGGGTCTCTGTTGCGGCGGTGCTCCCTGTGGCCGCGGGCTTTGACCCCTTGCAGTGTGGATGAGCTCCCCATAGGTGGTTTCTTTTCCTCTCATGGTTCCTCAGTGCCCTGCCATGTTTTTACATCGACAGTTTCATTGGGGTGTGTGTGTGTGGGTGTCTGGGGGCGTGTTTGGGAATGGGCGTTGTACAGACTTTCCTTGTTTTTATCTTTTGTCAAGCACCTTGAGTTGCATTTTATGTATGAAAGGTGCTATATAAATAAAGTTTGATTGATAAATGTGCAGACTACCCATGCTATGTGCACTAATGCACCCCCATACCATCACGGATGCTGGCTTCTAAACTGTGCGCTGATAACAAGCTGGATGGTCTCCCTCCTCCTTAGCTGGAAGACACGTCAGCCATGATTTCCTGCAGTTTTCCACTTTTTCACTTTGTCTGTTTTCAATGCAATGTCATCTGAGGGCCCGAAGATCACGGCCATCCAGTACATTCACTTGGCTTTTGGTCTTGTCCCTTGCATACAGAAATTTCTTCTGATTCTCTGAATCTTATAAGGACATTATGAACTGCAATGAAATCATCCCCCAATTCTTTGCGATTTTACATTAAGAAACATTATTTCTAAATTGTTCCACTATTTTCCAGGACAGTCTGACACAGAGTGGTGAAGCCCTCCCTATCTTTACTTCAGAAACATGTTACTAACCTGTTGCTGGTTTACCTGATTAACTGTGAGATGTTCCACCGGGTGTTTTCTTTTAGCATTTTACAACATTTCCAGTCTTTTGTTGCACTGTCCCAACTTTTTCAAACATGCTGCTCTAAACGAGGGTAATTTTCAAAAAACAATGACATTTTTCAGTTTCAACACTTGCTATTTTGTCTTTGTGCTATTTTCAATTAAATATGGGGTTGCAATATTCACATGCATGCAAATCATAACAGTGTGTTTCTATTTACATTTTACACCATGTCCCAACTTTTTGTGAACAGGTTTGTAAAAGTAGAATACAAAAGTTGTAAACACAGGCCTGCTTGCACAGTAACCTATTCACATGCTGACAGTTATTGTCATTTTGTTGTCATTCAGTGTTTGAACAATATTTCTCCTATCTCTTTGTCTTTCTGTCATTTTCTCCTCTGCTTAAGAAACTTTTAAGCCAGTTAAAAGCCCTCCTCCCTACTCCTTACAGTTTTTCACTTCAGGAGCTCTCTTAAGGGTTAACATGCTTTGTGAATAACTTGTATCCTACAGTATCTAGACTTAATTGTACAGGGAAATTCTTGGAAAACATCATTATTCTAAGAGCTGTCTTAAAATTTTGTCACTAAGACAAATACGTACATCGCTTGAGAGAGATAGTATAAATACATCATTGGTTGAGGACATTTCTGGTTTCTCTCATGGTCTGGGATGGGGCAGTGTCACTGGTGATTGGGCGGCACCTGAGGCTTATTATGAACACACAATTGGGGGTGGGTGGAGGTAGCTGTACTGATGTCAAGATTAGCCTTACTCATCACTACGACCACATTCCAACAAACTTACTTAATACACATTGTCTTTTACTTAAACAAAAAAAAAAAAAGTCATTTGTACATTTCTCTTGGTACGCACAACACTCTGCATCTATTTGGGTTTTGTTAACAGATGCCATGAGGCATTGACATGTTATTAGTTTCTCCATGGGTGCTGTGTTCAAGGGCCACTTGGAAGAAAGTGTTACTCCTGGGCGAAAGTCCGGCAATTAATCCAGTCACCTTCCACAGTATTTCACCACAAAGGCAGTTTTCCCAGTTGAGTGAGACTTGTGTCCACAGTAGCATTTTATTAGGACATGCTGAGTCACCGCATACTAGCCAACCACAGGCTTCCTCTAATAGCTTTAAGGTTTGGATTGGGGAATTAATGCTTAATTAATTAATAAATTAATTAATTAACACATGGTCCTCATGAGGACAGGTAAGCTGTTTTTCAACCAAGCAGTTAGTTTCAGTTCAGTTCAGCTCAGTTCATTATATATTTACACTACATATATCTTGTTGAAAGAAAGGTGTATGTGAGTGCATGTGTTCTTACCAGTGCCCCTGCAGCATACAGCATGGCCTGGTCTGACAGGAAGTCTTTCTTGGCAGTGTGGTAACAGCTGTAGGCCAGCTCATAGTGCTGAACCAAGAAGCAAAGGTCTGCCATCTTCCTGATCTGCAGTTCAGGGGCTTCTGGAGGATATCTGACGTCATAGATGATAAAAGATCGAACCAACAATGTATATAGTGTATACGGTGTAACATGATGCTAATGTAAAAATGTATGGGAGACCTTTTGAGGTCTTATATGAAGTGTGACAGGGGAGTGGTGCTGGTGAGCTTACAGAGGGCCACACGTGCTCCTTGGCTCACTGATGCCCTTCTCTGGAACTTTCCCTCCACCAAACCACTTCTTGGTCGCAGTGAACAGAGATCGACTCAGACCTTTTCTAGAGACCAGCTGTGGACAGAGAGTAATATCATGTATCCCAATGCTGAGAGGATATTGGCGGGTGTACTGCTACACAGTACCAGTCCAGCTGAGGACTGTGCAACAGCTAGTGTTGTTATCATTACCAACTGGGATATTACTGTAGCAGTATTATTTGGCAATGTATGTGCAAATTTGAAATTTGACTGACAGGTCTTTCAATTATTTTGTCTAACCCTTTACAACCCTGATTAAGAAACTGTTGGGATATTGTGGAAAATGTACACAGTCTTTTCTTGCTCCTTTCCCAACTTGTTTGAATTGTGTTGCTGGTATCAAATTCAGAATATGTATATATTAATGAGGTTTCACATTGAATACATTTTCTTTGTGTTGTTTTCAATTGACCGTATGTCAAAAAGGATAAGCAAATTATCACTTTCACAAAATTCAAATTCTTTTTTTAATCAGGGCTGTATATCAATGACAGTAGGTTAAATAACAGAAGCACCTCCCTGAATGCTATAATTGAATCAATACCTCACCTCTGAATATTGGTTTAATCTGTCATTCAGTGATTTATTTTTACAATTACAATTTTAGTTAGTTTGAAGTTTGCTATAGCTGGATCACAAAATGTTGTGTCCTATGTCTATGTCTGTGGATCATTTTGGACATCATGGAGAAGATGGAATTTCATAAATCTTTGAGTTTGAGCAGTAAGTCGATTCAGTATTAATGCCCATTTATCACAATCAAAATTTGTTCAAAAATGTCAAGACTTGGGAGATGTACCTGGTCATTGAGCTGTCTGATGTTCTTCTCTATGTGTGGAAGCAAGCCTCTGAAGGTGAATTCTTGAATGAACTGTCTGATGTGGTCATGGTCATTCAGGGTCAGACATGCCCCGTGGTTCCCTGCGCCCGCTGTCAGGCTCTCTGGATCTCTTGCACCTTTCTTCAGGTCAGTGCTGACAGCACTGAGGGTGTGCAGGCTCCCCGAGGTGCTTGGTGTATCCAGCTGAAGAGGATGGCTTTCCAGGGTATTGGATGTTCCATCTAGTAGGAAACAGTGTCAAAGCTCTCACTCACGGCAAAATGTCCTTTACTCTTCACTAATTTTATCAGAGTTTTTATTTGATGCAGAAACCAAACCACCCTGTGCAGACAAATGAGAGGATATAATAGATATCCGTTTGCCCTCAACTTGATAGCCAGCCGGGTAAAAATCAAAAAGCCTTCAGCACTGTATCAGCCAAGAAATATTAAAAGCTTTTTATCATAGTCAGGATTGCTTTAGATTTAATTTCTTGTGGCCACTAAACTTAAATAACTCCACTTAAAATTTCAGTTAGTTCAAAAGATCACTATTGGTTGTCTAATGAGAGGAAACTAAAGTTATTAACATTAAGGAGTTGTTGAATTAACCGACCTTTTTCTGCTGAATAATGGCAATCCACTTCAGGTGCACGGATATTGTTCTCAACAGCAGCACTGTTCACAGCTGGAGCTACCTCATCAAGCATGTCCTGCAATAATGGTCACCATGTTAACATCAGGCACATTTTTGGACAGATGACAAAACAGACTAATCTTCTGGCTGATTCATGTGTTGTGGACTCTCACAACCCTGCCATTACTGTCAGTCAAACTGAGTCAAACTGAACACAACTTTATTGACAACAGCAGCACAGATGTTTGGGCACACAATCACCCCCTACAATTGATGAAGGCAATTAGTATGTATCTTAGCCAGGCTGACATCGATCATGGACAGCTCATCACACCCCCTGTATGAGACAGTAGGGGGCTTAAGCAGCTCCTTCAGTAACGGACTGCAAAAATCAGTCCATAAGAAAGAACGCTACTGCAGGTCCTTCATCTCAACAGCTGTCAGACATTTTAACACCAGCATTATGTAATGTAGCACTGTGCTGATACTGTCTTTCTCAATTCTACATCATGAACCCGCTTTTGATTTGCACTACTGTTATCAATGTTAATATGTGATCACATTATCCATTTCATCTGGTGCAATTTCTAAGTTGTATATTTCTCTCTTGTCAACACAAATAGCTAATGGGCCAATCACAAGGCAGCAACTCAATGCATTTAGGCATGTAGATATGGTCAAGACAACTTGCTGAAGTTCAAACCAAGCACCAGAATGGGGAAGAAAGGGGATTTAAGTGACTTTGATTGTGGCATAGTTGTTGGTGTCAGACAGGCTGGTCTGAGTATTTCAGAAACTGCCGATCTGTTGGGATTTTCACACAAAACCATCTCTAGGGAGAATAGTCCGAAAAAGAGAAAATATCCAGTGAGCAGCAGTTGTGTGGAACAAAATGCCTTGTTGATGTCAGAGGTCAGAAGAGAATGGGCAGACTGGTTTGAGATGATAGAAAGGCAACAGTAACTCAAATAACCACTCGTTAGAACCAAGGTATGCAGGCTACCATCTCTGAATGCACAACACGTCAAACCTTGAAGCAGATGGGCTACAGCAGCAGAGGACCACACCGGGTGCCACTCCTGTCAGCTAAGAACAGGAAACTGAGGCTACAATTCGCACAGGCTCACCAAAATAGGACAATAGAAGATTGGAAAAATGTTACCTGGTCTGATGAGTCTCGATTTCAGCTGCGATTTCAGGTTCAGAATTTGGCATAAACAACATGAAAGCATGGATCCATCCTGCCTTGTATCAATGGCTCAGGCTAGTGGTGGTGGTGTAATGGTGTGGGGATATTTTCTTGGCAAACTTTGGGCCCCTTAGTACCTATTTAGCATTGTTTAAATGCCACAGCTACCTGAGTATTGTTGCTGACCATGCCCATCCCTTTGTGACCACATACCCATCTTCTGATGGCTACTTCCAGCAGGATAATGCACCATGTCACAAAGCTCAAATCATCTCAAACTAGTTACTTGACATGAAAATGAGTACACTGTACTCCAATGGCCTCCACAGTCACCAGACCTCAATCTAATAGAGCACCTTTGGGATGTGATGGAATGAGAGATTCCCATCATGGATGTGCAGCCCACAAATCTGCAGCTGCGTAATGCTATCATGTCAATATGGACCAAAATCTCTGAGGTTTGTTTGTCTATTCTGTACACTTTTATTTTGACCCCTTTTGGTGGCACAAATTATAACATTGTCGCCTCAGCTAGAAGGTCCCGGTTTGATTCCCGCTGTGGGCACTGGGGACGTCCTCCATCATGCCATCGGTGCCTGCTGCTCGAGGAAAAAAGGGGCCTTTCTGTGTGGAGTTTGCATGTTGTCCCCATGACATTCCAGGATAGGTTAATCACTTGCATGGTATGTGACAAATAATTCTTCTTCTTCTTCTTCTTCTTCTTCTTCTTCTTCTTATTCTTATTATTATTATTATTATTATTATCTTATCTATAAGTTTCTTCAGTCAAAACACAAGTGTAAAATAAGCTATGACATAAGCTTTGGGAAATAGTAAACATTAATGTACCAATGCACCAAACTCTACATCATGGAGACTAAAGTTCCGTGTAGTACTTAAACTGGCCTTACCTGCAAATGTATTATTATAAATCAATAAACTTGAATTTTCTGGTTTCTTGCATTGCCATTGCATGAAATAAACAATTAAAAATAAAACCTCTGCTGCAGGCAAGCAAGGGTAAACTACAGGTAGATTTTCTGGACAGGCTGACTTTCCAGCTCACCATTGACCCTGCTCACTCTTTAGTGGTCCTCAGTCAGAGGGTTTTAGATTTTGCTCTCTGTTTTTTTTCCCCAAAGTTGAACTTTTATTTTGCTGATGACGCTGGGTCATGATCCCTCATAACATGTGGAGGAAGCTACAGTGTTTACCTGGTTATGCAGATTATTCTTGTGCAGGTATTGACTCCAGGGGTCTGGAATCTGGTCATCGTCTTCAGCTGAGAAGGTACGAGTGTTAATTTTCAACAGATAGCAGCCCTGAGAACCATACCTCTGTTTCATATCCTCATACATCATATCTGCCCTGGAAAGAAGGAGAACACTGGTCAAACACAAAACAGCTGGCTTTGACTAAAAACCCATCAATATGACAGCATGATCACATTTTTGCAAACTTGTTTATAGTAGTTCTGGGTTATTTTAAACATTGGACAATATTGACTCTGCTGTGGTTTTACTAGGATTTTTAAAGGCAATCTTCAATAATGTTTCCTCTTTCCTAATCATGCATTCATGCCTTTTCAATTAAGAAGCATTTCAAAAAGACAAAAAAACACAAAGCTAAAAGTCTAGTTATTCGTAGAAAAAAAATAATATTTCAGTAATGTCACCTATTTTTCGCAACCTTAGATGATATAATGGTATCTTGTGACACACTCTACATCTATGCATACTGGTAGTAAAGCTCTTTCAGTACCTTTGTTCATCTCCTTCGCTCATGTCATGCAGTAACACATAGTACTTGAGTGTGTTGGGGATAAACCACTTGGGATTAGTGTATTCTCCACTATGCTGAATCCTGTGCTGCTCCTGAGAGAGCTTGAGGAACTGCTCCACAGGGACTGTCTCAGTGGAAGACACTACCAGTAGGCCTGTCAGTTCCAGGATGTCAAGGACACCACTACAAACAATTTGGATTCATCCAAAAATTACAGATACACTAAATCACAGGAGGGTCTATGAGAGAAGACTACTAATACTACGACTACAACCACTAATATTAACAACAACAACAAAAATAATAATAATGATGATGATGATAATAATATAATTATATGTCCTGAAAAAGAAAAAACATTTCATTGTGTAATTAAGTTGGAATTTCATTGGGCCTTAAGATCAAGAAGTTCTCCTCAGTGGTTTGAAGTGGCCATGATTCTGTTGGAAAAAGGTGATGTCGTGTATTTCTGTGCAGCAATCATATGAATCAAAATCTGATGACAATTGGGATTATTATCTTATTATTTAATGAGACAGAGACATATTCAAAATTTGAAACCACATTTTCAGGGGCTACAAGGTGATAGGCTTGATATGATGTGCTTAAGGTTTACCAGGGAGATTCTGACTACTGTTCACTACTTTTTACCTCTAATGACATACATGTAGTAAAACTTTCTACTCAAATTTTCCATTTTTGCTGTTATTAAATAACACACACTCAGTGGTGTATTTGAACAGTCTGTGATACAAATGATATCACACCACTTAACCAGGACACTGCTTAATCTAACTAAAATATTAAGAAATGATCAGACCATAACCTGTTGACTTATTTATGACAAGAGGCCAGAATTGTGTGCTGTTGCAAGGATACAGGCAAGGTAGTGATTGAGGAATTCATGGTCAGAGGCAGGCATGGACTGCAGAAAGTTCTCCCTGTAGGTTTCAAACCAAGGCGTAGTTGCTAGAAACACAAAGACAAAATGAGAGGATTTCATCAGGATTTTCAAGAGACACCAGTAGGCCATTGTCTTATACTATGTTTTTCCTTGTTTAAAAGACAATGATTAAAAACGATTGCTTTCAGTTTATGATTTTGATGTTACAATGCATATTTTGTGTTGCATATGTTAAGCAACGGCACAGCAGGTAGTGCGCGTGCCTCACAGCAAGAAGGTTGCCGGTTCGATCCCCGGGTCAGGCGGGGGCCTTTCTGTGTGAAGTTTGCATGTTCTTCCCGTGCATGCGTGGGTTCTCTCCGGGCACTCCGGCTTCCTCCCACAGACCAAAAAACATGCTTATTAGGTTAATTGGTGACTCTAAATTGTCCCTAGGTGTGAATGTGAGAGTGAATGTGTGTATGTATGTTGCCCTGCAGTCGGCTGGCGACCGGCTCAGGGTGTACCCCGCCTCTCGCCCGTTGACAGCTGGGATAGGCTCCAGCCCCCCCCCCCAACCCCGAAAGGGATAATCAGGGGTATAGAAGATGAATGAATGAATGAATGTTAAGCAACTGTATAATTATTTCATCAAGATAACACAACCTGGGCTGCTAAATAAGATGTAGGAATTTTCCTCTGAGAATCACTATGTATAATTGCTTTTTCTAATTATCATAAATGTACTTTTTTTTTTTCTTTGTTGAGAAATTACAATCCCATTAAAAATTGGGTGCCGGGGGCGTGTCCTCCACCATGCCATCGGTGCCTGCTGCTCAGGGAAAGGGGTGCCGGGGGCGTGTCCTCCACCATGCCATCGGTGCCTGCTGCTCGGGGAAAGGGGCCTTTCTGTGTGGAGTTTGCATGTTCTCCCCGTGTTCACCTGGGGTATCCTCCATGTTTGCATGTTCTCCCCGTGTTCACCTGGGGTACCCCCATTAAAAACATGCAAGAAGATCACCGGAAGCCGGTCGCCAGCCGACTGCAGGGCAACACACACACACACCCATTCACTCTCACATTCACACCTAGGGACAATTTAGAGTCAATTTAGAGCATGTTTTTGGTCTGTGGGAGGAAGCCGGAGTGCCTGGAGAGAACCAACGCATGCACGGGAAGAACATGCAAACTTCACACAGAAAGGCCCCCGCCGGGGATCGAACCAGCAAGCTTCTTGCTGTGAGGCACGCGCACTACCTGCTGCGCCACCGTGCTGCCCGACTAGACAATCGATGGTCTTAAATAAGAACCTAGGTTTGTGCTTCTGAAGGCAACCAATCGCCTTCAGAAGTCATATAATTAATTAAATTCAGCCCACCCGCATCCAATGTAATCTGTATATGAAAATCTTCTGTGAAGGCCTCAGAGTTTGTGAGAGAACATTACCAAATAAAAAGCATCATGAAGACCAATGAGCTCACTAACCTGGTCAAGATACAAAGAAGTACAAAGCTGGGCTATGTTACAAAAATATATCTTAAGTTTTCAATATTTCATGGAGCACCACTAAATCCATCATTAGAAAACACATTTTTGTCTTAATGTTTGGTTGCATGTTGTGTTAATCTAATGGTAAAGAACCCAATAAAATCAATTTGAATTTCAGGTCACAATGACGCAAAACAGTGTTAATTTTGACAATAATTACTTACTGAAAATAATTTTAAATTTAGCGTTAGTCTTAGTCGCTTTCTGAAAATAATATTAAATTTAGTTTTAGTCTTAGTTGCTTTCTGAAAATGATATTAAATTTAGTTTTAGTCTTAGTGGCTTGACTGAAAATTGCAGTTGGTTTAAGTCACATTTTAGTCTTTTATTTTGTTTTCATCAAGATTTTTGTTTAATTTTAGTCAAATGTTTTAGTCAGAATTTTCTCAGTTTCATGATACTGTAATGGATTTTGAACTATGCATTTAGTCAGTAGGCTGAGAATGTGTTACTGACGTTCCATTACTTTTATACATCATATAAAAATGAATGCCTAAAGTGTGCCAGATAAAGTGAAATAAAAACAATTCTGTTTCCTCACAGATCATCCTATTTATTTTCTGTATTTTCTGCATATATAGCGCTGTGACTGGATGTACAGTAAAAGTGAAGCGGGGGGGGTCATTTTTTTTAACAAGACTGCTCTGAATAACAAATTATTAAAAAACACACAGTGATAACAAACCAAAAGCAGTTAGAGGTTGAGCAAAACGCATAGATTAACATCAAAAA
Organism: Chaetodon trifasciatus; assembly: GCA_037975065.1. Taxonomy (NCBI): domain Eukaryota; kingdom Metazoa; phylum Chordata; class Actinopteri; order Chaetodontiformes; family Chaetodontidae; genus Chaetodon; species Chaetodon trifasciatus. The sequence goes on from JBBMOE010000026.1 coordinate 11,798, forward strand.
GACATTCACAGCAACCTAAAACAGATTGGCAAAAGTGCTTAGTTTTCTCAAAGACTGACTTGAGACAGTAAGTGGCACTGACTCCACAAACCACTCCATCCTCATTGGAAACAATACACAGTGCATAATGTATAGTCTTTTTTTCGGATGGAATATAAGAGAAATATTTCCATAGGTCGTCTCTCCTCGTCCTTCCCACCTGACATGCTGGTGAAGATGAGGCACTCATCTTTGAGTGGCCAACAACAGCCAAAATAGTTTATTTTCGCTTTAAACTAGCTAGCTTAGACATGTGAACGTTAGCTTTCCTTGTTGTTATCTTTTCGTGTATGTGTGTGTGTGTGTGTGTGTGGGGGGGGGGGGGGGGGCATCCAATGTAATGAATTATTGTGTTGTTTTGTCTCAGCTTTTTTTTACCATTTAAATTGGTAAAATACTCAATGGACTATGGAAACAAACTTTATAGGTTTTGGTCTTTTGCCTGTTGACAACAATAGCAAAAATGCCAACTAATGACTTTACAGCATTTATGTACATAGTCAAAGCTCCCACAGAGATTAACCTTGCAGTTACAATGTCCAACATGATGATTTTTTTGATTGTAAAATATATATCTTTGACTTTTATCTTGTGATGTGACACCAACTGGATGCAACAAATCATTTAGCTTAAGATCAAATAAAATTACCCATTTTACCCAGTCATCTGTCTGGTGCTGTGCTTCTTTGTGTATAATTAATTCCAACGATGAAAAATTCTCAAAGGAGAAGAATGTAGAATGTACCTGTAGTTAATGGCTGATCCCAGCACCCAACATCTTCTGAGTAAGACTTGGGGAGACCCACTGAGTAGCCTACTCATCATGTGAAAATAGTGTCAAAATGCAAATGTCCTGACCATTTGTTGATGTGCACCACTTTTTAATCTGTAAATTTGAGTTTATTACAGATAAACTGGTGTCTACAGCCGACAATTTACAAACATGGCTTTGAGTCATATGTCTCTGTGGTCATCTCTGTGAGACGAGTATGTGACAGACCTCTGTACACACACCTGTTTGGTCTCCTAGATGTGGATGCCAAAGACATATGCAACATATTTCACTGCATTGATCATGAGTTTCATGCCACTGCAGATCTCTTTGTACATGGCAGAACAACAATATCTGTTTGTTTTTTGGACATCTCTCACAGTTGGTTACTTGGAGCAAACGTGTCAACTAAAAACACATATGGATGAGAAATGTGTATTGATGACAGTTGCTGCCATCTTTTTCTGCAGAGATTTATAGTGGTTGGCATCCATAAGTGTTGCATTATCGACATCTGCTGGATTGTAACAGCTTCACAGTGTAAACTATTCACAGTGTCCATCCAACATGATCGCATTCACAACATTGTCCAATCTATAACACAGACCCCATTCAATTGCTGGCAAGTAGGCAAAGGTGTGCGTTTCTAATCAAGCATGCATTCCTGCAAACCTATGTGGACACCTTCTTATGAATAAACTGGATTCATTTCTACATAAAAATTAAATACATCATTGATGACAGGGTATTGTAAACCAGCATTATAATGGTGTTTTGGTAGGTGGGTTTACTGTGGCCTCAACCTAATAGAAATTATTTTATTTAATTCTAAAAAAAATTATTACATGAAATAAAATGTACTTTTCAAGATTGCACTGCCCAGTATAAAAAGAATACACAGTATACAAAATTGTTAGAACTAGCTCTAACTCAATCAACTATAGAACATTAAACATAACATAACATAATGCGTACAATGCTGCCTCAAAATCAAGGCATCAGCATATAACCCAAGAACAAAATAATAACCAAACAATAGTGCAGCATAAGTACATTTTACTGATGATTTCAATGCATGACTTTTTCTTGTAATGGAGTATTTTTATATTGCAGTGTTGCTTCAGGATCTGGATACTTCCTCCTCTGGCATCTGGTATAACGTCGTTATTTAACATTATGCCCACTGCATCATCTCCCTCAGGAGATGGGTGTCTCTCTCTACCTCATAACAATAATCAGTGCAATTGCAAACTTCAAATTTTTTGACTTGTAAGTACAGTGAGTTCAATAGTGGACACTAAACATATGGAATCATTATCATAAACATTTGTTTGTGTAATGTATTTCTGTAAAAAAATGTATTGGTCAATAGATCATCTGATTTTCTAAACCCTCAAGTATCAAAATCCATATCAGTCTTAAAAAGCCTGTATCATTCAAGCTCTAGTCCTTACCACTGAAGTTGAGGTCATAGTCTCCTGCTGTGATCACATTGGTCACAGCACTCTCCTGTGGCTGGCAGGATAACACCACTTCATTGAGCAGGCGACACTGGCTGGGGCTGAGGGCAGCAGATGCTGTGTTTGGACTTGTCACCACATTGTTGACACAGATACGCAGGTTTTTCACAACCTGCACCTGGTTGTTTGGATCTCGGATGTGACCTAGAAAAGAACACTCTGCTCAGTGATCCAGGACATATCATTTGGAGTCACATGGTCTCTAAAAACATACATTAAAAAGCGGCTGTGATTTGTAAGAAATTCTGTATGTGTTTATGCATATCTATTAACTTCCTTGTGGCTATAGTTCTTCTCTGGGTCTCACTGAAATAGTTTATTTGTATTAAAACAGCAAATATATTTAGACATTTATCTGCTGTATTTGTGGTAGAGTTACAAATTATTGTTAATTACTTTCAGAACATTTTATCCCTTTCATTTACAGAATTGAAAAGTAACAGTATCAATAGGCAGGACCAGTATGCAGTGCTGAAATGATTAGTTGATTGACAAAAAACGTACTGACAATAATTTTAATATCATTTAAGTGATAATCAAACCACCTGTTATCATGTGACTGAAGTTCCTAGCATAAGTCATGTGGTGACTACAGAGCCCAGACCTGTCAACCATGCTGTTTTTCCCAGGATTCTCTAGTATTTTACCATTCTCTCCCCCATCCACATCTTTAAATATTTTCTCATAAATCTCCCATATTTTTGACATTTCTAAAAAAAACAACAAAAAAACCTTGGCTATAACGTTGACAGGAGGCATAACTACCAAGTCCTCAGGCTAATGTGGGTGGCATTATGTAGAACATTAGCTGTAATATCGAATGATGAGAAGTCATTCACTCAAATGGCACCTGCCAATAGAAGCAGAAGAAGCAGAAGAAATAATGATTGAATGAATGAATGAATGGGAGAAGGATGGAGTACCTAAAAGTTTGAGCAACAATTTCACCAAATGGGACGAGGCTTGTCTGTACTTAATGAAGAACACAGATTTAAATGCATCACACGGAGGGAAAAGACATGTGAGCCAACATGAGAAATCAGTCAAATACAAGCATATCCAAAAGGCACAGAAATATGCTCCATCAATGACTGCATTTATACTTTCTCTCCAATCCATTATCGTAATCAGCCTCTCCTACCCAAGGCGTTCACAGGCCAGCCGAGACACATAATACGTTCAGCGTGTCCTGGGTCTATGCCCCAAGGTCTCTTCCCTGATGGACATTCCCGAAACACCTCCCTGGGGAGCCGTCCAAGAGGCATCATCACCAGATGCCCAAACCACCTCAACTGGTTCCTCTCGACGTGAAGGAGCAGCAGCTCTACTCCGAGCTCCTCCCGGTTGTCCTCACCCTACCACTAAGGCTGAGCCCAGACCGCAGCCCAACCCTGCGGAAGAATCTCATTTCAGCTGCCCGTATTCGCGATCCGTTCTTTCAGTCATTACCCAAAGTTCATGACCATAGGTGAAGGTCAGAATGTAGATCGAACAATAAATTGAGAGCTTCGCTTTCCTCTTTAGTACAACGGACTGTTTGAGTGCCTGCATCACTGCAGCCGCTGCCCCATGACCTCCCGTTCCTTCCTACCCTCCCTCGTGAATAAGACCCCAAGATACTGAAACTCCTCCACTTGGGATAGGACCTCCTCCCTGACCTGCAGCAGGAAATCCACCCTTTTCTGCATGAGGACCATGGCCTCAGACTTGAAGGTGCTGATTCACACTCGGCTGCGAACTGCCCCAGCAATAGCTGGAGATTTCAAATTCATAGGTCAAAATAGGCCTAATAAAAAGGCACTGAATAAATATATTTATCTATATTTTGAAAGCTATGAGCAGATGCTGCTGGAGCAATAGAACACACTGCTCTAGTTTGTAATCCCACAGCCTCTTCGTTCACTTTTACCAAGCAGTTTTGAAGCAAGACTAGAGAACCGTCTACCACCTGTCTGCTCTAAGTGCAGTCACCAGCTCTGTCTCTCGCACAAACACACACTCAATACGCACGCAGCTAATAAAAAAAGTAAATCATGAAGACTCTGACATATCAAAGGAAAACTGCACATGGCACAAGAACTTTTGCTGCTCAATGCTTTGAAACTGAGGACTGTTGCTTTAGTGTCATGTGAATGCTGTCATCACACAAGTGTGACACTGACATGATGGCTGCAGTTTAGACACTGGGTAATAAAGCCCAGCAAAAAAATCCTACCAATAATATTCAGTGTTTGTCATAACTGTTTGAGAGGTGTTGATTCAACTTTACGGTCATTTGGAGGCTGTGGTTTGTGCTGTTGTAGAACTGGATCGCATCTTACCAAGAGATGTTTCAATATTCAGTGTGCCCTAATTGATAGGAAACGTAAAGGGCAAAATATTACAAACACCTCCCAGTATAACACAATACAACAGCAGAAGAGACAACCACCTCAAAAATTACCCTCAAGTTGAATCAACACCTCTCCAATGTATTTTTGCTTTGTAAATTGTCCTGCTCTCTACATATCTTGATCACAGAACCATATTTACAGGATTTTTGGGTTTAAATACAGTGTCTGTAGTTAATTTGGCCTGTTAGTAACATTTGATCTTTATCTTGATATTTTATCTGTATCAGTGTCAATACAGCAGGTGTGAATGCATGCAGAATACATTGTAATTGGAGAGCAATCTAATTGGTCTAGCACACACTGATCAAATATCAGCCATGTGTAATATTAATATGTGGTCTGTACAGTGTGGCCACATTTTTAAGAAAAAAATATCCACCCAATAAACTGAAAGGTCACCTAACTCAGCATGTATAGGACATGTTAATGCCAAGGTTTAATGGCTCATGGTGTCAGTTTTCTCCTTTTTTGTGCTGCCATACAAATGTTCTCTTTCCAGCATACTATTGCAGGGCTTTCACTTGTTATGTTCGTTGTCTGGTCTGCTGTCTGCAGGGCTTTTCCAGTGGAAAAGCATAACAACTAATTTTTTTTTCAAACACAGAAGTTAGATATGGAAAAACGGGACAGTGCCAAAAATAAGCTAAATCTAAAAAAGTGTTTAAATGTGTCCCTACCATCATTTTCAGATTGTCTTCTTGAGGATCAATGTCCACAGGAAAATGATTAAAACTTCAATACTGTCCATACCTGCTCTCTGTGATTACCATTCCTGTGTTTCAATACAGAGTAACTGATAATTTAATTTTTCCATTTACAGATGCTTCTGTTTCCAGTTGTCAGACAACTGAATGAGCAAAAAAAAGAAACAAATGGAGCACACCACCAATTTTACACATCTTGTTCAGTATACTACACAGAGTACTATTCAGCAAATTAATAGCCGTATGTCTTGTGGCTCTTGAGGGGACTTTCCAAAGTCTGAGAAAATAACCCTGATGAAGTTCTCAAGGTTATCTCTTATCTAGGGAATTTTAGCAGATTCTGCATACCAGTTTGCAACTGAAAGACACTGGGACTTGAGGTCAGAAGACTAGAGGTCAAGCAATGGTGGATTTTTAAAGGCCAATATAACAATGATAGATTTTAGCAGGAAAAATCTGTTGTACCTATTAATATTAACATTGTTGCTACTACTTATTTTGCAGATTCAGATTATAATAAAATAAAGATCAAGTAATAAATTCATGTATTATTATAGACTAAAATACCCAGCAGTGCATAAAGTAATTGAAATGAGCCCAACCTTTACCATTAAAAATTAAAGTGATAAATACATGAATGCATCAATAATTGTAATGCAGTAACATGATAAATATTATTCTGAAATGGGCAACTTCTACATTTGGTATTTTAAGTATATTTTTGATGCCAATACTTTTATAATACTTTTATACTTTTGTATGTAAGTTTTGGATGCAAGATATAACTATCAGTATTTTTACTGTGTAAAAGATCTGAGTACTTCTTCCACAACTTGGCAGAGTGATGTAAAACAATGACAACTGCTGCTGTAAGTTGCTTGTTTGGATGGAGTAATGCAAATTATGTTATGAATCCTTGGTAGTGGCTAGGCTCTGAGAACGTAAAGTGATCTGGTTGTCTTTGCAAGAGTGCTACCAACAATCATACATGATGATGCTCACATACATGATGATACATGATGCTTTTCCAGTCTGACGACCACTCAAAGCACTTTTACAACAAGTAACCTATTCACAGGCACATTTGTACAGCAGCGAAGCTCATGCTCTGCTCGAGTGTTATCCATTCACAAAGTATCTTGTCATGCAGGCTGCCGAGGCCAGGGACTGAACCACCGACCCTCTGATTGGTGGACAACTGCTCTATCTCCTGAGCCACACCCACCCTGCACATTTAGAATAATGTTTCTCAATGTAAATTTGCAAACAATTTGGGGATTTCATTGTCTGCAGTACATGATGTCATTAAAAGATTCAGAGTATCCGAAGAAATCTCTGTACACAAAGAACAAGGCTGAAAACCAGTATTGGATGACTGTGATCTTCGGGGCCCTCAAACAGCACCGCATTGAAAACAGACATGATTCTGCAGTGGACATCATTGTAAGGGCTCAGGAACACTTGCAAAAAACATTGTCTGTGAAATAGTGCTGTCAAAAATATTGCGTCATTAACGCGTTAACGCAAATCAATTTTAACAGCGTCATTTTTTTTTTAATCGCGAGATTAACGTTCTTTGTGACCCAGTGAACTTGTAGTTTTTATAAGCTGTGGCCACTGCTAGTAACGTTAGAAAAACTACAGGATCCGATTGTAAACCGGAAACAAAACAATAGGCACACCCCACGCACATGTTTGGTCTTGCCTGTTCGTAACTGTAAAAGAGTAAGCTACCAGTTTGTGTGGATGTCAAGCACAAAACGCCGAAATGGATGCGAACAAGATTCTGAATGGAAAGTTTAGTTTCAAAAAGTTACCAGATGGGTCAACTGACAAGATCAAAGTTATCTGTGTGTATTGTTGGTGTGAACTGAGTTATCACCGTAGCACATCCAGTCTGAAATACCACTTGATGGCAAAAGACACGGCTAATGCGAATTCTCTGCTGCCTCCTTGTCAAAACCAGGCGACAATGGATGGCTTTCGACATAGGCATAATGGATACCGCAACTAAGAACAAGCTTACTGCAGCCATAGCCAAGTAATGTTCATTCTTTCTGGAGAGAAATAAGAGGCTGGGTTGATAAGCCTCTGGTGAATAAACAGAAGAGCAGTATAGTCTGACTACTTGTATGTTCAAAGGAAACTTAAGAAATGAAAGTTTAAGCCATGGTTTAACTGCACTATAGAGTCCTAGTTTACAATGATGTGCACTTTGTAACTTTATCTTGTATCACCCTGTTTTGATCCCTTAGAAAGGATTGTTGAAGGGGCTTTTTTGTAACCAAGTATTTATTTTTTTGTCATCTGTTTACTGACAGTGTAAAATTGTGTGAGATTTTGCTTCAAATGTGAATGACTGCTCAAAGTGAGAATGTTAGTGTGAAATATAACACTACACAGTGTTGTTTGTTGTTAATGGGACATTTAGAATAAATAAAAATGTGCACTTAATTTGCAATTAATCACGAGTTATGACATTCATGAGATCGCGATAAATATTTCAATCGATTGACAGCACTACTGTGAACACATCTGTCCTTCAGTTATGATCCGCCCGTCGCTGCATCCACAAATGCAAGTTGAAACTCTATCATGCAAAGAGAAAACCATATATAAACCAGATCCAGACACATTCCACCTTCTCTGGTTCCAGGCTCATTTAAGATGGACTGAGGCAACATGGAAAACTGTCCTGTGGTCTGATGGGTTAAAATTTGAAATTCTTTTTGGAAATCATGGACACCACATCCTCTGGGCTAAAGACGAGAGGGACCCTCCGGCTTGTTATCAGTGCACAGTTAAACTTTTTTGCAAAAACAAGCACCCATGATGGCATGGGGGGTGCATTAGTGCTTAGGCGTGGGTAACCTGAACACTTGTGAAGGCATCATAAATGCTGGCCTGCCTGCAGTCCCAACTAAATAACAATATTGGATTTATTAAGAAATTTGTGTACAGCCACATGGAGGCAGGTTTTGGAAAATGGTCAGAACATGGACTCACTAACCTGTACCAACTCCATAAAAATGGCAGCCTTAAATCATTTGAACAGTTAAGAGAGGAATTTAGGCCTTCTAACAGAGATTTTTTCAGATTTTTACAATTACAATTAATTAATGGAATAAAGTATTGGAGCCCACTCCAACTGAAAAAATCTTGACAAAAATACAAACAGGAAACTGGGTTAAGAAACTTATATGTCATTTTCACAAAGTATTCCTAGGCATGAATTTGAATAATACACTCAAGATAAAAGAAAGATGGGAAACTGAAATGAATACAAATATATCACAGGACAGGTGGGAAAAAGTATGCACCAAAGCACATCTGGTTACCAACTGAAATATGTGGAGGGAGTTTTAAATGGAACGTAATTATGAGATATTTTTGAACACCAGAAATAGTTGTTAAAATAAGCTCAGCATATGCAAGTAAATGTTGCAGAAATTGTGGTACACAAATTGGCAACCATAACAAACCTATTTTGGACATGTCCTAAATTAAAAACATTTTGGGGAGAGGTGTTTGATGCTCTTAAAGAAGTGTTAGTGACTTCCTGTACAGACTGTGAAGGCTGTTGGAAAAGTCTTCAGTCAAGCATTCTGATACTGCCCCTGCTGCCGCCGCTTGCTGTTGTCTACATTTCAGGCGATGTGCAGTTCACCTCGAGTGAATCTAATATGTCGTCAATGATTTGGGACACGGGTTGCATATTGGTCTTACTCGGCCAGCGAATTCACGTTAGCCTTCCTGAGTGGACTGTAACTAAAGCCCATTTGCTAATTAGCTTACTCAACGTTACGACTTCAGCTATTTCTTGTTTGGTCTGACAATCCAACATTCACAAAAAATGCTGCCTGTTGCTATCTGAAAGTTATCCTTGACAAAATCAACATCTCAAAGACTGAATGGTCAAATCTGGACCTCTTCTCCCCTCCTCTTCACACACAGCTGCTGGGTCGGAATCCAGTCTGCTAGCCGGCTGTGAACGCGGAGCTAGTGTCAACTATAACCATCTCAAGCTAGAGATGCAGCTACCTCACTTAAACTTGATTTGTGACTGCGATGAGACTTAGAGTCGATGGTCGTGGTGGATTCAGAATAGCTGGTCTCACCTTCGGACGTTAGTCGGCAGAAAGGCCTCAGCAGCTCAGCGAAATTCAGGTTGTTCTTGCGAGTCACTTTGTCTGCGTCTTCACTACATAAGACGGCCACCATCGGGACAAACGAGTCCTGAATGAACTCCTGCACAGACTGAACACATTGGGCCATGTCGCACCAGCGTCAAAACCAGTTAACAAGTTGAGTCGAGAGTACAGCAGTTTGAGAAAGCCTAATTATTCATTGTTTAAGACCAACATTCCTCAATTTGCGGACAACAGCCATGTTGAATTCACAAAACCACTTCCTGTGTAGAGATGAGAGGGTCAGGTGATGCCTAGCACAGAGTTATTTCCGTTTCCTTTCTTGCAGTTTGGTAACTCGACACCAAATGTCGTCGGACGCACAAGAAAGGATTGCGCGGGAATTTCAGAAATTAGTAAATGACAAATGATGTGCCGAAATGATTATCATTTGAACTTCGATTTTGTTACCAATCATAACTTCAACACACAAAAGTAGATTTGAAAAAGGAGACAATACAATAGATCATACTGACATTATTAGTATTAGTGTTGATGAGCAAGTAAATAGCTGTTCTAAAAGTACATATAACGTGTCAGGGTTTTGTTTTGTTTTTGTAATATTTCATTAAAAATGTACCCAAAAGGTATGGCAGCACTCAGATTCTACAAATAATGAAGTATAAGACTTGTCAAATTGAGCAACTAAATAGTATTTGGTTATGAACATCTGACAATAAAAGAATGATAACTGAAAAACAGAGAAATTGCTATTAATGATAAATTAGGAATGGAAATGCAATATTAAATGGAAAAAATAAAATGAAATAAATATAAGAAAATAATTAAACTAACACAAGGGAAACTTTCAGTTTTCTAATTCAGTGGAAAACCCTTTTGAAATATCATATGATTTCTTTGCTTTTATTCCTTCACCTAAATTAATTCAAGAAAAAACAAATATTTGGGGAAGGATTTATGGATCTTATTTTTGTGTATAAAAGATTTTGCCAGACATAAAATTGCAACAGAGATTTTCATTTTTGTTTTACAAAATCATACCATGGGATTATCTCTAGAGATAAAAGATGGAAATGCTGAGATACTGTGTTTTAATCATTTTGAATGTCAAGCCAAAATGTATGTATTACACTAAATGGGAAAATTATATGGTCTGTGGTTTCAATATCAGTTTCACAAAATGAGCACATATTATCATCAATATTAAACATAGCCAGTATTTATTGAGCAGGATAAGTGTCACTCATAATTTTGAAGTGTGTTTTTTAATTTTGGTGAGCATAGGGAATGTTAGACACATACTTCTTACTCTATTTATAGTCTATTTAGCAAATTTGTGTTGACTGTCATTTTTGTTTTGTCTCCCAAGGAATAATTTTTCAGTGAAACAGATTCTTATAAGTCCAGCATCATGTAATGTAGCACTGTATTGTTGCTGTCTTTCTCAATTCAACATCATAAACCAACTTTTGTGCAACAAGTAGTAAGTGGCAGTGCAGTAAATGTAAAAAGTATAAGTGAACAGATTGTTATGGTTATCACCTAAGTTTTTGATTGAACCCAAGGATGCAGACCAGAGAGAAGATAAGTGAAAGAACAAAAATTTACTGATAACAAAAAGTGCACTCAAAAGGAGTGGAAAAACAACTAATAACACAAAGCGCACTCTAACAGAGTGGAGAGAACTAAGGGAGCTCCGCAGTGACGGGTCTGAGGCAAGGCACACGTGGACGTGGCAGACAGGCAACTGAAACAGAGAGACACACTTTAAGTGGTGGTACATAAGATGCATATTAGCACACTCGTGAATGGAGAAGAAAGAGAGAAAGTAGTCACGATACTGAACTCACAACCAGGCCAGGAAACAGGTCTCAGGAGGAAAGAGACTGGAACAATCTGGCGACAGGTAGGAGAGAGCTCTCTCCTGCTGGTGGACAGAGTTCAGCAGGGTAACAGCTCTGGGGAAGAAGCTGTTCCTGTGCCTACTGGTGTGGGAACAGAGGGTCCTGAACCTCCTACTAGATGGTAGGGGGGGCAAACAGTCCAAGGTTGGGGTGGGAGCTGTCACTGCTGATGCTGTGTGCCCTTCTTAGACACCACTTGCGCTGGAGTTCCTCGATGGCAGTTAGCTGGGCACTGGTGATGTACTGAACGGTCTTCACCACCTGTTGCTGTTGGCCTGAATTTAGAAGTTACTGGACTCAATGTACAGACCAAGAGACAAGAGTAAAAAAGAAAAACAAATTTATTCACAAGGAATTCAACACAATGCGCACTCATAACAAGTGGAAACAATAAACCAAAAACACACTCATAAGGAGTGGAAACACTAAACCAAAAGCGCACTCAATGAGTGGGAAAAGAAACAAAAGGCGCACTCAACAAGTGGAACAAACAATTCCCCATGTGGGAGGTTGAGGCTGGGCAAAGGCTGAATGTGGCTGGTAGGCACTGTGAAAAACAAAAGCACAGGTGAGGCAAAAGAAAAAGCCACCGAGCAAAAAGATGAGACTGCAACTAGGCAATGACTGGAAATACTCACTGGGTACGGCTCTGGTAATCTCATGGGAGAGATCAGGATAATCCAGTGACCACCCAAGCTCAGTGTCTTCCTTAAATACTGAGGCCTAATCAGACTCATGCGCTCCAGGTACACTGCCAGAGAGACGGCCATCTGGGTGCAGGGAAACACCCAGTTGAGACTGACAGGAGAGCAGACAGACAGACACATAACACTAGGGAAAAGGGAAACAGAGAACACTAGGAGCAGACAGATTTAGCGGATCCTAACAGTACCCTCCCCTCAATGGACCCCTCCTGGCATCCTAGCAGCTCTCTCGGGGTGATTACGATGAAAATCATCGATGAGGGAGGGACCCGGAATTAAGGACCTGCTGCTAGAGATTCAGAGATGTATTGCTCAATTGCCTCCGTTTCGGGATGAGACAGGTTGCATAGTCGACTGGTTGGGAGATAAGCACCCAGAAGGAGGTCAATGGTGCAGTCATAGGGGCGATGGGGGGACAGAGACAGAGCACTCTCCTTGCTAAACACTTCTTTGAGGTCATGGCACACCGAGCGAACTCTGGAAAGATCTGGAGGTTCAGGAGGGGCAGTGAAGGGACTGGAAACTCTTCCAGCAGGAGGGCTGGCTGAGCAGAAAGAGTGACAGTGGGAGCTCCACCCCAGTATTTTTCCCTGAAGCCAGTCACTATGGGGGTTGTGAAGCTGTAACCACGGATGCCCGAGCACCAATGGGGAGTGAGGAGTGTGGATTATCAGAAAAGAAATCTCCTCATGGTGGTTCCCTGAGATCTGCATGTTAACAGGAGTGGTGCGGTGTGTTTGCTCAGTGAGGATCTTGCCATTCAGACCATACGTCTTGATCATCTTCTCCAGGTTATTCTCCGCTCCGGAATCTATTAGGGCGATTAATGAAAAAACCTCCCCTCCCACATTTTTAGTGAAGCCTGTATCTGGAATTTACTTAACGGATTTAATTAACTTATTAACAGTTGCAGGGCCTTCCGCTCGGACATGATGCAGCTGCCATAACATACTGAGATGCAGCTGGTCAGGTTGCTCTCAATGGTGCAGCAGTAGAAGTTGACCAGGATCTGACGACGGTTAACCTTCTTCAGTCTCCTCAGGAAGTAGAGGAGCTGTTGAGCTTTCTTTATCAAGGTGGAGGAGTTGAGGGTCCAGGAGAGGTCCTCAGAGATGTGGACTCCCAGGAACTTGAAGCTGGAGATATGTTCAACCTTAGCACCATCAGTGTGAAGTGGGGTGTGACTGCAGCCTTTGGTTTTCCTGTTGTCAACGATGAGCTCCTTGGTCTTCCTGGTGTTGAGGGTCAGGTTGTTGTCAGCGCACCACATCACCAGCTGCTGAATCTCATCCTTGTAGGTCATTGTTGGTGATCAGGCCTATCACCATGGTGTCATCTGCAAACTTGATGATTTGGGTTGAGTTGGAGCCATGCACAGGCAAGCAGTCGATGGAGTGAAGAGGGAGTAGAGGAGAGGACTCAGCACACAGCCCTGTGGGACACCGGTGTTCAGGGTAATGGTGGCTGAGGTATGGTTGTCTAACCTAACATGCTGGGGTCTGGTGGTCAGGAAGTCCAGGGTCCAGTTGCAAAGGGAGGTGCTGATGCCGAGGTCACTAAGTTTGTTGACCAGCTTGGAGGGGATGACTGTGCTGAATGCTGAGCTGAAGTCGATGAATAGCATCCTCACATAGGTGTTTTTTGTTGTCCAGGTGTGTAAGGGTGGAGTGCAGTGCCGTGGAGATAGCATCCTCCGTCGACCTGTTGGACAATGGGGTCCAGTGTGGGGGGAAGACAGCATTTGATGTGGGTCAGTGTGACGGGGCAGAAATCATTAAGGCCCACTGCAGCTGACTGCTTCGGTACCAGCCCAATGGTGGTGGTCTTGATACACGAGGGGACTGCTGCCTCGGCCAGTGACAGGTTGAAATGTCAGTGAAGACACCAGCCAGCTGTTGTGCAAAGGCCTTGAGCATGTGGACGAGCATGCCATCAGGGCCAGCAGCCTTATGGACGTTCACCCTGCTGAGTGCAGAACGCATGTCGTAGGTGGAGAGCGTGAGGGGCTGTTGATCTGGGTGGGGACCAGTTTTGATGGCTGGTTGTTTGTTGTCCCTGTCGAAGCGAGCATAGGCGTTGTTGAGCTCGTCAGGGAGGGAGGCATTGCTGGTTGGTGGGGCTGTCGTCTTTGGCAAATAGTCTGTGATGGCCTAAATGCCCTGCCACATGTGGCGGGGGTCAGCATTGTTGTGGAAGTGCACATTACTTTTTTAAAATGTCATTACACTTTTTAAGGTTAATTGGTAACATTTCAGTAACTAATATAAATATGGTGAGATGGGACAACCTTAAGAGATTCTTACATTAATCTTAAAGCTGGGACTGGAGCAATTACATGATATCCCACAACTGCTAATATTCTGATACAGTCCACTGACCAAACTTCAAAATTTAACCCAAAATATTCAAGTATCAGCAAGGTAAATAGATGCTCCACTGAGTCAAAAGCTTTATAGGAATCTAAAAAAAAAGAAATGCATTATCTTCAATTAGGTTTCTGTATTAAATAATTTCTATCACCAGCCTTATAGTATTGTGAATTGTTCTACCTTTTAAGAAACTGAATTGTGTTTCTGCAATAAGATTTGAAATTCCTGTTTGTAAACAAATAGTGAAAATATAGGTAAACAGCTTGTAGTGTGAGTTTCTAAGAGTGACAGACCCTCTTTTTTCTATAAATCCTGGGTCTTTGTTAGACTTTGGAATTGAAATGATAATCCCATGTGTCATTGTGGGATGGAGTATAATTCATAAGCCTTATATATTCATAAGTATTATGAATTAAAAAAAATCATAATAGTTGTCTTATATCTTCCCAGAAATGTCTGTAAAAGTGTCCTGTGAGACTACCCGAACCATGGTGTTTGCATTTGTTGCAATATACTTTTAATAGTTGATAATGTTATCTTAAAGACTTAAGATCTAAAACAAGGTTTTTTACTGAATGAAATAGTAAATTGATGTACTTTGTATTTTAGGAACTCTCTTTTCTTGACCGTTGTTGTTTTTCGGAGTTCATAATCTCTACAATCAGTGATTTGATCTTTTAAAACTAGTCATTGTTTAAAAATGGACTGGAGTTAAATTTCCAATATTTGTTAACAGGTTTAACAAAAAGATAGATAACAATTTTGTTTCATTTATAGACACTGACTGCCACTGCTGTTTTGTTTAGTGCAATCTTGTTTAGTTTTGTTTTGTTGATTTCATTTTGTTGCTGATTATAGCATTAGTTGTTTTCACTTTGTTTCAGTTTGTATTATTCAGGCCTTTGTCAGCCCTCCATGGCTGTACTTCATGTTAAGTTTTGGAAAAACCTTTAAATGTATTTTCTTTAGGACTCTGGTTTGCGTATTGTAGTATAAGTTTTTCTAGCAGATATGTGATGACTTGAGAGATATGTGATGACTTGAGAAAAAGCTGCAAATAGTTGCGCTGTGCTGAGTGTTGAGCTGAAGAAAACACATTAGGGTCATTAGCACAGTAGGCTCATAAGCATTTATGATCAGGGTTTTCAGAGACTTTCCTATGACTCATAACCAGGTGTCTTTTTAGGTGTCTTTCTGTGCTGTGAACTTTACCCTAGTAACCTCACAGTGACCTTATTGTCTCACAGTAGCCTTTAATCATGTATTCTTTCGTAACTCTTAATCATGTTTTACTATAACTACCAATGAATTGATTATTCTTAGAGTCTCACCATGGTCTTAATTAGTGCTGTCATTCTATTAAAATATGTAATTGCGATTAATCTCATGAATGTCATGATTAATTGCGAATTAATCACACATTTTTATAAATGTCCCATTAATTATCATTTTAGTACTCTTATCAACATAGAAAAGTGGATAGGCTTGCTTTGTGCAAATGTTTTTTATTGAAAACAACAATGTAGTGTTGTATTTCTCACTAACATTCTCACTTTGAGCAGTCATTCACATTCGAAGCAAAATCTCACACAATTTAACACTGTCAATAAACAGATGACAAAAAAATAAATGCTTGGTTACAAAAAAGCCCCTTCAACAACCCTGTCTTAGGGATCAAAACAGGGTGATACAAGATAAAGTTAGAAAGTACACATCATTGTAAACTAGGACTCAGCCTATAGTGCAGTTAAACCATGGCTTAAACTTCCATTTCTTAAGTTTCCTTTGAACATACAAGCAGTCAGACTATACCGCTCTTCTGTTTATTCAACAAGGGCTTATCAACCCAGCCTCTTATTTCTCTCCAGAAAGAATGAACATTACTTGGCTATGGCTGCAGTAAGCTTGGTCTTAGTTGCGGTATCCATTATGCCTCTGTCGAAAGCCATCCATTGTCGCCTGGTTTTGACAAGGAGGCGGCAGAGAATTCGCATTAGCCGTGTCTTCGGCCATCAAGTGGTATTTCAGACTGGATGTGTTATGGTGATAACTCAGTTCACGCCAACAATACACACAGATAACTTTGGTCTTGTCAGTTGACCCATCTGGTAACTTTTTGAAACTAAACTTTCCATTCAGAATCTTGTTCGCATCTATTTCGGCGTTTTGTGCTTGACATCCACACAAACCAGTAGCCTACTCTTTTACAGCTAGAGAGCAGGCAGCCTATTGTTTTGTTTCCGGTTTACAATCAGATCCTGGGGAGGCACAGTGGAGCAGCAGGTAGTGCGCGTGCCTCACAGCAAGAAGGTCAGGGTCAGCAGTTCGATCCCCGGGTCGGGCGGGGGCCTTTCTGTGCGAAGTTTGCATGTTCTTCCCGTGCTTGCGTGGGTTCTCTCCCAGCACTCCGGCTTCCTCCCACAGACCAAAAACATGCTCATTAGGTTAATTGGTTATTCTAAGGTTACCCTTAGGTGTGAGTGTGAGAGTGAGTGGTTGTCTGTCTCTATATGTTGCCCTGCAATCGACTGGCGACCAGTTCAGGGTGTACCCCGCCTCTCGCCCGTTGACAGCTGGGATAGGCTCCAGCCCCCCGCAACCCCGAAAGGGATAAGGCAGGTATAGAAGATGAATGAATGAATGAATGAATCGGATCCTGTAGTTTTTCTAACTTTACTAGCAGTGGCCACAGCTTATAAAAAACTACAAGTTCACTAGGTCACAAAGAACGTTAATGTCGCGATAAAAGAAATGACGCCGTTAAAATTGATTTGCGTTAAGGCGTTAATAGCGCGATATTTTTGACAGCACTAGTCTTAATATAATCCTAAAGTGCACTTAATGACAATACTACTCTGTATTATGTTCTTATTACTCTTTATTATGCTTTTATTATTCTTTTTAAAAAATGGCATGAGCAAGAATTAAGAAATAATGGTATCTAGAGTTCATAAAACTCCTTTTTAAAAATCAGATAACCCAACGAAGAAACAAAATGGTGTAAATTATGAAGGAGAAAGAGAAAAAGAAAGAGGCATGCCCTAAGATGACCTTTAGCTGAGTCAGCATTAAACAAGACCAGCTTTGGATCAGCTGCCAAAAGATTACCTAATGGTGTAAAGTTGCAGAGACTTTGGAAAACAACTACATGACGCCCCAGAGGCATGGAAAACCAGTACCAAACTGAATATAAGACAAGATGTCTTATATTCAGTTTGGTACAGACCAGTGTAACTCAGAACCCTTCCAGTGTGCCTTGGGTGTGCATGTGGAACAGTTCTCTTTTTTTGTCGACTTTAAAGTGTGTTGATATTTGCTACCCAGAATCCTGACTCCTGCTGATTTTTATCAAGACGGCTTTTCTGAACAATTGAACACAGCTTAAACTTTGATTTTTGGTTCATGTAGCTTGGAGTCTTTGCTCCAATACACCACAGTATCTACATCAACAACAACTGGTGTAATAATGCTAAGTATGTCTCAAACTATTGCTCACCAGACATTTATGCTTTTGACTGTGCTCTGTAGACCATTCTATCTGCCCAGGGAATTTACTGTAGTTTCCATCACTGCTGTGTATGTCCGAACACAAAGGAGGCTATGTGTGTTCTCTACCGGACTATCAGTGAGTTGCAATCCACTCACACTGAGGGCTTCTTCATTGCTGCTGGGGATTTTAACCAGGCCAACATGAAGACAGTTCTCCTGCATTTCCACCAGCATGTGGATTGTGCAACCAGGTGAGTGAACACACTAGACAAGTGTGTACACAAACATCAAAGATGCATTCAGAGCAGTCCCCCGCCCCCACCTGGGCTCTTTAGACCATCTATTATGCTAATTCCTGCATGCAAGCCCCTGCTGATCAGAGGAAAACCGTCAGTGAGGCAGGTAAGGGTGTTGTCTGAGGGGGCTATGGAGGCACTTCAGGACTGATTTGAGTGCACTGACTGGGACATATATAAGGAAGCTGCCTCCTACAATGAGCACACCAATGGTCTCTGAGGAGAGTCAACTCATGGTACTATGTACCTGGGCGGGTGCTCAGGGAATGTGCAGATCAGCTGTCCTACATTCTAACTGATATGTTTAATACCTCATTGTTTCAAGCCAAAGTCCCATCATGCTTCAAGTCTGCCACCATCATCCCAGTGCCTAAAAAACCTCAGATCATATCACTCAATGACTTTCGGCCCATCACTCTCACTCCCATCATGATGAAATGCTTTGAGAGGCTGGTAAAGGAGCATATCATTTCCAGACTCCCCCCCCCATGTTTGACCCCTTCCAGTTTGCCTACCAGCTTAACTGCTCCACCGAGGACGCCATCTCCTCTCCTCTCCTCTCCACCTGAGCCTT
Source organism: Chaetodon trifasciatus (assembly GCA_037975065.1). Taxonomy (NCBI): domain Eukaryota; kingdom Metazoa; phylum Chordata; class Actinopteri; order Chaetodontiformes; family Chaetodontidae; genus Chaetodon; species Chaetodon trifasciatus. Next base: position 30,710 of record JBBMOE010000026.1, read on the forward strand.
GCACACCTGGAGCAGAAAAACACTCATATGCGGATGCTGTTTCTGGACTTCAGTTCAGCATTCAATACCATCATTCCACAGTATCTGATAGACAAACTGGGACCCCTGGGCTTCAGCACCCCCCTGTGTAACAGGCTGCTTGACTTCCTCACTGAAAGACCTCAGTTGGTGCGGGTCGGACAGAACACCTCCCGTGTCATCACCCTCAGCACAAGCTCCCCTCAGGGTTGTGTCCTGAGCCCACTGCTGTTCACCCTGATGACACATGACTGCGCCCCCAGGGCTGCCACCAACCACTTTGTGAAGTTTGCAGACGACACAATAGTGGTGGGCCTCATCAGGGACGACAACGACCTGGCCTACAGAGAGGAGGTGGAGCAGCTGGTGGGCTGGTGCAAAGACAACAACCTGATCCTGAACATGGACAAAACCAAAGAGATCATTGTCGACTTCAGGAAGAACCAGCCCAGCCACGCTCCACTTCTCCTCAACAACACAGCTGTGGAGGTGGTCAGCAGCACCAAGTTCCTGGGGATGCACATCACAGACAACCTCACCTGGTCTGTGAACACCGCGTCGCTGGTCAAAAGGGCACAGCAACGCCTGCACTTTCTGCGCAGGATGCGGAGAGCCCACCTGCCCGGCCATCCTCACTACATTCTACAAAAGCACCATAGAGAGCACCTTGACCAGCTGTATCTCTGTATAGTGTGAAGGCTGCAGTGTCGCGGACTGGAAGAATGTGATGAGAGTGGTGAAGACAGCAGGAAAAAACAGTGGACCTAAACGCTGCATGTCCTTTGCCAGAAACATCATCAGTGACTCCCCACACCCCCACCATGGTCTGTTATCCCTTCTGGCCTCTGGAAAGAGGTTCTGCAGCATCCAGTGCAGGACTACCAGGTTCTGTAACAGCTTTTTTCCCCCAGGCCATCAGAGTGCTGAACTCCAAATGAATATATTTTGTACTGCTGTTGACGCCTCAGGTCATTCTTCTGAAATGCACTTTAAAATTACTTCAGTGGGGTGCCCCTATAGCTCAGCTGGTAGGGTGTGCGCCCCATGTATCGTGCGTGTTGTCCCCTCCCCTCTCTCTCTACCCCTTTTCCTGTCATACCTTCAGCTGTCTCTATAATGAAGGCTAGAAAAGCCCTAGGGTTGAAAATATTTCAAAATTGTACATATATAAGCTTGATTATCATGGCTTGAGGGTTGATGATTTTTATGATGGAAAATTGATCGATGAACCTGTGGGACAACTGCCGTGATTCAGTGTGAAGCTGGATATTTTTGGTAGAGAGCCAGACTGACTGACCTGTTTTATAGGGAGGGGCTGGGTTCCTGAGGTGATCAGCAGACCATTGTTTGACCGCCTGCATGCGCTCGAGTGCCGTCTTCACCATGATCCACACATCCTTGATCCTCTTAATATGGTGAGTGACAGCAGGGACAGCAATCTCTGCTTCCTGAGAGGGGAACAGAGGGGGTTAATAACCTAGGGAGACTTCGAAGGGAGAGAGACCACTGGCAGAAGATGTGAGCAAATTGTTGCAGTGTTCAATCCAGGGGAGGAGAGTGCTCCAGTCGGTTGGGTTCTCTGAACATAGACATCTCAAGGTGGTTTCCAAGTCCTAGTTAGTCCTTTCTGTCAGACTGTTGGATCATGGGTGGAAACCGGAAGTGAGGCTGACCGTGGCCCCCAAAGCTTTGGTAAAAGTTTTCCAGACTTCTGAATTGACCTGGGGGTCGCGGTCAGAAACAATGTCAGAGCGGATACCATGGAGTCTGATGACATGTAGAGCAAGGAGTTCCGAGGTCTCAAAGGGGGAGGGTAGTTTCTGCAGAGGAATGAAATGGGCTGATTTAGAGAAGCGGTCAGCGATGGTGAGTATGGTGGTTTTACCCTTAGAGGGCAGTAACCCTTTAAAAAATTCCATAGCAATGTGTGACAAGGGTCTCCCAGGGACAGACAGAGGATGAAGAAGTCCAGCAGGCACTTTGTGGGAGGCTTTACTCTAAGCACAGGTGGTGCAGGCAGCGATGTACTCTCGGGCGTCAGCCTCCAGAGACGGCCACCAGAAGTGGCACCATAATAGCGAGATGGTACAGTTGGCTCCAGGATGGCAGGTAAGGTGGGTGGAGTGAGTCCATTCTAGGAACTGGGAACAGACGGTTTGATGAACATACAGTTTGTCAGCTGGTCCATTACCTAGATGTTGGTGTCCCGAACCACCCCTCAATGTCCCATGTCAGAGTGGCTATGACTCAATCATCAGGCAGGACGGTATCAGGCACAGCCTCAGGCTCAGCAGGGGGAGAACTGCTAGGAGAGGGCATCAGGTTTAGTATTCCTGGACCCTGGTCTGTAAGTGAGAGAAAAATTGAAGCAACTGAAAAATAGGGGCCACCTAGCCTGTCGGGAGTTCAGCCTCTTAGCAACCTTGATATAGGTGAGATTTTTATGGTCGGTCCAAACCACAAAGGGGTGTGTAGTTTCCTCTAGCCAGTGTCTCCACTCCTCCAGAGCCAAATTTACAGCCATCAACTCCCGGTTTCCCACATCATAGTTGTGTTCTGCAGGAGAGAGGTGGCAGGAGAAAAAGGCACAGGGATGCAGATGATTCTCAGGTCCCTTACGTTGAGAAAGCACCGCCCCCTCCCCTGTATCAGAAGCATCCACCTCTACAATGAATGGTCTCTCTGGGTTAGGTTGAACAAGCACTGGAACGAGGTGAAAAACCCCTTGAGCTTGTTGAATGAGTTGTCCACTTTGGTTGACCAGCTCAAACTTTCCTTTGGAAGAAGTCTGCTTAGTCAATGGAGTGGCAATTTTACTATAGTCCCGAACAAACCTCTGATAGAAGTTAGCGAAGCCCAGACATCGCTGTAACTCCATAAGGGTCTCCGGGGCCTACCACTCTTCCACCACCCTCACTTTCTCGGGGTCAACTTTGAGACCCCCAAAAGTCTATGTATGGCCTGAGGGACTTGTCTTTTTTTGGAGATGAAAAAGAAGCCTGCCCCTAGAGGCATGGAGGATGAGGGTCTAATGATCCCTGCCACCACAGAGTCTTTAATATACTGTTCTATTGCTCCTCTCTCCGCGCGGGAAAGGCTGTAAAGCTGACTGGTAGACAGAGATGCATGGGAGAGAAGGTCAATGGAACAGTCGTAGGGGTGGTGTGGCGGGAGAGACAAGGCACGCTCTTCATGCTGTCCTAGAAGAACACCTTGACTAGAGACAGCTCTTGTTACTGGGTCTGCTTAGTCCACACTGGCCAGCTTGTTCTGGTAAGGTTTGGAAAAACCTTTATGTATTTTCTTTAGGACTCAAGTATGCAGACTAGGGACGATTCAAGGCAAGGTTTGTGTCTTTACCTGTATTAGCCTATGCTAACTTCAACCTCCCTTTCATTTTAGAGGTAGATGCCAGTCATAACAGTCTGGGGACAGTCCTTTCCCAGGGGCAAGATGGCAAGGTTAGACCCATTGCTTATGCCAGGTTATTGATTTCAGAAGGAAGGGGACGACCACACAACCACTGTGTAATCTGGGGGATAATGTCACAGTGGTGGAGGATTGTAAATACCTCAGAGTGCACCTCGACAACAGACTGAACTGGAAAACTAACATCAACTCTGTTTACAATAAGGGGATGAGCAGACTCTATTTCCTGAGGAGGCTCAGATCATTCAACATGTGCAGCAAGATGTTGGAGATCTTCTACCTGTCTGTTGTTGCCAGTGCACTCTTCTTTGCTGCAGTGTGCTGGGGAGCAGCATTGGACCCGGCGACACAAACAGACTGAACAAACTGATCAGGAAGGCTGGCTCCATTGTTGGCTGCAAACTAGACACTTTTGACGAGGTGGTGGACAGGAGGACCCTGGAGAGACTGAACATCCTCTTCACCACCTTGTAGACGGACAGCAGAGCTCCTCATCCAATAAACTGTTCCTGCTCCACTGTCACAAGGACCGCTTCAGGTAATCATTCCTGCCACAAGCCATCACACTGTACAATAGTAATTCAAACAGTTAATCAACCATCCTCACAAACCACAATATTTTAATGTTTACATATTATTTGCACTACTGCAATATTGGACATACTGTTTATAGTTTACATTTATTTATCATCTGCAATTTGCACACATTTTCTCTGGTACATACTTTATAGCTCTGGCTCTTTCTCCCTTTAGAACTGATGACAAGATTTGTTTATACACTTAATTATATTTTATGTATTTTACATACTTAGTTATATTTTCAGAATTGCTGCTATTCTATGTTTATATACTTAGTTGTATTTTAAGAATTGCTTCTATTCTATGTTTATATATTTATATTTTTTAAGAACACTGTTTTCTCTTACTTTTTATTCTATGTTTATGTGTATTGTTTAACCTGCTGCTGCAACAAATGAATTTCCCAAATTAGGATTAATAAAGTCCCATCTAAGTAGGAGCCTTCACCCAGCAGAGAAAAACTACAACTCCATGAAACTCGAGTTCCTGACAACAACCTCCTCAGCCATTTAAGCACAGCCGAATTGGGGGCTACAGAGCAGCACTGGGTGGCTGAGTTGACAGTTTTTGATTACATGGTGTGGTACCAGCTGAGATGCTCGCCCTGGGACTCAGTACTGTGCCAAAGAGTGTACAGGGAGCCATTGTAGATGCAGGGTCAATTGCACAACATGGAGTCTCTGCTGTTCCAGAGCAATCCTCCTATGACCTGCTAGCACTGCAAAGAGCTGACCCGGCCATTCGTGCTGTTGCTCCTTTTTTCCAGCAACAGCAGATGCCAGGCCAGGTAGAGAGACAGACTCCATCCTGCAGCACTGGGACTGCTGTACCAGTGGGATTGTCTCACCTTGAGAAGAGGACTTCTATACAGGATGCACCAATGACCTGATGGTAGGGAGTGTGTATACCAGCTGGTACTTTCAGAAAGTTTGAGGGAAGAAGTGTTCAAGCAGTCACACACCCACCATAGTCATCAAGGTATTGATAAACTGATCTAGAGCTGATCCAGCAGAGGTATTATTGTCCAGGTATGGAAAAAATGATCAAGGTCTGGTGCCAAACATGTTAGAGATGTAGTTAAAAGTTAATGCTAAAAATATACAACCCCAGGTCTGAGCTCCTATGGGCAATTTGCTAGGCTCCAGACCTAATGAAACCTTGGCCACTGACTTCTCTTTCTAGAACATGCTAGAAATGGGAGTGAACAAGTGCTGGTACTGACTGATGTTTTCTCCAAGTTTACCCAGGTTGTTCCTGCCAGAGATCAGCAGGCCTCTACAGTGGCAGATGTGTTAATTGAGGAGTGGTTCTACAAATACGGTGTCCCAGCTCGGCCTCACCCTCAATGTAATGGCCAGTGTGAGTGCTTTAACAGGACCCTCCATGACCTCCTTCGCACCCTGTCAGCTGAACAAAAGCACAGATGGCCAGAGTATATATATGTTATATATATATGTGTATATATATATATATGTTCTGCTATAACACCACGCCCCACCAAAGCACAGGTCAGTCTCTCTTGTTGATGTTTGGCCGTGAACCTCAGCTGCCTGTAGATTTCCTGCTAGGCAAGGTGGACGAGCCAACTGCAGGTAAAGTCTGCAATTGGGTCTGGGAGCATCAGCAATGACTGCAGGTGGCAGTGGAGAATTCCTGGGAAAGGATGAAGCAGGCTGCAGCCCAGTGAAAGGAGAGCAGACAAACAGACCCAAGGGGAGGTGTTACCAGCAGGACAGCATGCCTTCCTTCAGACCTGGAGCCTCTGTCTGCTCGCACCAGTTCCTGCTCTGCCCCCTGTCCTGGGGTGGTAAGAAAATCTTCCCATGAGACCGATGGTGAATGTTCTAATCCTCACCAATTGCTAGTGATACTAAGGAGTGATGCAAATGAGGCTACAAACTCCTAGACAATTGGCTCCCAGCTCTCTTTAGACCTTGGTCTTAGTGAATTGTCGGGCCGCCAATTTAAAGAGCCCCGGGCCAGTGTGTAGTAGTGAATTGTTCCTCCTGGGCTACTAGAGTGCCATTTTGTTGAGTTGAAGACATTTATATTTGTAGCTTTTAATCTAGCCCTAACAAATTTCTTGTTTTTACGTTTAGATTTAACTGTGTAAACAAATTTTGTAACTCTGGTCTCAGACCATTATTTATCCTTGACTGTATTTCTACAAACTATCTGTGGGCTTTTAGACAGCTTGAGATAGGTGATAACCTAAAAGTTTAAAGAAAAGTAAACCAAGCCCGGGCCCTCAACAGCCTGGCCACAGATGCAATACAGAAATGGAGCTGGAGAAGACAAAGAAGGTGACTAGTGTTGGGAAAGTCAGAGTGCCCAGGATTGTAAGGGTCGGGGAGCAGAAGTTCAATGGTTGCAAGGGGATCAACTTCTGGAATTCCCCTTGGTGTTAGTATGAAGAAACTGATGGAAAACCTGAAGGTGAGGAATAACTCAGTGGATTTAAGTTGTGAAAGCTGTAGAACACAATTTAAAGATTAAAAGGAGAAGAAGTAAATGACCTCAGGGTACAGTCAAGTCAGAAAACAGCATGTGTGGTTGTTTGTGTGTGTTGATACAAAAAGTTTAATTTTTCAGTATATTGTGAAAGCCTAATTGCTAATGGTCAAGATTTCAAGCAGTTTATACTAAATAAGAAAACAAATCCAGACATAGTATGTGTTCAAAAGTCCTGGTTAAAACCTAATTTAGATTTTATTTTGTATGGATATGTAGCAGTGAGGTAGGATCGGAGAGAGGGGGAGAGGAGGTGGATGTGTCACATTTGCAAAGCAAGGCATTCCCAACACAGAGAGATCACTGTTAGCAGACAATGGGACTCTGTAGAAAAGACGGAAAAGTTGAACACATAGTTAAGAAAATGTAATATGGGTTTAATCAAGTGGGGATGTAAATTTTTTGTGGAAAAAACAAAAGCTATGTTCTTCACAAGAAAGAAAGTCAGGAAATTCACATACAGCACCTACAGCTGTCACATCCAGAAGTTCTCCAATGATACAGCCATTGTTGGACATGGGGAACGAACTGGAGTACAGGGAGGTCATCACCAACTCTGGCAAATGGTGTGAACTGAACCACCTGCACATAAATGCCAGCAAGACAAAGGAGATGGTGATAGATTTCTGAATGATGGTACCACAGACTACACTGGTGAAGACTGAGATTGTGGGGGATTACAAATACCTGGGTGTTCACCTCAACAGCATAACTGCAGGTCCTTCATTCCAACTGCGATCAGACTGTTCAGCTCTAATATTGTTTAATGTAGCACTGTGTTTTACACTGTCTTTTACTACTCTGTGATTTTATGTTTCAACACTTTGCCATTACATCCATGCAATATCTTGTGCAATATTACATATTTTCTTCAATATTACATATTTATCTTTTTTATATGAAGTCTATGCATATATTGAAATAGTGAAAAACACTGTACCTCCATGATGGCACATCCATATGTGAAGGTTTGCTGTGTCTCCTAGCACAGTCTCAAGAGCGTGGAGAAGATACCAGGAGAGTGGCTGTTACACAAGGAGAGCTGGCCAGGGCCATGGAGGGGCATCAACCCAGCAGCAGGACCATGTTTCTAACCAAATTGTCAGAAAAGACTCCATGAGGATGGCATGAGGGCCCAGCGTCCTCTAGTGGGACCAGTGCTCACAGCCCAGCACTGTGTAGCTCAATTGGCACAGCTGCTAATTCCTCCAGTACGGCAGTACGGCAAGCACAGCCATTGTCTTCATTGTTAAAATCTATAGGTGTGTGTGTGTGTGTGTGTGTGTGTGTGTGTGTGTGTGTGTGTGTTTCTTTTATAATTACTTGTGTTTTGTTCATGAAATTACCTTCTCCATGAGGGATATCTGCATCAGCCTGGTACCTTAAAGAATCATGACTATTGTTAAGATTCAGAGTTACTCCTGTACAGGTAGTACCGGACCAGGGTCTGGTTCTCAGTCCTACAGAGTATTGCCCTTTTGTAAATCTGAAAACTATTTAAGCTGGTGGTGAGGAGAAACACCTAGCTTCTAACTGCTTGCATTCAGACGCCTATCCTAATAATTGATCTAGGCTCTTGATAATAGTGCTGGGATAAAATTCAGTGGCCAATATGCCCCGATGATCTGTTATTTTTCAGTTGACTAGAGTAGTGTTTAAGAACCTTTAAACTATTTATCACACAGTAACCCACATTTACTACGAACAAAGAATGATGTAAGGACAGTCCAACACTTACTCTTTAACTTCAGTTTTGATTATTTATTTGCGATTGAATAAGTATATATTAAGCAAGGGCAAGCGAACAGCTCCATCAGGTTTAAATTCCTCAATGAACATATAAAGTCAATCAGTATATAATCAACAAATATAGCGAAGGAATCTTTAATCTTTAATAAGGCAGAAGCTGATCTTACACTCATCTAATGAAGAGGGGAGAGAGATTGGTCTTCAGGCCAGTGTGACTTCTCCTATCCTGCTGAGATGTGGAACTTGAAAAAACTCACAACTTCTTCCAAAGTCCCATCCTTGATGTAGCACAGTGAGTGAAGAGGAACTTAAACTCCAATTTATAATCCACACTCAGTTGGAACATGGTTATTCCTCCTGTGCTCTATCTAGTTTACTTTGCGATGTTGGGCTTCTCACATACTCCTTTTCGCATTGACCAGTTTATATCCTTTCTCTGAATCCCTCCTCTTCATTACACAAATTGTTTTTGACACCAAACTGCAAAACTAGTCTGTGCGCCACTTTATGTGTGCATATCCTTTTTGGTAATTCCCTGCCAATTTCCAGCCTTTGACTCAGTTTGGCACAGGCCACTAGCTACGGCCTTACATGACTTCCTCATCTGGATGATGCTAATCTCCAGTGGAGAAATACATGAGGTATCATTTATTAACTAGCTCAGCCAGATACACTTGAAACAGTTTATACTTGATTCACATTTCAATTATAATTATTCTCATTCCTTATGATTACCTTACATCATTAATATCAAAAACAGCAGTTTACGATAATCATCATCATAACTTGATATATGGCCAAAACTTGTGCATTACGAAACATATTAGGACTAGTTGCTAAAAGTCCTTCTTACTCACAGTTCTTCTGTGTGATAGGGAATGGGGATCTTTTGACAGCATCATATTATCATGTAAGTCATGTTCACGTTCTTTATTGCCATGTGTACAGCAATTACAGAGAAGCAGTCATTGGCAATGACATTCTTTCATTCTGTTCCACTCAAATCTGGACATAGGTGTCTGTCAGGGCCTTACTGCCTTTACACTGTTGGCCTTGACAGACCACAATAATGGTGTTTCATCTTCGTCTTACACTTTAAAACATTATCAGCAGCACTGTAGAAAGCTTATATACAATACAGTCAATACCATTTGTCAATCACATATTGTGACTCAAAGGGAATAAAATGGCAGCTATTCAGATGGGCAAACTTTGCTTAACATTCAGGATTAAATCAAAAGAAACATTCAACACTGCACTGACACTGTAATGTTTTCCCGTTACAAAGGCAGTAATGTGATGTTTCACAGGTAGCAGGAGGCACACGTTATACAGAAAGTGACCTTGGGCATTATTTGATGTTTCGTAATATACGGCGAGTGTGACTAGTTTTCATGGCAGCCAGAGCAGCCTCCAGTGTGGAGATAAGATGAAGAAGAGTGTTGGGGTCTGTCTGGAGAACCCTGCTGCTGCTGCTGCTGCTGCTGCTGTCACAACCTCTCCTCAGAAGCAGATGCATCATCAGCATGGGAATGACCTGCTGATGGACTGAACGACTTGCCAACTGACAGGAAGGAGTGAGGGAAATCAAAATAAGAAGTAATAGAAAAATATGAATATTGATAAATGGAACCTTTACAGCTGTGTTAGTGCTAAAAACACAAAATGTATGAGCACAGGTTACGTATTATCCCAGACTATGCATGTTTATGTTTTTCAGTTTGCAATGTACCCTCTTTCCATCCTTTTCACATTTCATACTTGTGGGCTCACAATGTAGGCTAGTGGAAGTGACTGACTAACTGATGGTCTGATTTTGGTAACTGACTTACTTGAAAACTACCAAGTTAACAAACAACAAATACACATAAAAAGATGGAACATAACAGAATATGATGAACATATTCATGTACAGTAACAACATTATCCATTGGAATCCACAGCAGTTGAATAATAATTTATAAAATATCTAGCATACACACATAAACACACTCAAACCTGTACATCCAGTCTCCACTCGAGGCTGTGGTAGGCAGGCAGGCTGGAGGGCAGCTGACTCAGAGTGCTGCGAATCTGATTGTGGTGCTGCAGGTACAGCTGCAACAAAACCCTCACATGCTCAGCTGGAGTGCAGCGAACATTTCTACATACTGACTGATTCAAAGTGTACACTGCTCAGATCATCTCAGACAAATACAACAGATTAAAAGTCACCTGTAAGAGGATCTGGTTAAGCTCCTCACCAAACCCCAAAACCAGCACTGACTCCAGGAAATCCACTTCAGAGATCTGCACAACCACAAATGAACATAAGGATTAGTGACACTGAGAACAGCTGACTCCTTCAGTATTTGGATGTACCCCACAGTTAGTGAAATATCTGGCTCACCCGTTTTTGGTGTTTCAGTATTTTGTGAAGATACAAGAAACAAAGAAAAACACCATACATTGCAGTGTTTCCCCAACCAATATATTAGGGGAGTTCCACCCCGATGTGCGCACACACGCACACACGCACACAGAGACACATGAGCGTGAACACACTGAGACATGAGCGCACACACAGGTGAGCACACTCCAGTGGACAGAGAGTGCACGTCGGAAAATATGTCACGTCAACCACCTGAAAAGCAGACAAAAACATCTGCATTTTAGCTTGATAGGTGGGCCAGATGCTTCTGACTGAACATATCAAGAGGCTCTGGAAATGTTCTTCCAGAAGCCCAGAAAGATACACTGCAGTTTACACTCTTAAGGCTTTCTCCTTCTTCCCACTTGTTATGCATCATTCTAAAATTGATTGGTGCTGACCTGTGGGATGGAGCTTGGAATTCACAGTAGTCTAGGCAACACCAGATAGTCCTAATTAACCTCAGCCAGTTCAAAGAAGTGTTCGAGTGAGAGTGATTCACCATGTGTTTGGAGCTCTCTGTCATCAGAAACATCAGGCCTTCCACTCCATGCTGCACCATTTCCACAGGGACACACAGCTTCCCTGCAAGTAGAGGGTCATTATGGAACACAGGAATGATGCAAAACCAAAAACACACAAACACATAAAACAAATGCAACAGACAACAAAATGCTGCAATCACAGAAACGAGGCAGAAGCAAAAACTTATGAACCCACAAAACAAACGCGAAAGAAAAATGCATTAAGAAGAGAAAAAGAAGAAGAGGAAGAAGTAGAAAGTTGGCTAAGTTTTAGACTTAGACTTAGACCTGGACTGGGAAATTATTTTGCAGCAGTAGCATTAACATACAGTTAAACATAGAATGTATACATAATATTTAGAAAAAGTAACAAGTGACAAAAAATGTAAGTAGGAATAAAAATAAAAATATAACTAAGTAAAACTAAATATATCATTATATCATATGTATTATAATGTAAAACTTATTATATAATAATAATATAATAAAAAAATACAATATAATTAAATATATAGAGAGTATTTACAAGTAAAACATAGCAAAATATAGCAAAATATTTGTGCAGTTTTGGATGATAAATAAATGTAAACCGTGGACAATAATATGTGCAATATTGTTAATATGATATATAATAATATAATATAGTTTTGGAGAGGAGACTGAAAAGGTACATTTTCCTTTATGTATTTTTTTTTAAAAAAACACTTGGCCGTAATCTTTTACAATATTGCGGCCAAGTGTTTAAAAAAATACATAAAGGAAAACGTACCCTAACTTAGCCAACTTTCTTCTTCTTCTTGTCTTTCAAGAGGGTCTGGTCCCACAGGACCTGTCCATCCCTCAGGTCGAGTCCCCCTAGTGGCCTGGCGCACTTCTGTTTTGTGGAGTGAATTTGCAGCGTTTCTCTCTTGCAGTTGTTTTGGGGTTTTGTGTGTTTTTGATATTTACAGCATTTTGCTTTTGTGTTTGTTCTGTGGGTTTGTAAGTTTTTGCTTCTGCTTCGTTTCTGTGATTGCAGCATTTTTCTCTTGCAGCGTTTTTCTGTTCCATTTGTTTTATGTGTGTGTGTTCTTGGTTTTGCATCATTCCTGTGTTTGCAGCGTTTTGCCGTTTGTGGCACGCTTGCCCTTGTCTGCCACCGTAATTCAGCTCTGATTAGTATGAATAATAATAAGCTTGAACCACCCTTATTATCATGTTTATATGACCAATTTGGGATTATACAAATCTTACAATATCATATGCTATTTTATTATTAGTCAAATTAGTCAAAGCAATTATTATAGCTCTTACGCTCTCTCCCTATAACCAACAGGTCAAGGCAGATGGCTGCCCACCTAGAGCCTGGTTCTTGTGTTGTGATTTGGCACTATATAATTAACACTGAATTGGATTGAATGTGATTTATTAGTTAGTGAACACTGGGTCATTCATTAATACAAAAAAGCAACTTTTTTTTCAGCAAGAAAGAAATTAACATTCCACTAACGCGTTCTTGTTAGTGATCTCTGAACTCAGCATGCACATAATGGTTGACATCACGTCAATGCATCACGGCAACTCTAAAGAAAACAAAAGTAGATGTGGAGTGTCATGCTTTCCAAGAAAAATGGACAAACTATTTTTTTTTTTTTTGTTGAATTAAAAGGCAAGCCAATGTGCCTAAATTAGTTTATGGGGACACGCTCGCAGTGATGAAAAAGGCTAATCTCGAGCATTATTACAGCTTGAAACATGAAAAACAACCCCATACCATGATATTCCCACCTCCAAACTTCACTGTTGGTATGGTGTTTTGGGGGTGATGTGCAGTGCCATTTCTCCTCCAAACATGGTATGTGCTGTGACATCCAAAAAGTTCAATTACCGGAGAAAAGGTAGACTTATTAGCTTAAGATAACTCATAATAGATTGTATAAGTTAAATAGGGGGCAGGATTGCATTCTAAATACTGACAGATTTCAGCTGGTTTCTCGGCTTTCCATACCTTTTTAGACCTCCCCTTCTTCATGTGTTCAATACTTCTTGCTTGTATCATTCCACTTTATTTCACATAACTTAATTTATGGACTTATTTGTTTTGATTCCTTTGTATTTGCGGATTACTTGGGTTGTTACTGACATCTGGTGAAAAATTCATTTCAATAGCCCCATTAGAAATATATTTACTGACAAAAATGTTTACGCTTTCAATACTTATTTTGCCCGCTGTAGTTCTTAATGACATTGGCTGTACGTATGGGGTCATTGTCCTGCTGCAGAATAAATTTGGGACCAATCATACACCTCCCTGATGGTATTGCATGATGGATAAGTGTCTGCCTGTATTTCTCAGCATTGAGGACACCATTAATCTTGACCAGTTCTCCAACTCCAACACATTTGCAGAAATTCTCCAGCCCCAAACTTGCAAGGAACCTCCACCATGCTTCACTGTTGCCTGCAGACACTCATTATTGTACTGCTCTCCAGCCCTTCGGCAAACAAACTGCCTTCGTGCATAGTTGAGTCACTTGTCCTTGTTTCCATGTTGGAGGTATGGCTTTTTGGCTGCAACTCTTCCATGAAGACCACTTCTGGCAAGACTGCTCTGGACAGCAGATGGGTGTACCTGGGTCCCACGGGTTTCTGCCAGTTCTGAGCTGATGGCACTGCTGGACATCTTCCGAATTCGAATGGAAATGAGCTTGATGTATTTTTCATCTGCTGCACTATGTTTCCTTGGCTGACCACTGTGCCTACAATCCTCAATGTTGTCCGTTTTTTTGTGCTTCGATCGCTTTGCATTTTGTAAGTTGATAAAAATAAACAATTATTTACATTTTTGAAAGCACTCTTAGTTTACAGCATTTTTTCACACCTGCCTAAAACTTTTGCATGTATGTGTTCAATAATTTACTGGGCCTCTTGAAGGATGCTATAAAAATTGAAGTTGCCCTTGATAGGAAAAAGGTTCCCCAGCCCTGGTATATACAGTATATGGAAATACAGACGAGCAATAACTTTTTGGACAGTTGTGTGATGCTGTTTTGAACAATATTACTCATGACTAGTCCACTACTGTTCACTGTGTCAACTTGTGGTTTTTAATCAGCTGTCTAAGTGGACCAAGTCAGTTGTTTGGTAAGGAGTATGTATAGAAAGGTCTTACTGGCTGCTCCCTCATAGATCTTGGGACTGGTTCCTCTCCTTAGGAACTCCATTGCAATGCGACCAAACTCTCCAACCACTGAGGACAAAAACACATGGTCATACAGTATGATCAACTAATTAAATACAAAATTCATCAGTATGTTAAATTCATATTTGGGGTTAGGATGATATACTGTATAAACAAAGCGTTTTTGCCCTTGTTGGCCACAGTAGCCCCAGATATTGAATGCATATCTTCAGCCATCTTAAAATAGCATTAGAATCAATGTATGATTTCATTTCAAAAACACAACAAAATTAAATCTTATCAAAATGATAATGTGCCAATTTCAGCTCAATTCAGTTTTTGATTTAATCATTTTCTTTTTCAACACTGACAGCTATGCCATTGTTAGACAATTGAGCCTTGATTTGTAAAGATCAGCAGATCAATGGTTTTATGGCCTAACAAGATAAGATAAGATAAGATAAGATAAGATTTTATTGATCCCACACTGGGGAAATTTAGTTGTTACAGACTGTCATTTCAAATTCTTTAAAAAGATAAAAATAGTTTGACACCGTTAAATCTGGAGGGGTGCCTGACAAATATTAAAATTAGAAAGAAGATAGTTCCATCAAACCGTATAGAATAATAAAACAACTAAGAAGTACTGATGAACTATAATTCACCAAAAGTCAGCACAGCAAAAACAAATAGAGCACAACTCAATTCAGTTTTCAATAGGTGTATTACAAAAAGAAAGCGATTTTGGTGAGTAAAGGAGTGTGTGCGTCCCACAGTGTCAGTGGATCCCCACAACACCGAATCAAATCAGGAAACCAACTTTTAAATAGCAGCGTCTGTGCTCGCAGTGGGTATTTACAGTGTATACACCGGGTCCTCATGGTACCGTTGGTCGATCAGATGTCAGGCTGCTTTGCAGCGTCGGCTTTAGCTCCACCAAGAGCGCTGTTGCGCGCCTGATGCGAAGGGCTGGAGATAATAATAACATTGTGATAACTGTCGATCCTGCTTTTGATTCCGATGATAAAATTTAATGCTCATTTCGATCGATTTTCAATTCAGTATCGGAATCGTGACCTCTCATAATTATGTATGCACTTTGAGTAATTGCTGATATTTTACATCTCTACTTCACTACTACTACTTTCATAGGTAAGTGCTTCATTTGAGTAGTTATTTCACTGATTACGACTTAACTGACAAAGCTAAAATATGATGCACTGTTATAGCTTTTACTACCCAGCAGTATGTAAAGTAGACAAAATTATTTCCAAACAAATACATATAAAGTACATCCCAATATAATAAAAAACCTTTTATTATGGCTATGTACATTTATTTTTAACGGAGTAGTTTTTGATCGTAGCTTTGCTACGTTTACAAAAGCATGCGAATTGTTCTTCCAATACTGTGAATGTAAATGATAATATTGCTACTGAGGGAAATACAATGCGGTAATTTTGAATTGTGATTTACCCTGATATTTCCCAGCCATTGTCATAAAATAAACACATGTGACAGGAAAGAGAGCAAGCTTGAAAGAAGATTGTCCACAGACATACAACAATATTATATGGTTTCTATTTGTGATAGAATGATAGTGCTGTTATTGTGACGCGTATGTCTACGTTAACACCATATGTTGGCGAAACAGACGACTAAATATTGTATTGATCTTGCCAATGCAATCCAAGATACACATCCCGTATTCGCAATCAGCGCATTCAGCTTACAGGAGAAAAAGCTGAAGTGTTGTAGCAGCAAAGATATTGTCATGATCCTGATCCTCTGCCACACCAATGACAGACCGGTTATTTACCTGCGGCGTCAATCTTCAGCAGGAAGGCGAGGTGTTCTTTAAGGTCTTCAGACAAAACTAGCAGCATACTGAACAGCAGCGTCTTGTTCAACAACACAACTTATAAAACTATCCGTGACAAAGGCATCCATTAAACCGGAAGGCGATTTGGAACGTAGGTTTTCCTTCTTCTTTGGTGTATTACCCCAGCTCTAATGCATATCATTGCATCACTGCCATCTTCTGGATGTAGTCAACTGCGTTAAGTACCTGTCCATATTCCTGTTGAGTCCCAGTGATTTCGATTGTATGATATATATGTCAAACTCAAGGCCCGCGGGCCAAAACCGGCCCGCGATGGAATTATCTTTGATCATATCTGATTATAGAGCTGGCCTGCCCGTATATTGCACGCACCACTAATACTACAAGTCCCACAATGCACTGCCAGTACGTTGCACGTCAATCAAAGGCCCGCGAGCGCGAGTTCCTGCCCCATTCGTTCATCAGTAGCCTGATGGAGATCGTTACCTGTCTTCAACTTTCAGCCATCCTCTCCTCGAAAAATGGCTAAACGGAAGGTGGACTTTGAAAACACAGGTTTTCAAGGTAGGTGGGAGGCAGAGTATGTGTTCGTGGACAAAAGGGTAAAGCTGTTTGTCTTCTGTGCGGAGACCGTGTGGCTGTAATGAAAGAATATAATGTAAGATACTGTGAAACGGAACACCATGACAGGTAAATGACTGTGGAAAACTGCCGATTTTTCTTGTATTTAATGTTTAATGTTGTTGTTGATCAAAACGGTCTTATAAGCTGTGTTAGTTTCAGGTTCAAGTATCTGACTTAGACTAGTGTGCATCAGAGAGCAGCAAACTCAGGTTTAATATATGTTAACTTTACACTTTTTTCTTGCTACCACTGGGCATGTGTGGTTTTTCTTTGAAGGAAATTACTTTTTGGCTGTTGTTGGCCTGTGGGAAAATGTTTTCATTTGAAATTACTTTGTAAAGCTGCAGATAAAGTCATAAGAAATGAATAGACTTAGACTTTGACTTAGACCAGTGGCTTTGCAAGGGTCTCTTGGGGCTTCAAGCAAGAAATCCCTGGAGCCCCCACCTCACCCATGCACGCTGCAAAAATTTGGTTTTTGCACACATAAATGCACAATTTCCGGAACATTTGAGATGAATACGGAAAAAATAGAGATTAGTGGTTGTCAAAGTGAGGTCCAGGGACCAACAGAGGTCCTTGAAAGCCCAGGCCTATCAATAATCGTTGTTGTAAATAAGTGGCCGGGGCCCCCCTAGTGGTTGGGGGCTCCAAGCAACTACCTGGTTTGCCTGTCCGCAAACCCCGCCCCTGACTTGGCTGGGGGAGAAAACTGTTGCAGAACCTGCACTGAATTCTGCAGAACCTCTTTCCAGAGGCCAGCAGGGGGAACAGACCATGGTGGGGGTGTGAGGAGTCCCTGATGATGTTTTCAGCACGGGACATGTAGCGTTTAGGTGCAATGTCCTGAATGATTTTCTCCGCTGTCTTCACCACTCTCCTCACATTCTTCCAGTCGGCAGCTCTACAGCCTCGACACCACACAGAAATGCAGCTGGTCAAGATGCTCTCTATGGTGCTTTTGTAGAATGTAGTGAGGATGGGCGGGGGCAGGTGGGTTCTCTCCATCCTGCAGTTGGTGCAGGCGTTGGTGTGCCCTTTTGACCAGTAACGTGGTGTTCACAGACCAGGTGAGGTCGTCTGTGATGTGCGCCCCCAGGAACTTGGTGCTGCTGACCACCTCCACAGCTGTGTTGTTGAGGAGAAGTGGAGCGTGACTGGGCTGGTTCTTCCTGAAGTCAACAATGATCTCTTTGGTTTTGTCCACATTCAGGATCAGGTTATTGTCTTTGCACCAGCCCACCAGCTGCTCCACCTCCTCTCTGTAGGCCAGGTCGTTGTCGTCCCTGATGAGGCCCACCACTGTTGTGTTGTCTGCAAACTTCACAAAGTGGTTGGTGGCAGCCTTGGGGGCGCAGTCATGTGCCATTAGGGTGAACAGCAGAGGGCTCAGGACACAGCCCTGAGGGGAGCCCGTGCTGAGGGTGATGACACGGGAGGTGTTCTGTCCTATCCGCACTGACTGAGGTCTTTCATTAAGGAAGTCACTTAGCCAGTTGCACAGGGGGGTGCTGAAGCCCAGGGTTCCCAGTTTTTCTACCAGATGCTGTGGAATGCTGGTGTTGAATGCTGAACTGAAGTCCAGAAACAGCATCCACACATGTTTTGTTGCTCCAGGTATGCAAGGCTCAGGTGGAGAGCGGAGGAGATGGCGTCCTCAGTGGAGCAGTTAGGCTGGTAGGCAAACTGGAAGGGGTCAAACGTGGGAGGGAGTCTGGAGATGATATGCTCCTTTACCAGTCTCTCAAAGCACTTCATCATGATGGGAGTGAGTGCGATGGGCCGAAAGTCATTGAGTGATGTGGTCTGAGGTTTCTTTGGCACTGGGATGATGGTGACAGACTTGAAGCATGATGGGACTTTGGCTTGATGCAATGAGGTATTAAAAATACCAGTTACAATGTGAGCCAGCTGATCTGCACCTTCTCTGAGCACCCGTCCAGGTATATTGCCAGGCCTGGGGCCTTCCGTGAGTTGACTTTCCTCAGA
The DNA here is from genome assembly GCA_037975065.1 of Chaetodon trifasciatus. Taxonomy (NCBI): domain Eukaryota; kingdom Metazoa; phylum Chordata; class Actinopteri; order Chaetodontiformes; family Chaetodontidae; genus Chaetodon; species Chaetodon trifasciatus. The sequence continues at coordinate 49,546 of JBBMOE010000026.1, forward strand.
GACCTTCGCATATCAGCTGTGTCGACACAAAGTGCCTCTTCATCCTGCCGGGAAACAGCTTTCTTCGTAGGAGTGCTGTTTAGTGCATCAAACCTCCGAAAGAAGATATTGAGATCATTGAGGAAGTCAGTATCATCATCACACGCAGGAGGGGCTATCTTGTAGTTTGTGATAGCCCATATGCCTTGCCACATATTCCTGGTGTTGGTGGGGTCATGGAAAAAATCCTGGATTTTTTGGCTTTGGGCATGCTTTGTTAGTCTGATGGCATTGTTCAAGTTGGCTCTTGCTGTTCTCAGTGCCTCCGCATCTCCAGACATGAAGGATGAGTTCCGTGCCTCTAGCATTTTTCGTACATCCACAGTCATCCAGGGTTTTTGGTTGGCCCAGGTGATGATGTTCTTCATGGTGCTGACATCATCCATGCATTTGTTGATGTAGGCTGACCCAGACATGGTGTACTCATCTATATTGGTGTGATCATTTCAAGAGGCAGCTTCCTTAAACATGTGCCAGTCAGTGCACTCAAAACAGTCCTGTAGTGCCTCCATAGCCCCCTCAGGCCACACCCTCACCTGCCTCACTGAAGGTTTTTCTCTGATCAGCAGGGGCTTGTATGCAGAAATTAGCATAACGGACAGATGGTCTGAAGAGCCAAGGTGGAGGCGGGGGGGCTGCTCTGAATGCATCTTTGTTGTCCAGTGTGTTCACTCCCCTGGTTGCACAATCCACATGTTGGTGGAAATGTGGGAGAACTGTCTTCATGTTGGCCTGGTTAAAATCCACAGCAACAATGAAGAAGCCCTCAGTGTGAGTAGAATGCAACTCACTGATAATCCGGTAGAGAACACATATAGCCTCCTTTGTGTTAGCGCTGGGGGGCACGTACACAGCAGTGATGGAAACTACAGTAAATTACCTGGGCAGATAAAATGGTCTGCAGAGTACAGTCAAAAGCTCAATGTCTGGTGATTGATAGCTTGAGACATACTTAACATTATTACACCAGTTATTGTTGATGTAGATACACAAACCACCCCCCTGGGATTCACCGCTGAGTGCGCAGCTCCTATCGGTACAGAATGTAGCTAGCCCCTTGCTGCTAACAGCTTTGTCCGGAATTGATGAATTTAGCCATGTCTCTGTCAGAATTATTGTGCAGCAGTTCCTCATCTCCTGTTTTGATGTTAGTTCCAACTGCAGATGGTCTGTTTTGTTCTCCATGGAGTGAACGTTGGAGAGGTAGATGGATAGAAACGGCATTTTATAGGGGTTTTTCATTTATTTAATGATTAATGTTGTTTTATTGGCAATAACTTATAGGCTGTGTTAGTTCCAGGTTCAATATGTGCAATAAGGTCATTTCAATCAGTTTTTAATAAACATTGAACCAGTCCGGCCCTTGACTTGGAATTTTTTTTTTTACATTTTGGCCCACTGTGTATTTGAGTTTGACACCCCTGTGCTAGTGGAAAACGTAGGTTCAGATGGTCATAGCTGCTTTTGACCAGCAGGGGGATTTGAGTGACTGTTAAAAAGCCAGATATATTGTACGTAATTTTATCAATTTGTAATACACTCAAGACCATCCTGCAACAGTGCAGCGATGAGAATGTATTCATTAGATAAATAAAGGTAATATTTATGTTTAGTGTATTATGGTTATGTAACATGACAATACAATGGAATCTAATATTACTTATGAAATTTTTATCAGTAAATGATTTTGTCAGCGCCTGAATAACGCATAACAGGGGAACAATTGTTTTCAAACTGTTGCTGCCATGACTAGGTTTTTGTGTTTTCCCTCATTCCGGTCTGACATTGTTTTCTTTCCTCCCTCTCTGCCAGCAGGCAGCGCGTGAGAGAGGCGGGGGGCCGATCTCCTCAGGAGCAAGCCTCACCTGACAAACCTGCTCCTCATCTGCTAATCAGCCAGCTTCTTAAGCCAGCTCCAGATTGATTCATGTGCCATACTATTCTCTATGCTCTTGTCACACGAGTTGTACTCCAGAAAACGATCATCTGCCTCTCTTAGCATGTTTCAGCATTCCTATTGTTGTCTGTGCTGTTCTCTAGTGAGTTTGCTCCTGGACACTTTGAGTTTCATTTCCTTCTCAAGTAAGTTATCGCCCTTGTAGTGTTTTTGTGTTTTTTTCTTTATTTTGTTACTTTTCCCCTCTGGTGATTTTTGGTTCGTTTTTACTTTGAAAGCATTTTCCCTGATAAGGCAATTTTCTGTTCAACTAATAAACGGTTTTCATACGACTTTGCAACTGGGCCCTGGCTCTACCCGTCCCCACATAACAGTTGCAGTGTTTTAACTAGGTACTTTTACTAAGGTAAGGGGCAGGGGGGTGAATTTGATTGTGCAACTTAAGGACTTTATTCATTTTTATTCAGAAACAAAACATGGGCTGGGTCCAGCCCCATTCCCCTCATTATTTTCATGCAAAGCACGAAAATGCCTCAGCATAGATGAGGTGTTGTTGTCGTACCCCAATTCTTTAGCACACAAAAGACACTTCACCTTGGATTAAAAGAAAAGACAGTGAAAAATATAGTACACTGCATAACAAACATGTAAGAATGTTACTGAAAGTGTACTTATTTTATTGGGAGAGATCAAATCAAGATGTTCCCACATGGTGAAAAACTTCCTCTTTTTCACAGGCTCCATCAAAATAAGCAGCAGTTTAACAAGCGCATCCATTGCGGTATATATATGTTAATAAATCCAGGTGAACACGGCGAGAAAATGCAAACTCCTGCTGCTCGAGAAAAGGGGCCTTTCTGTGTGGAGTTTGCATGTTCTCCCCGTGTTCACCTGGGGTATCCTCCATAAAAAACCCCCACTAAAAACATGAAAGAAGATCACCACCTGACCAATGGTGACAAAAAGGAACTGGGTCCCTGGGCGCCGCTGTCAGCTGGCAGCCCACCGCTCCTGATCTGGCGGAGGAGGACTTACTGGGATGGGTTAAATGTGGAGAAAATAATTTCACGAAGCATGGCGTGTGTGCAGTCTCTCCCTGTAGCATGTGTGTGCAGTGATCAATAAAGTAAATCTTAAATAAATTGCGCCGGTACTCGAACCAGTTCCTGAACCCATGAGGCTTCAAACGCCATCAGTGATGTCATTTGCCCTAAATGACACAAGCGTCGACACGCACTTCACTAAACACTTCCGGGATTTGTGCCGATGCTCCAAAGCATCGGCACGGTACAACCCATCACTATATGCAAGTATTATTTGTTCAGATTGTGTTGTTTTGAACGCAAACATTTAATGGTGACTTAAGTTACCCAATACTGTGTTGTTTAGTATGATGCAGTTTTACCATTATTTCATGAAGTAATGTGTGTTTTCATGTATCATACATAAGGTAAAGCTCTGTGTTAGGTGATACATTTAGAGCAAAGCACTGTTTAATATCGATTTAAAAGCGGCTCAGATGGTCATAGCTGCAGCAGGGTAAAGATGTATAGTGCTGCTTGTCCATGCTCTGCACTCTCTTGCCTCATATTGCATGCTAATATGAGATTTCGTCACCAGTGGATGGACTTTCGCCATACAAGACTGCTGCCATTTCCCTGTGGCCACTGATGAGAAGAGCTGTTGCCATGACAACTCCTGGACCTCTTTGAGAGTTGCAGGCAACACCCTCGATTACATTTTATATAGAGAGCTCTATAGAATTTTGTTTGCTGGCCAGCACTTAATTTTTTTGGCTTAAAGACAATTGAAGGACACCTTTGACCGTCTGGAACTCTTTATTTTCATGGACTGAGAAAAAAAAAGACTTGAATTACAAAAAGACAAGCACTATCTTGTCAGGTACAATTCATAAATGGGGTTAATGTAAAACAATACGTTCATTGTCAGAAATTATACTATAATACATAAGTTGTATTTTTATTGTATTTTCATAAAGGAGAAATATTTTTGTGCTCCACTACCAAACCAAGGTTAAAAGGTAATTTGCATTTATATGCAATTATACTAAGAACTTATTGATTTGATTTAATTAATTTAATTTATTAAATGGAGGTGTAAGTTTTCAGACTTACAGTAATAGTTTGAAGTGTGATGAGGTTAGATGTACTTCAGCCCAGTAATTTGTGAATAAACCTGGATCAATAGTAAACTGCTATCAAAACCCTGAGTATATTCTGCTTATTGGTTACATTGCTAATTGTGAGTAGCTGTTAGTGTAATAGCCATTAGCTTTGCTTCCGTACTGTCAGCCAGGCATGGTGTTAGGGGTGGGCCTGGGCCCACCCACTTGTACAACTGGCCCACTCTAAATGACTTGGAGAATTTTTTTAACATTTATTTTTAATGATTAAAATCAGCATTTTAATAAAACCCTTAAAACAAAAATGTTTCCATTTGAATATATATACACACACACACACAACACTTCAGGTCTAGTCCAGTCGAAGCGGGCCATCATTGGTCACCCCAGACATGCACGCACATCACAATCTGGCGGTTGTTCGGAATAAAATGGTGACTGAGAAGGGCAGTGGATTCTATATTGTAGGCACAGGCTGCTACAGTTAAATGAATGCATCACTATGGCACAACAGTTTTGTGTGTTTTTAGTCAGGCTTTCGCCCTGTTTTATGTTGAATATGTCATTTTCCAACTATGTAGAAGCAGTGTATTTAGGAAATCATATCATTGCTTTATTTATATACCTGCAAATGCATTTGCCATCGAAGCTAGAACTTGTAGAAAATGTAGACAATATGGGAAGTAGAGCTAAATACTCCTGCCTGACAGACAGTCAAGGTCATTAATGAACAGCGCAGCGCACCGTGCTCTCCTCCTAATCCACCTAGCAGATTCACATAATAGTACATAGTTACATAGGACCGGGGTTACACTTGTTTCTTTTTCCTTTTCTTTTCCTATGTTTCTTGTGACCATTGTGCATCACAATACCAATGATTTTAATGTTATGCTTAATTTCTAGGGGTTTATCCTTATTTTTGTTCTATTTGTTTTTTTATTTGTCTAATTTCAAACATCCTTTTTAAACAGATCATTTTAAATTCATAATGGCACTTGCCATCACAGTCTTATGATCAAATAGGAGAAACTGGGTGGAGCCACTCATGTGATTGGTTGCTGGTTTTGCCTGTATCAATGCCATTGAAAAAGACATTGGTGACAATCCGATAGACTTGTCTTGGATTTGTAAAATGCAAAAGTAGCATGTGTTGTGGTGCAACGGAGGGCTCCAAATGTTGACTAGTTCCAGTACTGAATCCCATTCATTTTAAGTGTTTCCTAAGCACACTCGCCAATAAGGTGATGAAATGACAGCATTTTTGACATTTTTACGCATGAATTGACCTCTCATGAAACCAGCCAATGGTCGTATTTTATGTAGCCAGCATTAGTTAATGTTTATCATAAGATGATAGCTAGTTAGATTCTAATTGCACTTAGCTGACATGAGCAACAATTAAGTAACATAAGCTACCATAACCAGATGTCAGTTGGCCCAATTTACCTCAAAATATTATGGTGGTTGTTGTTGGGTTGGCATATAATGTTTATCCACACAAATGCCTGGTTTATATGAGAACTGTCAGGAGTGCAGCTCGCTGCTCACCAGGTGATGGAGGTGGTTGACTGTGATCCTCTCCATGGTTTTCATCAGGTGAGAAGTTAAGGCTACCGGCCAGAAGTGGTTGGGCTCTCTGAGATGCACAGTCTTTGGGTAACAGTCTTTTATATGCTAACATTAATATACACTACACTTTGGACATGTAATAGATAAACAGAGGCTTCATTACCACAATTATACGAATGATACACAAATACATTTCCTTGCCCATTAATGATCTCAGCCCCATCACCATTCTCATACGTTGTATTGTGGATATAAACTAGTGGATGAGTCAGAATTATTTACTCCTAAAGATAGATAAATTGAGTTTGAGAGGCAAGAAATAAGCTCTTTTTCTCTTGTCTCTTAAAACAAGATGAAGTGAGGACCCTATGTGACATATCTTGGTGCCAGCCTTAGTATTTCAAAATATGCTTTTTACCAATTAAAAATATCACAAAAACAAGAGGCTAGATGAGGTGGAAACTCTTGTGAGCTGAGGGAAGGAGTTCACCAGGAGACTTCAGATGTCTTAAGTAGAAGTATTTATTGGAGGCTTGATGCATCAAGGGGATGTTGATGAGCAACACAATGTCCACAAGTAAACCAAGGTAGTGCCACACCAAATCCTCAAGATGTCCTTTCTAATGGGGTGTATTAACACTCGCAACGTCATGTTTCTCCCTTCTACTCCTTGAATTATTCCCTATTATGGGTAGTCTATATCTTCTACATTTGTAATACTCTATTGGATAGCCAAAGGTAAACATTATCTCCTACTGTACCTACATAAGCCCTGACTTCCACCCCTCTGAGGACACTTTGACCTACTTCCTTATTAAAAATGTGGATACTTGAGCAATCCTCCTTGAATGGTCCTGTCTATGTGTGTACAGTTTATCTAACCTTGGTTACCACAGTAGCTAAGACAGGACCTTTGGGCTCCTATCTGTAGAGAATGTGTGTGATAGAAAATTCCTTCATACTAACTATCAAAACCAGACCTGGAGTGACTTTGCCTGTAAAACTGACTTCTATAGTGGCCTTTTCTCTGGTCTGCCACAAAACTGTGGAGTGGTTGCAGCTTAGTTAGAATGCTGCAGAAAGAATTATAAACAGGACTAACAAAACAGCACATTATATCAATCCTCAAACCATTACACTGGCTTCCAGTTCACAATATAATAGACTTTAAGGTTCTTTTGTCTATAAAGCTCTGAATAGCATTGTTCTTTATATAATGTATGTTAAACCTGCTTAAAATCTATGAGCCAAACAGCGCTCAGGTCATTTGGTTGTAATATTCTTGCTGTACTGAAAGCAGTGGCATCGCTGTAGCCCCAAAGATTTTTTCTTTAGCCCTGAGTAATTATCCACAGTCCACTTTGAGCAGTTTGTCACTATATAAGGGTTTACAGGTCAATGTGGCCAGTGTTTTATATTCTGATAGAATTGGGCTTTATGGTATATTTGCAGTACATTTAGGGGCAGTGAATGGATGCGTTTGAACAAACCCTCACTCATTGGCAATGCCTGTTTTTCCATTGATGGATATATGATTGTTTTTTCAGAAGAAGACAGCCAAGTTCAGGTGAGAGAGATAAAATAGAGATAAGATTGTTTTTTTTTTTTGTTTTTTTTTTATCAGAGCAAGAGAGAGGCAGCACGATGAACACATGCATGTCTGCTTTTGGAACTGGAAAATAAATAAGCCTAAATGTGAACATTACCTGCACAGTTGACTTCTTAACTGCCTTAATTTACATTTACTCATTTTACGCATTTACTATGACACTTATTTTTGTTTCACACATTCAAGTGTCTAAAACATTTGTACGCAGATTATATGGTAAATCAAATCCAAACTCTTCTTTCTCCAGGTTTCATATTGTTAAGCAATATGTAGCCCCTCACATGCAAGAAAAAATGCAGTGAAACGATCTATTGAGAAGTAAAGTTTTTTGACTGAGAAGAATCTGGGCTCAGCCCCTGATGGTTAGCAGTCCAGCCAACGGCCCGGACTAAGAATTGATTCAAAGTCCTGGGAAACTGCCTTCAGTGCTACCCTTGCCTTGCCTCGGGTAACATAATTCTCTCCAAAAGGGATACTTTAAAAATCCCTGCAGACAGTTGGTTATAGTTAACCAATTATAGTACATACAGTACACCAGCTCCTACTCATATCAATTTTCCTTTGATCCCTTTTATTCCAAAAACAAACATAGTGTGTGAATGTGTAAACAACCAATGACACAATAAGGCTGACAAAGAAAACACCTGGAGAAGAGAAACAAAATCTGATACAAAGTATTATATTATTACATTACATTACATCACCTACAGTGACACACTCATCAAAGAGTTGTACAAGACTGTAGACTACTTAAACGTTTATCCTCAGATGATGTTCTTTAAAACAGAACCAGAATCTCTGAACCAAACATTCAAAATCATCATTATAATTGAGGAGAGGTCCACTTGTCTGTAATAATTTGAATTTTCAGTACAGCATGTTAGGCACAAGCACCACAGTTGCATAAATAATACTTTAAAATAACCAATCTGTGCAGTGCTGCTTCCAAGGATTAAGCAGACTTGTCAACCCTTTCCTTTTTCCCGGGATTCTCCCGTATTTACCCTTCTTTCCCGCTGTCCTCCTGTATTCTTAGCCTTTCCTTTTTTAAAAAAACAAAAAGTTGGCTGTGACATTGACAGGAGGCATAACTAAGACCAATTTGATGTGTTTGCTACATTGCTCTCAAGTTCAGACAGTAAGTCATACCTGTCAACATTGGGAATTTAAAATTAGGGAAACATTCTGGTGCCCTGCCCTGGGCCCTCTCACTGCCTTTACAACTGATCACATACCCCTTGCATTTACACAGGGTTAGGGATCTTAAAGGTAGCACTAGGAGATGCTTGCTTTAAAGTATCAGAGCAACAAGGACTGAGTTAACTACTTCCTACATTAAGTGAATCAGATACCTGGTTGAGAGTGAAATGCTGCCAACATCCCTGCACTATATAAATGAAAATTCAAATTTAAATTCAGCACTTAGTGTATTTATGTATTACTTGAAGGATATGTACAAATCATTTACACATTATACTTCACTTGTTATTTTGAAAGAAGCTACACTGAGAAAAAGAACCCGCTTAATCTACTTAAAAACATTAAGGCAACTTTTTGCACCAGATTATTATGTAGTTCACATAAGGCTGGTTTCTCAGTAAGAAATACATTTTCCAAGCTTAATTTTTCCAAGGAAAATCAACTTAGTGTTTCCATGTAAAGTCAACTTAAAATCACCTGTAAAATTTAGTAATTTTTACAAGAAAAATAATGTAAATTTTACTTGAAAAAATAAGTTGTTTTACAGCCAAAATCAGTCTTACTTTAATTGAAAATGTACTTTTTACATACAAATAATTAAGTAGTTCATACAAATACCAGTTTTGCTTGATCTTAATCAAATCAAGCACAATATTCTCAGTGAAATAAAACAGCAATCAAGTATTACATTTTATGATACCTTTTGTATAAGGCTAACATTTTGGTCATGAAATAATTAAAATGAGCAGGACTCAATATCTGCCCCACAGATTTTGAGCATTTTTGTGTACGAGATAAAAAAAATTCTTTCATGGAAAAGTCATTAAGTCACCAAAATTGAAAGATTTATTGTCTGTATATTAGGTGTTCACAAAAACTCATGACAATCCACAAGAAATGCTGGAGAAAAGTTTGGAGCCAATATTTCACAACACAGATATATGGACATCCCTAGGCTCCACTCGACAACTGGGCAATAATTTGAGCAATACCCATGAGTCAAACATTAGGAACAAATATTTGTTTAAAATATTAAAAGCTGAAAAACATTTTGAAATACAATTTAACCCATAAATTAACTCACTTTTGAAACCCTTGGTGTTAGGCTGGGCCTTAATTTGGAAGTAGTTGGACTCAATATACAGACCAGAGACAAGAGAAAAAAGGGAAACAAGTTTATTTGTAAAAAAAAACAAAAACAAAAAGTGCACTCATAAGGAGTGGAACAAACTAACCAAAAGCGCACTCAAACGGGTGGAACAAACAAAACTCCACGTGGGAGGATGAGGCTGAGCAAAGGCTGGACATGGCTGGTAGTTACTGAAAAAAGACAGAAGCACACATGAGGACAAAAGCAAAAAACACTTCAAAAAGTGTGCAAATACTGAAACAGCAACTGGTAATCGACTGGAAATACTCACTAGGCACGAGCTCTGGAAACTCATGGGAAAGATCAGGATAATCCAGCGACAAACCAAGTTGAGCGTCTAATATACTGAGCCCTAATCAGGTTTATGCAGATGTTCTGCTAGAGAGGTGGAGCCAGCTGGGTGTTTCCCCGCACCCAGCTGGCTCCAGACGGCGGAACAGACAGACAGACAGACAGACACATAACACTAGGAACAGACAGGTTAGTGGATCCGAACACTTGGGCCTTAAAAAAGGCTCTCAAACATAATTTTCATATATAAATATGGTGCAACAGGATTGGACGATTAGACAATCGTGCGATTTCAACCAAAGATTAAGATAATACTTGCAAACAGGGACGGACTGACCATATGGCATAGCGGGCACTTTCCCGGTGGACCGACGTGCTGTTTGGGCCGACAGTCAGCCACTTTTTTATTTTAAATATTGGTCTGACGAGCCCACCAGACAGTTGAACAGTGGCCCGATTGACATTGGGCTGGCCAAATCACATCGTTAACACCAACCCCTTTCGCTTTGGCCCTTTGGCATTCAGAAAAAAAAAAAAAAAAAAAAAAAGTAAGCGCAAGAGTTTGTTCATAACTACCGACCGGCCTCGACATACGCTGGTCTGCGGCCCATAGGTTATTTTCTTCAATGATTCAATCATATCACGAAACACTTCCCATCATTTGCGTCGGTAACGTTATCTGTTAGGATCTTCGAAAATTGAGAAAAAACGAAAAGGAGGTGCGGAGAAACCGCGAGACAAGAAGCTGGCTCTTCAAGCCAACGCTGTCAAATGCGCAAAAATTTCTGATATGTGTGCCACATCAGCTCCCGTGGCCGATGACAGTGGTGATGACTTCACTTGCATCCTCTTAAGTTTTCAGTTTCTACACTGCTATTTTTATCTTGAAGATTGACCAATTATTAAATCTCTCTCTCTCTCTTCTCTCTCAAACATACATACACAGAGTTCAAAGTTCATTCAGGAGTTCAGCTTCATTCATCTTTTTGGACTGGGTAAGTTCACAATTTATTGAGTACTACTCTTGTAAGAGTTAGCATTTGATCCATCATTTCTCATCTCTATTCTTTCTCTTTCTCTTTTCTTCCTCCCCGAAACACATAGATAGGATGATCATAGGATGATCATGATAATATGATGATCCATTACTGTGATGGAGTGGTGGAGAACACTTTTTTTTAAGTATTTGATGTGTCCACTCTCACTGATTCCCGTTACCTCATTGCATGGCTTAAGATACGTGGTTTTAAAGAGTTGCACAGTTGGTATACACATTCAAAAGACCGAAAAGACCGAAAAAGTGTGGGTTATTGAATGTTGTGGGCCTGTCTGGTCCAAGATGCCAGGGCCGATTTTTTGTTGCAGTCCGCCCCTGTATGCAAATCACGTATGTAAGTCACGTATTCTAGAAAAAGTTGGATTCTCAAATTAAAACGCATCCCATTGACCCAAATGCACTTCACCTCACCAGGTCAACACCGCTCATGATAGCTTGCGGCTAAGCTAACATTAACTTAGCGCCTGCAGGCAAAGATACTATGACCGGACTTTTTGATCGGCATGTTTTTATCATGACGTTATTGTTGTCAGAGTGGAATCGCACGGAGACTTGTGCATACCTAGTTACATTGATATAACCAAGAGGCTAATAATACAGAGGAATAAACTGCTCAACACTCATTGTTGGAAACTAAAGGAGGTACAGAGTTTATTGTAGCGCACACACAGTTTTATACACATGCGTCACATGTCCCTATCAACACATACGATTGGCCATCACCTACTCAAGATATGTTTTATAAAATAAAAGTTCCTCCTGTACAATTGAGGGCATATTTATTCCATGTTTGTTATCAGTTATTATTTTAGAATAGCCCAGATTGGCTGGAATTACATAAACACATCTTGTTAAGGGATAAATGCACGATGTCTTGTTTAAAACTATGCAGATTAAGTCCAGGACAAAATTGTTCTTTTTAGAGAGACAAACAAACATTTTATTGTTCATATCATAGGTTTGATTGTGTTACATGTACATCCTCCCAGAATCATTTTTCTCAGTGTACTGGCAAGTGAGACAATTGATAGATTAGATTGAAGAGGGTGATTATAAAAAGGGATGGGAGAGAGTATAAATATGAACACTGGTGAAGCATGTTTCTGAGCCTCTTGGGTATGCTTGTGCTTGGCAGGATTGTGACTTTTCTTTCTGTATGATACACTAAAATCCATGCAGCATATCTTACAAAAAGCATTCCTGTGAAATTTTAACAAAAATGCAGACTGACTAAAAACACTTTTTTTTTTTCTTTTTTTTACACGATTCCCCTAATATCAAGTTGATTGATTCTGTGTAGATAAAATGTCTTAGAAATTTCTTCACAATTTGCTGGAGTTTTTAAGGCACCAATTCCAAACTTAAAATTAGTTTTCCTTATACTAAATACTGTATTTTCATCCTAGTACAAGAGCACTGTGCTTTACTTGTGATCTTTTATTCATGTTCAATTCTTACTTTCTAGAATATTAACAGTAAACAAAAAAAAATGTTTGGTGATTATTACCTCAAAAGTCTGCAAATCACTCTTTTGCTGGTAAAACTTGATTGCACTGAGCATAATGTAATAATTGAGACTGACTCAGATAAGCATATCAACATTTTGACCAGCTTCTCTACTCTGGATCGTGGCAGCTGCACATTTTAGTGAATGAATCAAACAGAAACTAAGTGCTTGTGCATGTAGAACTCCAATCATTGAGATGATTTCCTGAATTCAGAATAACCACTAGTGTTATCAAAAGTGTAAATGTAAAACATTTATTGTGTATACAAAAAGTAGTTCAACAGTCATGAATGAAAACTGACATTTGGCATGCTTTCCCCCTACATGAATAACACCAGGTCTCCGTTTCAGTGATTAAAAACTTGGGTGTTTACAGTTCTCAACAGAACTATCACAGTCACAGTCCATCTACACTGTAGCAGAAGTAGTCAGACCCAAGTCATCAAACAGTCCCTCCAGGATCATAGTAGTTTTATTTATTTATTTATTTATTGGTTAATACAACCAAAAGTGATTGCATTTGTAGCATCTTTTCTTAAAAAAAAAAAAAAAAAAAACCTCTCCGAAGTGCATTCACTTTGGTCTTATTTTGATTTATACTTTATAAGACTCCTGTGATTTTAGTTTAAAATTTGCTGATCAGCTGTAAACTGTTTTGTTTTAAAAACAAACTGATGCATCCCAAATTGAATTTGAATTGAAAGACTGAGCATTCCTGGAGGGACTGAATTACCATTGTATATCATAGCCTTACAGTGTTTTTGTTCCACAGGGCAATCAGAGTTAGATCAGAATTAATTTAACAGTGACAGTTCATTTAATACTGCCAGAGTTCTAATTGGTCATTTATCAATTACGAGACAAGAAGTTTCTTATGCCATAAAGAAACTCAGAAAATGACCAGATGAAGACTTTAAACTCTCAGCAGAACTCTACAACAATAATGTTCACCATTGTTTTATCAGAATCTGGAAAATTAAGGCCAAGAATCAGCTTCTGTTTAGAACATGAACACCCAACCTTAATCACCCCAGAAATCCTGAGCACAAAATAATATGTAAACAAACTGATTACACAAACAAAAACTCTATGGAAATAACTAAACAAAACAAACAAAAACTAACTATGTAACACACGGCATTCAAATATATAAGAAAATTTAGATTCCCAATAGGGCACACAAATTGTGTGAGTGACCCTTGTACAATGTACTGCAATCCAAAATAATGCCAGAGAATACAGAGGCAGAGCTTATAAAGTGTGGCTTTCACTGTTTACCTTGTTTGTACTTAAACGGGGACAATGTTATGTCAGTTTAATGTGAGATTGAGAAAACCAGTCCCAAGGCTTTTCTTTTAAGCAAATTATTTCAGCACCCCAACTGGTGAACAAAATCCCAAACACACATCCAACAGTTATAACTCTAGCCAAATTCTGGCCACTCAGTATCTCAAGAGCAGCAATGTTGCTTTGCATGCTTCAAGGGGAAACAAGCCAGTCAAGACTGGGCCAGTCTGTCCCATCACAATCCCAGCAGAGAAAATCATGTAACTGTCATTACAACAGAGCTACCAACATTATAACATAAGCATGAGTTAACAAGTTTTGTGGCTGATCTGTGATGTATGTGGGCCAGCTCCTATCACACAGGTGTCACAGGGTCAACTCTGGTTGTCATTGCTGGCAGAAATTCCACTCTGCACTGTTGTTACATACAGTTAAGTGCTAATTACATGACATGATTCCCAGCTGAATTTAGTTTTGGTTAAATTTCTCTCCCAGTCTGTATGCATGCACTTTGTGGTCTGCAGCTCCATGTGGAGCTTCTGCTCATTGTTTCAGCTCAAATAGATTGAGATATTGGTGAACTGAAACAGAGCTGAAACATCAATGAACACTAAACTCACAGGCAACACAATGCAAGATGGAAGACTGCAATGGGCTGCTCATAATAAGGAACTGTTACACTTCTGCCAAAAAAACAAAAACTGATAGGCTTTAAGAGCAAGTTACCACACCCCTTCACTGTTAAAGATTGTACTTAAGTTCTATTTATTACAGGAATTTAGATTTTGGTGTGAACTTTAAAGTTTTAATTCCAATATAGTTCTCAGAAAACTCTGATATTAACTGGTCACTACTACTGGCTCACACTTTGTGCCCCTAATGGTACCAGGCAAACAAAATGTTGACGAAGGGCCCCAAGGCAGAACAACAGGCCTTGTAGCAGTTTTCAGTATTTGAAAAAAAAAAAAATGCTAATATCACCACTCAGAAATCAAAAGCTGTCAGTCAAAATGTTGGTCCTGCTTCAAGGAGCCCCTACAGGTAATAGGAACTGTGAAATACAGCAATACCTCCTACTCTCCAAACCTTTTCAGCAAGTTTCAACTGTCTTTAGTTCAGCTCCGCCAAGACTGAAATCAGATGCACAATCTTATTTCATTACTATCTTTAAAGAAGCAGGGAAGAGAGGATATAGGCAAAGCAGAGCAGTGTGATGTGATCAGGATTCTGAGATCAGGTTCTGTAAAGACCAAGTATGTCAGAGAGGTTTGGAGTTCATTTGTAGTGATCTAAGTCCAACACTTGCCACTGAGTTGCAAACCAGCAGTGGATTTGCTGACAAACTTTTGATAAGGAAATCAGTGTTCCAACAAGAATGCATAATTTCAACAAGGTTTTGACTAGTGAAAATGTGCAAGGAAAATGCAATTGGGCAAAATCTATGTATCTAACCACAGAAATTAATATTATAGATAGGAGGAAATTAAATCTTTATTTAGTCTTTCTGATATCTCTGTCAGAAAGGTCTGCATTATGGAAAAACAAGTTTCATAATTGAATTAAGAGTTGCTCATCATTTGTTCAATATACAGTGCCTATCATAAGTATTCACCCCCTTGGATGTTTTCCCCTTTTATTGCATTCATAAATCAATCATGGTCAAAACAATTTGGCTTTTTTAACACAAAAATTTATTGGAAAAAACTCTTTAATGTCAAAGTGAAAACAGACTTCTACAACGTAATGTCAATGAAATTAAAATATATAAAGAAATATGATAGTTTGCATAATTATTCACCACCTTTTTAATTTAATGGTCTAATTCAATAGAGGTCCATCAAATTGTTGCCAATAGTCTCACAATTAGTGAAATGAAGATCACCTGTGTGATCTGAATGGTGTGGGTGTGTTTCAAGTGATTGAGGTATAAAACACCTGTGTCTGAAGGGTCCAGAGACTGGTTGATCAGTATTCCTGGCTACCACTACACCATGAAGACAGAAGAACACTCCAAGCAACTCAGGGAAAGGGTTATTGAGAAGTACAATTCAGGGGATGGATACAAAAAAATTTCCAAGGCATTGAACGTCCCCCGGAGTTCAGTGAAATCAATCATCAAGAAATGGAAGGAATATGGCACTTGTGTGAATCTGCCTAGATCAGGCCGCCCTCGTAAACTGAGTGACCGTGCAAGTAGGAGACTAGTGAGAGAAGCCACCAAGACCCCTACGACTACTCTGAAGGAGTTACAAGCTTCAGCTGCTGAGATGGGAGAGACTGTGCATATAGCAACTGCTGCCCGGGTTCTTCACCGGTCAAAGCTTTATGGGAGAGTGGCAATGAGAAAGCCACTGTTGAAGAGAAGTCATATTAGATCTCGACTACAGTTTGCTAATAAGCATGTGGAAGACTCCATGGTCAAGTGGAAGAAGATTCTTTGGTCTGATGAGACCAAAATTGAGCTTTTTGGCCATCAGACAAGACGTTATGTTTAGCCGAAACCAAACACTGCACATCACCAAAAACACACCATCCCCACTGTGAAGCATGGTGGTGGCAGCATCATGCTGTGGGGATGTTTCTCAGCAGCCAGACCTGGAAGGCTTGTAAAGATAGAGGGCAGAATGAATGCTGCAAAATACACCGAAATCCTGGGGGACAATCTTCTTCAGTCTGCAAGAGAACTACGGCTTGGGAGAAGATTTATTTTCCAGCAAGACAATGATCCAAAGCATACTGCAAAAGCTACACAGGAATGGTTAAAAAAGAACCAGGTAAATGTTCTGGAGTGGCCGAGTCAAAGTCCAGACCTCAATCCTATAGAGAATTTGTGGCTGGACTTGAAAAGGGCTGTTCATGCCCGATACCCGCGCAACCTGACAGAGCTTGAGCAGTTTTGCAAAGAAGAATGGAGCAAAATTGCAGTGGGCAGATGCACAAGACTGACTGAGACTTATCCACACAGACTCACTGCTGTGATTGCAGCCAAAGGTGCATCTACGAAATACTGACTTGAAGGGGGTGAATAATTATGCAAACAATTATTTTCATTTATATAATTTTCTTTCATTAACATTACTTTGTAGAAATCTGTTTCCACTTTGACATTAAAGAGTTTTTTCCAATAAATTTTTGTGTTAAAAAAGCCACATTTTATTGACCATGATTGATTTATGAAAGCAATAAAAGTGTAAAACATCCAAGGGGGTGAATACTTATGATAGGCACTGTATATATCTTTATGGCCATAGACAGCAGAGGTCCTTAATCTGGAGAACTCAGATAACAGGCTCTTTTAGTTGATTTCTGAAATCATTACACACTTTGTTCTACAGTACATGAAAGATGAAACTAAAATGCCTACCACGGTAGAATGAGTGACAGCCACTGGAATGAATCATAAGTAAGGTACTATTGGTAGGGCTGGGAACCCCCCAGTTTGACTGAATATTTGGATCCAACATCTTTCTGTGATCCACAGATGTTGGCATTGCTAGTAATTAGGGAAATGATTCATACTGAAGGAGTTCCAGAAATGTGATGGGCAGTAAAAACAAGTCTATTTTTCCAAACATTCTCATATTGTCTTAAACAACGAAAACAGTAAATGATGAGACAAGGGACAGGATCATATTGGAGTGGCTAGAGAAAAAAAAAATATTATAGGGAAGTCATAGCAGTCAACAGAATGGGAAGGCTTCACATGATGGCACACTCTCTGGATGACACCTTTGCCTGCAGAATAGAGAAAAAGGTTAAGAGTATCATATTTGAAAAACAAAATAAAATAAAATAAAATAAACCAAAAATCTTTGACATACTTTGACTTGCTTTAAAAAAATCATGAATAACTAGACCCCAGATGGTTTTGAGATGTTATAAAACATCTGACAACAATACATCAACCACTGTTTGTTTGTTTGTTTTCTAATAAAAACATGACATTACTGTTAGCAAAATTGGGAAGGCAGTAGCTCAGTCTGTGGGGACCTGGCTTGGGAACCAGACAGTGGCTGGTTCAAGTTCAGTAGTCCATGGTACAGTGTGAGGTAGCTGGAGAGGTGCCAGTTCACCTCTCAAGCAAGGCACCAAACCCCTAACAGACATTAAAACATTTCTAGCTGACTACTTTCTTACGGTTTCAAAACACATCACAGTGACTTTTTAGATCTTGGTCGTTTTTAATGATATCTTTTAACCAAATGAAGGATGTCAATCACTGGATGTCTGGAGCTTCAGTTATCAGAGAAACAAGCCAAGATAACGAGATAGCAGCAGCTCGGCCTGTAGAGTCTGAGAGATACAGATTTTTTATTCCGGGGCTTTCCATGCATGCTTTTACAACCCATCACAATATTCATCGCCACATACTGATTTACTGATTATATTTGGAGCTGCATGCCTCACTCACATGACAGTGTTCAGACTTTCCTTGGGTGGGCCGCCCAGATACACTAATGGCTGCCAAAGTACATTTGGCAATAACTAACAATAACAACCTTTCACTTACAAAAGAAACTGAATGACAATATAAATTATATCATGACAGCAGGTGTCATGAAAAGTAGATTCCCAGACCCAGGACACCTCAGACCTGACCATATCAGTGTGACAGTGTGTAGATGTAAACCACCTTTTCATCAGATGGATTTCTGCTATAGACCAATATTTTATAGGTGTAAATTAGCCTACAAATTATTATGTAGAAAAAGTAAAAAAAAATCCTGGAGAATGAAAGGTATGAAAAGGCAGAATAAATGTGATAATTGCCAACATGAACTGAAAGTATGTATTAAGTTTAATGCAAAAATGTGCAAAAAAAAAAAAAAAAAAAAAGAATTGAGAGCAGAAGGACACGAGTGAAAATACAACATGACCCAAACCACCAGAACATTAGTGCAGGGCCAAACAGCCAGTGCCATGGGTGTCCTGGGGTGTAGCCATTAGCGTTGCTTTCGTCAACGAAAATTATGACTAAATATCGTCGTCAACGAACCTTTATCACGTGACGAAAATGAGGCGAGACACAACGTAAATGCTGGTCATGTGACGATAACTACAGACCTGCCAACCTTGTCAAAATATTTTGAGTACCACTTGTGTTGTGCGGCTTTTTTTTGCAGACTTTTACAATTCCATTGCTTTGCACGCTGTAATTTCCCCATTCACTGGCTGGAAATCAGTTATAAAAAAAAAAACAATAAAACCTATATTTTTGATTACAATACCATTAATAAAGAAAACATAGACATTTTGCACTCTGTAATTACATTCTTTAACTATTTCTTAACATAAATATCCAAACCCATCGACAGAAAACCAAAAAATGCTATGTCCTTCTCCCTCCCTCCTCCTTATTTCAATACTTATTTAATTAAAATTAATTAAAAATTTTACGCTATAGGTTTGGCAGACTTGTTATTCTCCACTTTTCTACAATGATTGGCTGAAACTGCTTCACCACGCTGCTGCATTGTGTTGTCAGACATGAGTACCGCACGTGCACATTTACCACAGAACTCACATGTCCGCAGCTTTTTGCGTAGTTTAGAGGGGCGAGTCGTACCAGTGTATTTAGATGTCAAATTGCGTACTTGCTATGCAAAATGTGTACAGGTTGGCAGGTCTGTAACTATAATTAAATATATCATGCAATATTGTTGACGAATAAAAAGGAGATTAAATGTGGTTTATAAAATAAAAACTCTGCTAAAATGTCTCTTCATTTTCGAAATGTTCTAACGTTTTTCGTCTCATTCCGTCGCGTTATTATTATTTTGCAATATTTCTGTTTCCTGTGTCTAACTTCAGGGTAGGGTTGGGTGGTAATCCGGTAATAAGCTATCCCGCGGTATCTAAAAATAGTAACTGTATCAGTTTCATTACCGTCATTAAAAACAAATGCTTCGCATATAGGTCTATCGGGACCTAAGATAATAGTAGCATCGTAGCATCGTAGCATAAACCTCCTCCTCTTCATGTAAACAACCAGGACCTTTGTGATTGATCTCAAACTAACACAGAGTCATAGGAGGAGACATTAGCAGCGTTTTTGGGCTGGAATCTAACTTTTGACCACAAAACAGCAAAGGTAAGACATACTTTATGATTTAGCAAAGTTTATTCTGATACTCTTTGGCTGCTAGCTCACGAGTGCGCGCGAGTTTTCGTTGCACAGTGAGGAGGTAGACATCTTTGTGATCTTCAGACTCTCTGCTTTCATATGATACTGGGCTTTTGTGGTTAGCATGATTCAAACCGGGACCTTCTAGTTGTGAAGCGACAGTGTTACCACTTGTGCCACCGTGCCACCTTTTAGCTCAGTTTCTCCCCGTCATTCTGGTATGCTACAAGTTAGGTTTGGTGCTTCTTAGCATGAGCACTGACCGTTTGAACTGTGCGCATGTCATGCTGCCTTGCAGTGATTTTTAATTAGTCACGGTAATACCGTATACCCCGGGAAAATGTGGGGAAGGTTTGACGGTATCAAAATTTGGATACCGCCCAACTCTACATCAGGGGCTGCATCAGGTCGCACTGCGCAGTCGCAGCAACGTTGCTTCCTCAATCCCTACTCGCGGCATTATTGAAAAGATGCAGCTGTGGTAGGTTAGCGTTAACGACTGACAGCTGACACAGGGAATGAGACCAATGGCTGGCCAGCCGGCTTTGCTTGGTAAAATAAATGTGTTGTGAATTCAAATCAGAGAGTCTTCGTGTCTGGAATGGATGTATTCTTGAGTCTATAAGGTAACAATAATATAATAATAAGACAACTAGACTAAAAAGAGTATGAACGTGACTAAAAGTAATAAAAACTAAAATGACAGCTTGACACAAAAACTAGACTAAAGCTGTGTCCCAATTCAGCGGCTGCATCCTTCGGAGGGTGAATTTGAGGGCCGATTACGTCACAACGCTGCGCGAAGGCTGTCCCAATTCGTCCAAATTTGAAGGCTCCTCCAAATGCAACCGACAAATGCGTCCTTCTTTTCCCTGTATTTGGAGGATGCATTGCTACTATCCTTCGCGGCCTCCCATATCCCAAGATGCTTTGCGGACTGATTGTTTTTTTTAACAATAGCGACCAACAGCAGCAACAGCAGCAGCACCAGCAGCACCAGCAGCGGTGCAGAATACACATTTAAATGTAAATAACAGGTTTTTGCTTATTGGGAATTGGGACACAATTCCTGACTAACATTAAAACAGGCCGCCAAAAACAACACTAGTAGCCGTAACGCCCCTTTTACCATACAGCCACTTTGGCATACCCTGTCTTGAACTGGCCATCGTGTTCTTAAAAATAATTTATAAATGGCTGTCAGATCTGACTTTCCACTTATTTGTATACGGCATTTAATCATATTCAACGTCCAGTGACGCTGTAAACTCACTACTGACATATTCAGGTGATACACCCGATTTTTTTCTGTGATGCTACACCATGAATTAACAATGTTATGAGACAGTGATTAATTTGGCGTGTATCTGATACACCAGTGGTTTTCAACTTTTTTGGATGAACACCCCTCTACTCAATGCCCACTCTTGCCACCCCCCATCAAGGAGAAAGCAGTTGGAACCCCTGTATATTGATATTTATGATTGAAATTGTGTGTTTTACTGGCCTATTTAAAATGTAGGCTTACCCACTGCATTCACAGCCACTGTAGCCCTGTCATTTAACACAGTCTGCTAATTATTATAATTCTTCGATTAAATAATAATATGTGTATTGTTAAATGTAAAATTAATGAAAATTATGCTTTTTTATTGGTTGAACATATATTTATTATCAAATTCAACAACAATTAGGCTCCTTCACTGATCTAACTTGAGGAACCAATCACAGTTCAAAACAATAATTAAAAAAAATCCTGGCCAATCAAAAAATACAATGAGCTTGTAACAGAGAATACAGAGAGAACACAGTAAATTGGCTTAACTGACTTAAACGGTAGCCTAACTGCTAAGCTGACAAAAAATGCTTTTAGACATGCGCAAACTATTTCTGTGTGTTATTTGCGTCGGGTCAGAGAACTGCGCTTTAGTGTGAGCCCTGTGCTTGGTGATTTTCAGCCAGCTTCTTCACCAAAGGATGAAGAGAAGTTAATTTCAGCCTGAGCGTGCCCTAGGTGACCAGATTTAGCGGATTGCAATATTTGGACTGCATATGCAGGACCTGGCTGAAGCCCTGCTCAATGAGGTAGGAGGTGGGAAGTGCAAGGAAAAGGAGCTGGGTCTTGTCCCAAAGAGCAGAGTAACGCTGGCCGTATGTTCCCCACATCACATGCCAGCCAGACGTAACTGAGCTGCGCTGCTCATGCGGGCAGAATGGCAGCTCTAACCTGTTAACACAGACGCTGAAATAAAAAGCGACAGGTTCCGCCACGCACACGCACTGCAGATGCGCCCGGGCCTATTCTTGCTGTAAATTCGTAAACACTGCGTGATACTGTGAGACAAGGCATGGAAGACTATTAAAAATACTGTGCTGGTGAATGACTGTTACTGTTATAAAAACGCCCCCCTCTCAGCTACTTTGCTCTTTGCGCCCCCAACGTTCTCTGAACACCCATTGAGGGGCGGTACCACCCCCCTTGAGAAACCCTGTGATACACCAACCAGCTCATACTTTAGTGATAAATCTTAATTTTTGAAATGGTTCGCCTCTCATTTCCATGGTTGTCTCCCACTAAAATAGCACACCTAACCAATGAAGGCCAGTAGGGAGTTGAGACAAAACCCAAAGTTTGTATGGAAACACAGTTGATCTTTATTGATTACATTGATACTTAATTGACCAAAAGGCTGCTGACATATGATGCCTTTTATCTACAGTAATGTGTTTCTGTGGATGTGTTAGGAGTTACTAATATGTCATATTTCTTAAAGGGAGTTTGGTATAATATTTTCTCTTGACAGTGCAGGAAGCTTCCATTTAGTTCAAATACCGTTCATATACTTTTTAATGTCACAACCACAGAACAAGGTAACTGCTAAAGTATGATATGGTTGTTTGACTGCTGTTAGTTATTGGTTTGATTAATGGTCTACAGTCCAATATTACGAGTGCTGGTATTGATTACTGACGGTAGCTGATCAGGCTAATGATCAGCTAATTGTACTCAGTTTCTGTATACTTTTCACACATGGTAATTAGGCAAGAAAAACAACTATGCTCACTGTTTGTGCAACATCCTCCTCTTCCTCTCCATTCTCTTCCTCTACCCGAGTCTTCGTTACACTCCTTCTGGCCACCTCCTGCAGGACAGACAGTCGGGTCAAATGACTCAAGAAACACAAAAAACAAAAAACACAACATATCACAAAGCGGCCAATCTACTTCTTCAGTAGTCCAGAAAGTGGCAGTAACACACCTATAAGCAGGTGTGGCAACTCAACTCAACTTTATTTATATAGCATTTTAAAAACAACCACAGCTGAAACAAAGTGCTGTACATAAATATACAAAACAATAAAATAAATAAAACAGGAATAAACACTAAAATAATTGTTTTATTGTTTTTAAAAACAATTAAAAACAATAAAACAATAAGTAAAAGCAAACCATAAAACAATAAAACAAGAGCAGAGTCTCATGCAGGGTTGAAAGCCAAGGAATAAAAGTGGGTTTTAAGATGAGTTTTAAAAATGGACAGTGACGGGACTTGTCTAATGTGTAATGGTAGCTTGTTCCATAATTTAGGAGCCGCCATAGATAAAGCTATGTCCCCTCTGAGCTTCCGTTTTGATCTCAGTACCTCCAGGTGCAGCAGATCAGCTGACCTGTGGCACCGAGCAGGAGCAGGAGCAACCACCATTAAAAGTCAAACAACAATTACAATAAGTGCCTGTCACTACCCAATCTGAGCATCTGCCCAATCTGAGAAGTGCATGCACGAGTGATTGGGGATTGGTCAGGGTTAGGATTATCCACTGGTCAGGTGTTAGCACTAGACCTACGCACCAGGGGCATCAAAATTGGCAACAAATTATGTTTGAATATTCCTTAAAAAACACATAGGATCAAACCATTCAAATATCTATTTTCAATACAATCCTATATCCTATACAATACAATCAATACAACAACAGACATACTGTTTTGTCTTTTAAAAGATCTACACACCTACACATTACAAAATAAACAAATCCTCTGTGTCACGTTGAATTATGTGCTAATTTCAGCTTGACCTACATTTAATTTTCAATCAGTGAAAGTGAAATGAGTGCAGTTGCCCAGGTCCACATATCCTGGAAGACTTCAGTTTCCCAGACAGAGACAATAAAACATAATAAGACTCACCCAAACCTTCTTGGTTTGTCTTTCCACTGTTCTAGCAATCATCACTTACTCTGGATTGGTTGAAATAAACTCTTAAACTCTCTCACTGAATCGGAAGAGGAGCGAGAGAGAGGGGCGACATGAGAGAAGCAGCGGGGGAACCAGCACATGGAGCCAGAATATTTGATGTTTTCACAGCTAACTCAGGAAACACCTTCATAGGATATTATGACAGGGGAGACTTAAACAAAAAAAATAATTACTGGATAAGAAAACTGCTTTTGTGACCTCTGTCCACCATGCAGCGCTGTCAATGCAGACACAGCAGCCCATACCCCCACATTTGAATATTAATTTTCACAATTGAATGTATTGAGTTTTTTACAATTTGAATGTAGAATATTTGTTGACAGCCATACTATACACCCAGACTGGGGTGCTACTTGGATTAGGTAGTGGCAGTGGCCTAACCAAGCATAACACATGGGAACAACATGCAACACATAACATCCGGTGGTCTGCTCACCAGATCAAGAACATGTAAATGAAGAGAAAGCAGATCTAATTATTCAAGCGTGGATGTCTTTACCTCGCCTTCAACATTGATCAAAGTGGTAACGATATCATTTCCTGTGCCCCAAGAACTCTGGCTCTTCCACAACAAGTCAGATGGTGGACTGTGGGCCATGCCAGCATCTGCAGACCACACCTGTATACACACAGCGTAGGTAAACATATCATATTTATATATTCTTGAATATGTTCATAGATATAGTTGATTTTATTCTGTATCTTTTTATTGTTTTTTTTTTGTTCTTTTTCTGTCTCTTTTATCATTGCTGTCTGCAACAATTTCCCCAGCATGGAATCAATAAAGTCTTATATAGTCGAAGAAACTGTTTATGTTTTACAGACCTTTAACAAACTCTTCATGTCAAATTGCAATCAATAATATATTGTCAGCCATTTTTCTACTTCACACTGTGACTTTCATACTACACATTTCACACTAAAATGACAAAACATAAAGAGTGAATTTGCTCCTATGTATATTTATTGACCCTCCAGTCAGCAGAGTAAGTCTACCACAGGATTTCCAACAGGCGCGTATTCATGATGTCACATATGCTACACATATTTGCTTCACGCGTCTCAGAAGCTGAAAATTTTGCCTGCCGAGCTTTGTTGACTTGCTCAGATTGTGTTTATTTGTTAATTGTCCCTTGATTTTTGTGCTTCTACAATGGGTAAGTAGGCTTCATATTCTGGAGTCCATCAGTCCTGTCAAGTCTGTGAAACTGACATCAGCTCAGATGCCAAAATCAAGACAGCTTCAACACTGTCTGAAGTGGTACTTCCCGGCACTAATTCTTTGGTTCAGGGTAAGTCCAACTAAAACTGCTGACATTGAATTCTGTTGATTATCCTGTGTGAGGTTGTGGTTGGGAAGACATTCCTGCTGAGTCTCAAATGTTCCTTTTCAAAAGGTTCCCTTCACACCCATTGTACAGAGGTGGCAGCAGAAATTTTAAAAACACGAGGACACATCACTTGCATGAAATGTGACAAAATATTAGGGCTGCAACTAACGATTACTTTCATTGTCAATTAATCTTTTGATTATTTCCTCGATTAATTGTTTGGTCCATAAAATGTCAGAAAATGGTGAACAATGTCAGTAAGTGTTTTCCAAAGCCCTAGATGGAGTCCTTAAATGTCTTGTTTTGTCCACAACCCAAAGATAATACGTTTACTGCCATAGAAGAGTAAATGATATAAAAAATATCCACATTTAAGATTTAAATTACTCAAACTGATTAATCGATTACCAAAACAGTTATGATTAATTTAATAGTTGACAGCTAAACAATTAATCGATTAATCCTAAGTGAAGAATAATAAAATCCTTTTCATGAAACCTTTGGAAAAAACACAAGGCACACGACAGGAGGCACACATTATCTTCTCCTTTAATATTTCTCACCGTCACTGACTGTCTAGCCTTAAGGACAAACTTTGGGGAGAACCTGTAGATGACCTCATCCCTGTTGTCAACCTGTCTCTTCAACCTCCAGTTGCCCAAAGGCTGGTCCTACAAAACACAAGAAAAAAGTACAGAATCTTAACTGTTAACCACAAACCTATACATACACATGTTTTTGCTAAATGTATTGCAGACCTCAGGAGGCTGAGGTTTTTTGTCTACCTTACATGATCAGCATTTACTGTAGTCTTGGTAGAATAATTATAAACTTAATAAAGCTATAAGTAATTTGTGTAAAAATGTGCTATATATAATATGTGATGCTACTAAAAACCAACTGCGTTTGTCTGCATAGACTAGACTAAATATGGACCAGTTTTGTATTTCTAGTCTTAGTCCAGTCTTACACACCTGCTCAGAATCATTGGTCAGTGTGACTGCATTTCCGTCCATGTCGGTGGGTGATATGGTGACTGCTCCTGTGGCCTCTTCTGATACCAGCAGTTGCTCCTCCACTCTTCCCACCTCTGGGACATCCTTAGCCTCGACTCTCTTCCTCTTGGAGGAGCGGGAGGAGGAAGATCCTGTTATTCTAGAAACAGTGACTCGAGGCGATGGGCTGGGGGACAGCTTCAGTCTGAAAAAGGCACAACAGCATAAACTAAACTCTCTCTAAATCACATTTCAACTCCAAAAAATAACACCACTCTGGCACAATCAAACTTCAAATTTGGGACTGACTTCTATGTAACACCATGTATCCTAGACCTGTTAGTGTGTAAGTTGTAAATGGGCTGCATTTATAGTCCTTTTCTAGTCTGACGACCACTCAAAGCACTTTTTACAACACAAGTCTGCATTTACCCATTCACACACACATTTGTATGATGGTAGCTAGGCCACCTTCTCATTACGAGCCTTAACCATTCATACAAACTTACACACCAATGGCACAGCATTTAGAGCATTTATCTTCCCCATGGATACTTTGACATGTAGACCAGGGACTGTGCCACCAACCATACCTATGCTCCTCTCCCTCCAGCAGTTTCCTGTATGCATTGATCTCCATATCTAGGGCAAGCTTCACATCTAACAGCTCCTGATATTCATTGAGCTGTGCATTCATCCTCTCTCTCAGTTCATTCATCTCTTGTTCTTTTCCTTCGATAGCATGGCGGTGCTTGTCCCGCTCTGTTGACAGAATTTCCTCCAGCTCTCTGATACGATCCTCCGAGGCAGCCGACTACAAATACAAACACACGCACACGCGCACACACACACACACACACACACACACACACCCAACCAGCATAACCGTGAATTAGCTATTTAGCAATACAAAAGGCAAAAGTACCTACAAGATTTGTAAGTATAGATGCTCATTAAGCAGTACCTGTTTCTGCAGGGCATTCAGCTGATATCCAAGGCTCTCTATTCTCGCATGAGACTCCAGCAGCTCCTCCCTGGCTGTGCTTATTGCCTTGTCATTAATCTCTGAGGACACCTTGGCATTATCCAACTAGAGGGAGACAGATTTTGTGTGAGAAAGTTCTTCATGCATCTTCGAGCAGTGTGCAGCTGATTCTCAGCTCAAGGACAGCCGACTTCCACAGGGGAAAAAAAATGGGATTGAAGCACACTGGCAAAGTCTTTTTTTTCCCTTGGAATACTATATGTTAGAATCAGAGTCCAAAGACAAAAAAAAAATATTTGTCTCTTACCTTGGCCTGGAAGGTTTGCTCCAGTTCTTCCTTATAAAGAGAGACTTGCTCATCGTGTTGTCTCCTTAGGTCCTGGTGGGATCAGACAAACCTGATTGATGCTAATTGTCAAACAAAAATTGAAAATTGAAAATGTCTGTGCATATCAAACATTTCATTTTCATATCGCCTTAAGAAATTTTCAGTTGGTTTCTGTCATCAGATACATATAATTTCAGCAAAAAGAGATGCAAAATCTGATGAAATTTTTAAAAACTGACACCTGATTTTTTCCAGTTTGGCAGTTCTTAAATTTAACTGAATATATTTAAGACTTTAATGGACCTGCAGACATTCTGCCACATGAATTATCACATTCACAGTGAGTAAAAGTGTTTCAAAGGCCGAACCAAACATGATAATAATTTGTGGTAATGTTCAAGTATGAGAAGATGGTCATAGCTACATTTCTAATACTGTAACATTGGGAAGCACACCTAAAGGTTTAAAATTTCCACATACTTTTGCAATGTGAAGAGGGAAATCAGAGCTCTCCATAAGCACCGGCTACCAGCCCAACTGGCTACTTTGTTATATAAATTTTGATTCTGATCAAATAGTTTTCATTGATAAGTTGCAATTGGCTATGCATTTTATGATCATTAGAGTACTTTAGAACAATACAAGCATGATAACAGAGAAACAAGCCTATCTGTCTGTGTCAGTCTGGCACCTACATACTCTAAATGTTGACATATGTGTTTGACATATTTTAGCAGATTACTTAATGACAAAACACATCACAAATTGGACTGATTGCACAAACGGGATATCCTCATTAGACTGGCTGCTTCAGAAATACCAGCGGGAGCAACTTGATGACAGCATTAAGAAGCCCACTGAAAGTGCTGTGGTTTCCGTATACGCCACACTGACTTTTATGGGATTTATTATATGTAAATAACAATCTCCAAGGCCTTGACCACATGTATACAGATATTTTTCAAAACCAACATTTTTCTCTGCATTTGGGCCTCTCATTCACACGCAAATGGCATTTAAGGTCAGTAAAGATTTTTCTTTTAAATGTGTACATGTAAAATGAACAGTTGGGGAAATGATGATTCCACCAATTTGCGCATGCCCATTGTCGCTTTGTGTCATGACCATACTGGTTAATTTACATTTGGTTAACACTGCCAGGCAATGTGCCAGAAAGGTGTTACATAACTACAAATAAATAATTAGCTACAAATGTTTGCGTTTTTAAGTTACTAACACCAAAGGGAAAAAAAAATCTCACTATGCACGTTCAGAATGTTCTCTGTTATTTCATGCATCGTTCTACTCTTAATCGCCACTTACAGGCATGGAATGCTTGTCTGAACATTTGGAATCATTTTTGTATTCTTGTGTGTACAGAGATGTTTTGTAACAAATAACGGACATTGCTTTGCATCTGTGATTAAATGTTGCTCTTGTCAAGCAATAACAGCATAATGCAATTTCATATATTCATATTAAATGGTAAATGGACTGTATTTGTATAGCGCTTTTTGTAGTCTGAAGACCACTCAAAGCACGTTTACAACTGAAGTCTGCATTCACCCATTCATGCACACATTCATATGGTAGCTAAGCTAACTGCTGATTATGAGCATTATACATTCACACACTGATGGCACAGCATCGGGGGTGGTTTAGGCGTTCAGTATCTTGCCCAAGGATACTTCAGCATGTGGACTGCCGAGGCCAGGAATTGAACCACCAGCGTTCCTATAGGTGGATGACCGCTCTTCCTCCTGAGCCACAGCCACTCCATATTTAACACATAGCAGCATTCTTTTTCTTTAATCTATCTATCTTGTTTTCATTGCCCAGCCCTACCACAGATGACAGCTGCTGTATATTTATCCCCGAACATACCTGTAAAGCTTGTGCCAGTTTGAACTCATAGTCCTGTCTGACCCCAGAGTCCACCTCCACTATTCTCTGCTCCTGTCGACGCCGAGACTCACGCACCTCCTGAACACAAGAAGAAAGATGTGAGTCCAACTGGGAGAAATTCTGAATGCTACAGAAATTTAACACATTCGGTATGAAAACAATTGCTCTGCTTTGGATGCAGAATCCTGATTCCAAAAAAGTTGGGATGCTATGTAAAACCTAAATGAAACAAAATGCAATGACCTTCAAATCCTTTTTGAAGTATTCAGTAAAAAGACAAGATTTTAATGTTCAAACTGATACATTGTTTTTTGTAAATATGCATTCATCCCGAAATGTGATGGGGTGGCAGGTTAACAGATAGTTTAATTGGTAACAGCATCATGGGTGGGTATGAAAGGGGTATCCTTTAAAGGTTCAGTTATTCACAAGCAAAGATAGAAGGAAGTTCATGACTTTGTGAAAGACCGTGTGGGCAAATAGTCTGACAACTTGAACAGTTTTTCAACACCCAATAGGAATTCAGTCACCATCTACAATTCATATGATCACCAAAAATTAGTTTGAGAGAATCAGGAGAACGAAAACCAAAACTGTGACCTTCAATCCCTAAGGTGGCAACTACATTAAAAACCGACATGATTGTATAAAGGATCAAATGGTAGATCAGCAAAGCTCAGCTTTAACCACAATTTTGTCTCAGTTCAGTTATTTCTTTCTGCTCCTGCAAAGTCATGTCCTTTCCAACTGCAGTTGAGCTATATGGCTTCCTAACCCAGTCAAGGCAATCAGTGGAAAGTGAAGGGAAATAACATGACAACTTCTGCTCAAGACTTTGCAGATGTTTACCTATTGTCTTATATAGTGCAGCACTGTTGACACCATGCCATTTCTGGGTGTGTGGGAACATATCACGGTTGGCACTTTCCACATGTTGTTTCCAGAGCTGCACCTTTGAACAAAATCCCTGTATTTTATTTTTTATACTTGTGAGCAAGTTTTCATTTCGGCCTTGCATTTGTGTGCTCAGGTCATTCAGATGTTGAAATATATCTGCCAGATATGCTAGTCTTGCACATCAGTCACTTGAGAGCAAGTTCCTCCCACAGCTCATACACACGGGCTAAAACTTTACCACGGGACAGCCACCAGACCTCCGTGTGGAACAATAATTGAAGAAATTGTCCGTGTTCTTGTTTTGAAGTGACGGGTGTTTTGTCTGGAGATGGCGTTTAAGTTTGCTTGGATCCATGGTACTGTTGGACATAGCGGAGTTGGCTCGATTGTCTCCCCAGTAAAAGTAAATCTAAATGCAAGATTACTTTCATTGTTTTGTCTTGAGCTGTATTGTCTTGAGCTCACCTTTTGCTTTCTTGACCACTACTCATGCTAGGGCCTTGGTTTTTAGTGTTTCCTCATGGGGGCCTGCCACACTGGGAGCTGCTTTTGGTCTACTGACGGGTGCGCTGTCGAGGGGACGGCTCTCGCCTGGACGGCTGGAGGCCTCTGCACCTTGGTGTGGGGCCTCCTGTCTGCCTGGGTCGGGGTGGTCTCAGGCGGCGCTCCCTAGTCATGGGCCGGGGGCCCTCTCAGTGTGGATGGCCCCCAAAGGTTGCTTATTCCTTTCCTTGCCCGTATGGGTGTGTGCGCGGGTGTGTGTGTTTGTGCGTGCGTGTCTGTGAGTGTGTGTTTTTATATGTTCCTGTATGTTTTTATGGGGGCGGGAGGGCTGGGTTTTCCTCTTTGTTGTTTTTAGCCTCTGTGAGGCACTTTGTGTTGCTTTTAAGTATGAAAAGTGCCATATAAATAAAGTTTGATTTGATTTGATTTGATTCATCTGGGTCGGAATTTTCTCCAGGATTGAGTGCTTTTTCTTTCCAAATATTTATCCATCACTATTACCTGCGCTGTCTCACTCGAAGCATGACTATGTACTTCCGTATTCAGCGTGATACGTCCAGCTGCTGGACATACTGCGCTGATACACTGCCCTCTGTGGAAGAGCATTTAATTGTTCTGCTTGCCACTACACACCGCTCACTTAGAGTACCAATCAGGTGAAACTGGATAATCTTCCACGGCACACCAAATGATTTCTCACAGCACACTGATGTGCCGCGGCACAGTGGTGGGAATCACTGCTGTAGAGCACAGTTATACTCAACTATCAAGTAATAGAGTACTAAATACCAACAAATAAATGAAATGACTTACCAAACAATCAGTAAAGAAATGCAGTCTCCACAGAAAATACAGTACCAAATGTAGTGCCAGCTTTTTCAGGGGGATTAACTATGCTTTGTTGCTGTCCTTGTTGACAGCAGAACATTTCTTTGCTTCCATGCCAATACTACTTCACTATATCTCCATACTGGGGGTACACCAACCACTGTTTACTGCAGGTAATATAAAGACTTTGCATAAGAACCTCATTTTAGGGCAAGGCCACTTTGACCTTTGATAAATACAAATTTATCGGGCCATTATGGCTCAAACCAATGGTGCAGATGGCCGCCTACCCAGGGCTTGGTTGTTCTTCTTTCTGCCTGTTAAAAGGAAGCTGATCCACACCACTGCTTGCTCATGGGGGAATTGCTGGGTCTTTGTAGACAGAGAGTATGGTCTGTACCAGCTCTACACAGCAAGTGTCCAGAGACACTTGTGATTTGGTGCTATATATATAAAAAACTGAATTGAACTGCAATTGCAATACGTGATAATTACATGTTATGAGGACAAAACAGTACCAAATCAACAACTGGGAGTCAGTGTACTGGAAAACAGTACTGAGTTTATTAAAAATGTAATCTGAATACGGGATGCCCCTATACACTACGCTGTCAGTCCTCTGCAGTGGCCGCAGGTCAAGACTAATAAGCCCAAAGAAAATAATTTAAAAAGAAAAAAAAAAAAAAAGTAATCTGAATGTGACTTTTCCACCAAATGGTGCTATGGTGAAACTGAACAAATTGCAACATCCATGCAAATATTGGTGTTTGAGTCCAAGATCAAGTAACAAATATGACTTAAAACACTTTTACTCATGAAACATTCAACATCAGGAACAGATGATACATGTCGAAATACTAGCCATTTCTGGGTGAATTAATGTTACATAAAAGGAAGTTAAAAAAGGGCAATGTGAGTTCAAATTTCATCATGAGTCATTACACTATCAAGCATATCATATTTAGGAAAATCATTTACACACAAAAAGTGCAACCATTACCTGTATACTGTCGTTAGGAACTGAGTACAATCAGCTGATAATGAGCCCGGTCAGCCACAGTCAGTTATCAATATAAACACACATTATTAGACTGTAAACCATTAATCATAACAATAACTAACAGTCAATGAATGTCTGACAACCTTATTTCTAAAAGTGACTTTGGTGTAAAATTTCCCCTTGACAGCACAGAGAGCTTCTGTTTAATTCAAGTACTGAAATAAAGGTTTTGGAGCAATGTAAATTGCCATCCAGATTAAGTCCTTTTCATGGATGTCTTTGCTTATTCAAAGAAAACAGACTTCGTAGTAAAAGAGTGCGGGTACTCAACGCTCTTGGCTGCAGTCCAGATCTGTCTCCCATTGAAAATCCACGATACATGAAGTACAAAATATAACAACAGAGACCCCAAGTTGTATATCAAGCAAGGATGGGGAAACAATTAGTGTCCTCTGATCCTAAAAGCTTACTGAGCGCTGCTGAAAGAAAAGGTGATGCAACACAGTAATAAATATGCCGCAATATCAAATTCAAACTGAGTGTACATTTACAAAAGGCGAAAGATTTAGCAGTTTGAACATTAAATATCTTGTCTTTGTAGTGTATTGAATTGAATGAAGAACAAAAAAGATTTGCAAATCATTGCATTCTGTTTTATATACATTTTACACAGCATCTCAACCTTTTTGGAATCAGGGTTGTATTTCAATTAAGAAAAACAACCCATTTCCGGACCTCTGCTCCCACTGGGCCAATGCATCGGCCATTTCAGTCGGATCCTCAGCCTCCATACATGGCTCCAGTCCGCCAGTGCAGCACACAGGATGGTTTTTATTGACAATTTTAACCTCTTTTGGAATCGTTCTTCCTTTTACTGGAGAGATGGTATCCATCCCAGCAGGCTGAGTACAAGTATTTTAACGGACAACATATTTTACTCAGTTTTAAATGCTCCGACAGTTTGACTGTGGCCTGCTACCTGCTCAAATGACCAGGTGTGCTCATCACAGGTCATTACCGGTCACCAACTGCTGACCGACCTCTTCTCCGCACCACTGTTGTCATCCCAGTCAGGTACTGTCTCACCAGCTCCCCCTTGTGCTCAGGTGGTTTCAAGACCAATACAAGTTCCTCCACTCAGTGCTTCTCTAAAGTCCAAATCTGTTCCTTGCCCAACCCTTACTCCTTTAGATTTTAAGAATAGGAGAGGGCTGGGTTTATTTCACTTAAATATTAGGAGCATTATTCAGCATGAGAAGCTGGATCAGCTGAAAATTTTAATAGCACATACAAATCCTGATATTGTGGTTTTATCTGAAACTTGGTGAATATGCACTGTAAGTGATCCTGAGGTGGCCTTGGATGATGATAACCTGTTCAGAATAGACAGAAATACCAGAGGAGGTGTGGCCATTTATTCAAGAGCTCGTCTTACTTGTACTGTTCTGAAAGCAGTCTCAGTTTACAAATCTTTTGAGCTCTTGGCACTGAAAGTGTCTATAGCACAAAATAATTCTATTGTTGTGGTTGGTATATACAGACCACCTACTGCTCCTTCTTCTACTATTAATGAGATAGCTGACCTTTTGGCAAGTTTTAAAGATTCAGAGCTGATTGTACTCGGTGATTTTAACTTAAATTGGTTGAGCTCTGCCTCTGAGCACTTAAGACATAGCACTATTACTACAGCCACCTTCGTTTTAAATGACATTATTACAGCCTTAGATAGGAAAAAACACTGTGCAGCTCTTTTTATTGATGTCTCAAAAGCATTTGATACAGTGAATCATGTACTGCTCTTAAAAATACTACGTAGTCTCGGATTTGATGACTTAGCTTTTAAATGGTTTCAGAGTTACCTTAGCGACAGACAGCAGTGTGTGTGTATCGGGGATAGTAAATCTGAATTTGTGCAAATAGCAAAAGGTGTTCCACAAGGCTCCATCCTGGGGCCTGTTTTGTTCTCGCTTTATATTAATGATATTACCTCAGTTGTCACTGAGAGTAATATTCATTTATATGCAGATGACACCATTTTGTACTGCATTGCAAACGATGCACACTCTGCCTTAAATTCCCTCCAACAATGTTTTTCTGATGTTCAAGTTGCACTCAATAATCATAAACTGGTTCTCAATGCAGACAAAACAAAATTCATGTTGTTCACCAGATCAAAAAATGTGAATCCTGACAGCTTCATCATCTCTACCAGGTATGGTGCAAATATTGAAAGGGTGACGGAGTATAAGTACCTTGGTATTTGGACTGATGAAAAGTTAACCTTTCAGTGTCATGTTTCCAAGCTGGTGTCTTCCTTAAGAATGAAAATTGGTTTCTTTTATAGAAATAGACCCTCCTTTCCGCTGTATTGTAGAAAGATGCTTGTTGAGGCAACTTTTTTTTTATCGGTTTTAGATTATGGTGATATTTTATACATGCATGCCTCTGCTGCCACTCTGAAGCCCTTGGACTCTGTTGATCACTCGGCCTTGGATTCATCACTGGAGATAGTTATGACACCCATCACTGTGACCTGTATACTAAGGTTTGGTGGCTCTTATCGATCTTTTACCTTCTTACATTAGTTCAATGCTTTCTTTTAATGTGGGTTCTTATCATACTCAGTCCAGTGATTGGATCACGCTGCAGGTGCCAGCTTTTTTACTGAACTTGGAAAATCCAGTTTTTCATATTGCGCACCTGCAACATGGAACAACATGCAGAGCCACTTAAAGCTTTCCTCATTTTTATCCATAGGGCAATTTAAATCTTTGTTTTACACTTTGCTTCTAGGTGCTCCTGTTTTACTTGACAAATGGTTTTTGCATTTTTACTGTCTTTATTTATTGTTGTTGCTTTTATCTATCTTATTTTATTTCAAATGGGTTCTTTTCTATGGCTTTTATTGCTTTTTCTTCTTATGCATTTTTATGTAAGCTTTATGTAATTTTCTCTTTGGCTTTTTCCATGTATAAGTGCTTTTGTTTTTATTGTTTTACTCGGCTACACTGTAAATGAGGTCTCTACCTGAATGTATTTCCGAGTTAAAGGCTGAATGAATGAATGAATGAATGAATGAAAATCTATTAAAAAACAGATTCAGTTCATTGGCCCTGTCAACGCTCTCAAGTTGTTCTGCTAGAGTTTCCACTCCAGCTTCCTATTTTTCTCCTTAGCCTGACATCACATGCCGATGTTGGGTTGGCAGAGGGGGGGATGTAAACAGCTATGATAATGGCATGTGAAAACTCCCTGGGCAAATAATATGGCCTGAGACCAACAGCCAACAGTTCAATGTCTGGGCAACAGATACGTTCCTTCATGGTAATGTGACCAGGATTACACCATCGGTTGTTGACTAGAACAGCAAACCCCCCTCCTTTACGCTTACCACTCTCGGTGTTATCCCGGTAATTTCATCATCAAAATCATCAACCTGTATTCTAGACCCCATCCAAACTAAGCTGCTTAAAGAAGTTTTACCTTTAATTGGCTCTTCTTTATTAGACATGATCAATCTGTCTATATCAACAGGCTACATACCACAGTCCTTTAAAGTAGCTGTAATAAAACCTCTACTTAAAAAGCCTACTCTTGATCCAGGGGCTTTAGCCAACTATAGACTGATATCCAAACTTCCCTTTCTCTCAAAAATCCTTGAGAAAGCAGTTGCTAATCAGCTGTCCGACTTTCTACACAACAATAGTTTATTTGAGATAGCACCGGTTAAAGTTACAAATAACTTCTAATTGCATCAGATACAGGACTTGTCTCTGTACAAGTCTTATTAGATCTTAGTGCTGCATTTCACATCATTGACCATGGTATCATATTGCAGAGACTGGAGCACTTCATTGACATTAAGGAAACTGGGCTAAGCTGGTTTAATTCCTACTTTTCAGATCGCTCTCAGTTTTTACACGTTAAGGATGACTCCTCTGTGCTCGCTAAAGTCAGCTACGGAGTTCCGCAGGGACCAATTCTATTCACCTTATATGCTTCCTTAAGGGCACATTGTCAGGAAACACTCGATAAATTTTCATTGCTATGCAGATGATACCCAGCTATATTTATCAATGAAGCCAGAAGAAAACAATCAGTTAACTCGACTGCAAGTGTGTCTTCAGGACATAAAGACGTGGATGACCTGCAATTTTCTGATGTTAAATTTGGACAAAACTGAAGTTATAGTAGTAGGCCCTAAACACCTTAGAAATTCACTTTCTGATGATGTAGCACTTACGGGTGGCATTGTGCTGGCCTCCAGCACCACTGTAAAGAATCTGCGAGTTATCTTTGATCAAGACATGTCCTTTCACTCCCATGCAAAACAAATTTCAAGGACTGCCTTTTCTCACCTATGTCACATTGCAAAAACCAGGCATATTTTGTCTCAAAATGATGCAGAAAAGCTAGTCCATGCATTCGTAACTTCCAGGTTGGATTATTGCAATTCCTTACTATCAGGCTGCCCAAATTTGTTGCTGAGTATTCTCCTGTTGCTCCAGAATGCTGCAGCATGTGCTCTGACAAACCAAGGAAGAGAGATCATATTTCTCCAATATTAGCCACTCTGCACTGGCTCCCTGTAAAGTTTAGAATAGAATTTAAAATTCTCCTCCTTACTTACAAAGCCA
This sequence comes from Chaetodon trifasciatus, assembly GCA_037975065.1. NCBI lineage: Eukaryota > Metazoa > Chordata > Actinopteri > Chaetodontiformes > Chaetodontidae > Chaetodon > Chaetodon trifasciatus. The sequence goes on from JBBMOE010000026.1 coordinate 87,086, forward strand.
TAAATGGTCAGGCACCATCTCATCTTAAAGAGCTTATAGTACCTTATTACCCCACTAGAACACTGCGTTCCCAGAATGCATGTTTACTTATGGTTCCTAAAGTCTCCAAAAGCAGAACAGAAGCCAGATCATTTCTCCTGCAGAACCATCTTCCAGTCTCTCTCTCTCTCCCAACCGGTCGAGACAGATGGTCACCCACCCAGAGCCTGGTTTTGCTGAGGTTTCTGCCTGTTAAAAGGTACATACAAGTTTTTCCTCGCCACTGTCACCAAGTGCTTGCTCATAAGGGAATTGTTGGGTCTCTGTAGATAAAAGAGCACAGCCTGTACTAGTTCTATATGGAAAGTGTCCTGAAACAACTTCCGTTGTGATTTGGCATTATACAAATAAAACTGAATTGACTTCAATACACAATTGTTGTATAGTAACTATGATTATGGCAGAGAACCATAATTGGGACTTGAAGGATAAATGATGGGTTTCAACAGAAAAAAATTAAAGTATACTGAAACTATAGTTAATGAATAGCATTATCTAATGATTTTAACTTTTGACCAGTGTTTTAATTTTGGCATGGACTTCAATTTTAGCTCCAGGTAAATAACTCGCAGAAGTATAAATTCTTATTAAAGTCAGAGTTGTTCATTGTATTAGGGGTGGACTGTGCGTATACAGCACATCTATCATGTTATGCTTTCACCAGCACTATACATAATGGTTGTGGGTTGCTATTTTGTCCAGTGAGAAAAAAATTGAATCCATCTAAATTCAAATGTAACAACTGATTAGTTATCAATGCTATTTGTGAAGTTAAATAAGCAGTTTCCTTTAGGATTTGGTAACTAATTTGCCATGTATTAATTAATTCTAAAAGTAACTGCTAGATTAGTTGATAATGAAAACAATGATTTGTAGTAGTAACATGCACATCACTGCCCATCACACAACACAAACATTCCTTACCTCTTCAAACATGCTCTTCCTGAACTCCAGCTCTTCACTCAGTGACTGACAGCGGTTCTCCAAGTCTACACGCATCAGTGTCTCTGCCTCCAATTGGCGCTTGGCAATAGCATGGCTATCCTCTGCCTATACAACAACACACCGTTAACATTAACATTAGCACAAGGACAAGTGAACAAAAAAATTAACTCGGGATTTGTGTTATCTGTTTAAAAATGTTAGAAAGTTAAAAGGAAGATGGTAGCCTCTCTCTCCTCTACTGTGGTTCAAGTGAAGAGATCTTTATTTCTTAACAGTCATAACAGGGTGTCTGGGAAGATGCCATGCATATTGTGAGTGTGTGTGGGGGCGTGTGTGGTTTCTGAAAGGAGGAGAAAAAACATAAGAATATAATGCAAACTATTTAGCAACAGTTGCTTATAAGGAATTCACTGCTATGTACAGCATTGGAGACAAAGGGAATTATGAGATCAACAGGGGTCATCAGTTGGAGGGCTGACATGTTTAGTCAGTTTTGGTGAGTCATATTTTGTTTCGGTCAAGTTTCACTTAAATGTGTTTTTACAATTTTAAAATGATCATTTCTGTAAAAAGAGTCAGGTGGCTTTGGCGAGCAACATTATGGCTGTTTCTGGTTAACAAAAAGGATCGTACTCATAAACAAAAAGGTCTATTTGTCAGGTTTTCATTATACATGATTTCATAATCATGTACATGTGATATTTCATGTACATGAACATGTGGTATTTCAGTTTTTTATTTTTAATAAATTAGCAAAAAGTTCTAAAAAAACATTTTCACTTTGTCATTATGTGTAGGTTGATGAGACAAAAAAGGAATTTAATCCATTTTGGAAAAAGGCTGTAACATAACAAAATGTGGGGAAAGTGAAGGGGTGTGAATACTTTCCGAATGCATTGTATACTCTTAAAAATGCTATTATGATTTTACTTAACTACTTTTTTTCTTGTGTGATTGTGTACATGTTGTATAACTAGATTAGAAGTTTGCTAACCAAAGTGTAATGTATGATAAAAGTGCTCAGATTATTATTCTAAGTGTCTGACAACATTATGAAAATAATCCTATATGTTAAAGTGTAAGTGTAAGATCCTTTTAACAGAAGCATCTGCTACATCACTCTGACCGAAGTCAGCAAACTCCATTTACAAAAACACTAATTTTATCAATGTAAAATACACTTCAAACTTGAGAGAAACTAAATAAAAATTGTCTTTCCACTTTTCTAACAATCACTACCAACTCTGGTAAGGTTGAATTAAACCCTTAATTCACTGAGTTAGATGTAAAGATATTGGCAGAGGAGAGAAAGGAAGGGCAGACATCAGAGAAGCAGCTGTGGAGAAAACATGTTAAGTCAGAATATTTTCACATCTAACTCTGGAATTATTTTCAACAGACATTATGACCAGAGAGGCGGCATGGTGGTGCGCGTGCCTCACAGCAAGAAGGTTGCCGGTTCGATCCCCGGGTCAGGCGGGGGCCTTTCTGTGTGAAGTTTGCATGTTCTTCCCGTGCATGCGTGGGTTCTCTCCGGGCACTCCGGCTTCCTCCCACAGACCAAAAACATGCTCACTAGGTTAATTGGTGACTCTAAATTGTCCCTAGGTGTGAATGTGAGAGTGAATGGTTGTATGTGTGTTGTATGTGTGTTGCCCTGCAGTCGGCTGGCGACCGGCTCAGGGTGTACCCCGCCTCTCGCCCGTTGACAGCTGGGATAGGCTCCAGCCCCCCCAACCCCGAAAGGGATAATAAGGGGTATAGAAGATGAATGAATGAATGAATTTAAAAACTTAATTAATTATCAGATAATGGAAACACTGATTCCATATTCTGTTCAAGCATTGCTGGTACACCTGGTGCAAGCCTTCTGTAACAACTAAGGAATATCAAGATATAGCAATAAAATCAATGATCACTTAAACATTTAAACAGCAAAGCTCTCATTCACTTGAGAATTAAGGCTGTCTTTCTTCAATGCTGCTCTGAGATGGGGCACATTTCACCATACTGTTGAATGTGTTTTAGGGGTGTCCCGATCCGATATTGATATATCCGATATCAGCCAAAAAACAAGTTTCGGATTTTATTGGACTGCATTTAAATCTCCGATATAAGCGCTCTGATAAGCAGTCCATTTTCCGCTCCAGCACTTCTATCCATAGGTGACTCTTGTTCACACTGCAACACAGTAGGTGGAGGTAATGCACTTTAACGTTGGTGCCGCCCGCCACAAATGCCAAAGAAGAAGAGCACTCGGATCCAGCCAATAGAATGTCTCTGATCCGGCATGCAGAGTCCACATAATCACAACAACAACAACGTGTGTGCGCTACTGTAGGAGAAGTGACGTCGGCCGTGTGGCAATATTTTACCTTAAACTCGGACAAAGACGTTGCAGCTGAGTGCAACACTTGTCATGCACAAGTTTCCCGTGGTGGCACAGAACCGGGAAAGTTTAATACGACCAACCTCATCGCGCATTTGAAGCAGCATCACAAAAAACAGCATGAGGATTTTCGCAAGACCACCGAGGCGAAGAAACAACAAACCTCTGGCTCCCTCAAACAACCAACGCTGGCCGAAACATTTGCAAAGCTGACAAACTCCCACGGGACAGCAAAAAGGCACTGGCTATAACAGAAAAGATAGCCCAGTTTATTGTGCTCGATGACCAGCCCGTGTCGGTGGTGAGTAATGTCGGGTTTAAACGCTTAATTGAACACCTCGAGCCTCGCTACATTATTCCTACATTCCACTACATTGTCGACAAAACTATACCCCAGATGCATAAAGAAGTTCAAAAGTGTATTGCCGCACATGTGGAGAAAGCAAATGCTGTTAGCTTCACCACCGACCTCTGGAGCACAGACCATCGACCACTGTCCTTAGTGAGCCTGACTGTGCCCAGTGCGCAGTCAGGTTCACTCGGGGTAGACGCTGACTGACTGGGTAGACACTGACTTTACATTGCAGAGAGCAGTGTTACATGCACGCGAGTTCAGAGGTTCACACACAGCTGATGCCATCACGAACGTTAAAATTTATGTAACCAATTGGTTAATAATAAATGGGTCAGTTTTTCTCATACCTACTGTTGCTGACTATTGTTCTGTGTTTGAGTAACATCACTTGATCAAGCCTTTTCTAACATTCCACACTACAAAATAAGTAATACAAGTATGTATGATTCGTGCTGATATCGTATCAGATCGATATCGGTATTGGCCAATACTCAAGGCTGCAATATCGGTATCATATCGGAAGTGAAAAAGTTGTATCAGGACATCCCTAATGTGTTTATTAATTAAAATTACAAGCATTCAGTGTGTTGCATGTTTTCAGAAAGTAAAATGTAGGCCTTGACTAAATATATTCTACAACCCCTGGCAAAAATTATAGAATCACCGGTCTCGGAGGATGTTCATTCAGTTGTTTAATTTTGTAGAAAAAAAGTAGATCACAGACATGGCACAAAACTAAAGTCATTTCAAATGGCAACTTTCTGGCTAAAGCCAGAAACACTAAAAGAAATCAAGAAAAAACATTGTGGTAGTCAGTAACAGTTACTTTTATAGACCAAGCAGAGGGAAAAAATTATTAAAAGCCAGAAAGTTGCCATCTGAAATGACTTTAGTTTTGTGTCATGTCTGTGATCTGCTTTTTTTCTACAAAATTAAACAACTGAATGAACATCCTCTGAGACTCGTGATTCCATCATTTTTGCCAGGGGTTGTGCATACATTTCAATACGCTTTGAATATTTAAAGAAAAATACGTTTATTAATTCCATCCATTTATCAAAGTTCTTGGGAAACAGGAAATTTCCCAGGATCTGCTACCAAGCAGACTAATCACAGCTGCTGTGGTCTGTGTTGCCGCACTGTGAAGTTACATTTCTAGGGAGCTACATGTCAGGCTATGACATAGGGTACATGGCTAACCATATGAATGCCATACCTTTGGCACAGATTTAACACAGAAGTATAAATCAGCCTTAAGGGCCTACATTTGGGCTGATAAAGATGCTCCAATGAGCTGGTTTTAATAGATTTTAAGCCTCTATACTGAAACACTATCTTTAAACAACACTCAGACTTGAGACTATTCATTCCACTCTCACACCTTTTTCTGAATAGAAAACCTTGCAGTACACACCTTAGCCAGCAGGCTACTGACATCAGCCAGTTCAGAAGTCAGAGCAGCATTCTGGCTTAGAGCTGTAGAAAGAGCTGCTTCACTCTTGTTCAGCTGGCCTTCCAAACCACTGGCCCTGGACACCGCTGCAGCAAGATCGCTATCTTTCTTCTTGGCACTGGAACACAAGGACAGAGGTTGGAGAAGATAATCATTGCTTCAAACTGGCCATTGACCCTGTCCTTCCAAGTGACACTGATTCCAAATGCTTACCAGGTCACCATATTGATCTGATCTCAAACAATATGACATGTGTGACAAGGCTTTTAATTCTAAATTTGAATATATAATCAAATTAAAGAAAAAACGCAGACACTTGACCATGAAAATTAATGTTCAATTGCGGGGACAAAAAAAGCCGAATTGCCAAGCTGTATGCTCTGAATACACTGCATGATGGACAGGAGTCACAAAACCAAAGTTTCTTTTTAAACGTAAAAATCTGTTCAAATCCGACATATCTTAATCTCTCCTGTCATAATGTGCAGTGAAAATTATTCCTGAGTTGATGTGAAAATATTCACAGTTTTTGCTGCTTATCTGATATCCGTCCTATCTCTTGCTTTTTTCCCGAGTAAGGGTTTATTTCTACCAATACAGAGTTGGTGGTGATTGTTAGAATAGTGAAAGATGAACCAAGAAGGTTCTAGTCAGTTACATTTTGTTTGTTTTGAATTTGAATGCAGTGTGTTTTACAAAATTACTGTTTCTGTAAATGGAGTCTAGCAATACAGTGACTGTTTCATGTTAAACAAAAAGGATCTCTTTAACATATTTCTAGGGATCTTTTCCATAATGTCAGACACTTACAATAACAACCTGATACAGTCAGTGGCAAAAACAAGCACTAGCAAGCAAGCACTTCTAGTGGAAGTACACTGGCAGTGCAAAAACACAAGGAGGGATTGCACTGCGGCCCATTTAGCGACCACGGCTACCAATTTCAAAAACTGTTGTCCACATTAGTCACTTAGACAAAATAAGGTCCATAAACATGTAATATTTGACCAGAATCCACACGCCTGGTCAGACTAATTAACAGATAATATTTGACACCATGTCACTTTCACCAATGAAAATGTGATGTGGGTCAATCTGATGCAAGCATAGGTAATCTGTAATCTGTAGGTATGTAGATCTTTATGACATCTTTATGTTGAAATAAATATACCTATGCGAGAGGTATGTCTCTCATTGTATTGTTTTTTCTGTCTTATGGGCATAATGTGCAAAAATTGATATTCGAATGGTTTGAACCAATGTGTGATTTTTTTAGAAGGAATAATTGAACGTAATTTTTTTCGCCAATGATGACAGCCCAAATATGTAATATTAGATGTACAGCATCATATTACCAGCGTGTGGCTTCTTCAAGCTCAGCCTGAGCCTTGCCCAGGTCTATCTGGAGCCTGGCTCTCTCTCTAGCAGTTTCATCCAAAACCCGTCGAGCATCAGCTAACTCCGCCTCATAAAGAGCCTTCAGGCCTGTCACCTAAAGAGAGGGACATACAACTTCATTAGTATATGGCTTGGATAGGTGGAGGGAAAAAAAACAAAAGTTACAATTAACTGATTGACTGTTGTGGGGTGAATTTGCAAGCAGTCTTCTGTCAAGTTATGACAATGTGAAATAAAGAGGATGTTAGCCAAATTGACGTCAATCATAGACGTCACCCCCTGCATGACACAGTGGAGGCCTTAAGCAGCTCCTTCAGCAACAGACTGTTGTATCCACTGGCTGTCAGACTGTTTAACTCCAGCATCATCTCACTTAGCACCATGTTGCTATTGTTTGACATCACAACATCACAAACCTACTTTTTGCACTACTCCATTATTTAGGTCATCATGCGGTACAATTACCAGTTATGCTTGATATTGCAATTCAGTAGACTTGCGAATGGTTTGGCACGTAGCGCACCATAGTATGGCTGCACTCTGACAGGCGACAGCACTCTATGAAAAATCATTCACATCCACACATTACCTTTAAAGTGACTTAATATTTTGTTTTTTAAAAATGTAGGAAATGCAGCAAATTTGAACTTGGCTAAACTTTTGCCACAACGCAATGCACACTGCTGGTAGACTATATTGTAATGCGAACACCATATTTCTTCTGTCCTTACAACGAATGACACAATGATTGATGATCACTTTAAAGAGTTGTACAATCCTGTCTCATAGTGCTATAAACAGCTGTGCATCTGTTAAACCCAAGAGAGGTTTTACCATTACCCACCAGGCATACAACCAAAACAAACTTAGGGGCAGTAAGAAACAGCACAAACTAAAATGACATTAGGTTTTCATCTGACGTTTCTGAAATATGCTGAAATGCTTCAAGTTAATTTAGTATGTCAAGTGAAGTACACATAACTCTAAATTCATATTCATACATTGGCCCGCACAATCCCCCCGGGAGTAGCATATATGTGTTATTAAAGTCTACAATGTCGCCAAGCGAATGTAGTTAACTGCAGTGTTGATTACACGTTTTAATGGCCAACTGCCACCCGTTACTAATTATAATTAACGTGGGTTAGTCATCGTTAATCTTTAGTATTTCTTCATAATCTATGTAATCAATTTCCTCTGAACATGTGGAAAGGGTGTTGAGCTTGATTCACGGTAGCTAAGACTTACGTAAAGTGATCCGATGTTGACTTAACGCGGATGGGTGCAAACAGTTCAAGCTGGTGTTAACTCACCTCTCTAGTAGTCACCTCCTCTTTCTCAGACACTTTGACCATTAGCCGGTCGTTCTCCAGTTCCAATGCACGGACACGGTCGATATATACGGCCAGTCTATCGTTCAGGTGCTGCAAATCTTGTTTTTCTTGTAAGCGAGAAATCCGGGTTGGGGAGAGAGGTGTAACGTTAGAGGCCACCGACCGGCCAGCTTCACGGCTTGGGGTAGCTGTCGCCATAACGGTTCTTTCTACAATCCTCACTTCGAATAGGAAAAAAAACGTATTTGCTATATCCGTTAAGTGACGAAATGGCTTGCCTTCTTAATTAACGAAACGATGTCAATGAATGAGCTGTTACTGAGCGCAAGCAATGTCTCCGATAGTTTCAGTGATGTGAGTCCAAGATGGCCGACACCGCTATCAGAACCGCGCCAAAACCAGAGGACTCTTCCTGTTTCGCAAAGGATGATGGGACAATAAGAAAGAAAGAAAGAAAGAAAGAAAGAAAGAAAGAAAGAAAGAAAGAAAGAAAGAAAGAAAGAAAGAAAGAAAGAAAGAAAGAAACTGCACTAACTTAAGTTTCACCAAGATGTATGTCCTACATGAAATTTTGCAGTTAAATCTTTGTACACTCATTATTACTCCATTATGAATGGAGAAAAGAAGTAGTGGTTCAGGACATTGTAATTTGTTCACATAATTTGTAAATGAAGTGATTACCTTTCAATTTTAATGCACTTCAGAACATATGTCACTAAGTGAATGCACTTATGCACTTATGCATTTATGCCTTTGCACACTGTTCAAAGGCACTTTGAAACATTCAACAGTAAATTAATGCATCGCTGTATAAGAGCACTTTGGTATTTAACTACAAAAGTACCTTGTACGTCCAAATGTCATTTTGCCTCAGTATACATGGGTCTGGATTTATTAGTATAGTATTGTAATAATTGCTGGTTGTTAAAGATTTAAAATAGCGTAAAGCTGCCTTTGTAAATCCGGTCTGGTCCGGCGTCAGAGGCAAGAGAACATATATCCCAGAAGACAGGAATGCAATACAAAAAAAACCTTTATTGGGAGTAGAAATTTATAAAAGCTGCGAGACGACCCCACACAGGAATCCCCATAAGAGTCAATCACTAAATAACTTGGCAGCCCCCCCAACCCTTAAGCACACAACCTTGCAAGTGAATTAAGATAACTTTGCTCACACCTTACAAAGATCACTGCACACAGCACAGCAAAATAGCATTCTACACACTTCTACGATATCACAATGCACAGCAACCAATTTGGTGGCACGGTGGCACAAGTGGTAACACTGTTGCCTCACAGCTAAAAGGTCCCGGTTTGAATCCTGCTGTGGGCGCTGGTGGCGTGTCCTCCACCATGCCTTCAGTGCCTGCTGTTCGAGGAAAAAAGGGGCCTTTCTGTGTGGAGTTTGCATGTTTTCCCCGTGTTCACCTGGGGTATCCTCCATAAAAATACCCCCACTAAAAACATGCAAGAAGATCACCACCTGACCAATGGTGACAAGAGGAACTGGTCCCCGGGCGCCAGTCGACTGGCAGCCCACCGCTCCTGGTCCGCCGTGGAGGAAGACTTACCAGGATGGGTTAAATGCGGAGAAAATAATTTCACGAAGCATGACGTGTGTGCAGTCTCCTCCCTGTGGCATGTGTGTGCAGTGATTAATAAAGTGAAAATCTTATCTTATCTTATCTTATCTTATCTTATCTTATCAATATGGACCGCTCCAAACTGTAGGCAGGTCAAACCCACTCCAACCAATAGAGAGAGGGGCTAACAGAGTCACAGATACTGCCTCTAAATAGGGCCCCGGCAGGGTATCACGTCACTAAAATCTACAATTAATACAATAACAAACTCTAAGACAACACATAACGTTTGTCATAAACAGCAGGTGTACACAGGGTTGAAAACAGTTAAAAAGTATATGTAGTTGTACTATATATATATATAAATGAAAAGTATGTAAAATAAATAATGTGTACAATAAACAGTCGGAATATACATTGAGTTAAAAAATAACAGCAGAGATGTGTGGTAAGTGAAAGAACAAGTGAAAAAACAGGGCGGCACGGTGGCGCAGCAGGTAGTGCGCGTGCCTCACAGCAAGAAGGTTGCCGGTTTGATCCCCGGGTCAGGCAGGGCCTTTCTGTGTGAAGTTTGCATGTTCTTCCCGTGCATGCGTGGGTTCTCTCCGGGCACTCTGGCTTCCTCCCACAGACCAAAAACATGCTCATTAGGTTAACTGGTGACTCTAAATTGTCCCTAGGTGTGAATGTGAGAGTGAATGTGTGTATGTATGTTGCCCTGCAGTCGGCTGGCGACCGGCTCAGGGTGTACCCTGCCTCTCGCCCGTTGACAGCTGGGATAGGCTCCGGCCCCCCCCAACCCCGAAAGGGATAATCAGGGGTATAGACGATGAATGAATGAAAAAAGTGAAAAAACAAGCAGCACAAATATAAATTGAAGTAATTTTAAAGTGCATTTGAGAGGAATGACCTGAGGTGACAACAATGATGCAAAAGATGCTCATACAGAGTTTAGCAGTCTGATGGCCTGAGGGACAGAACCTGGTGGTCCTGCACCGAATGCTGGAGAATAGACTGTGGTGGGGGTGTGAGGACTCCCTGCTGAGGCCCACCACTGTCATCTGCAAACTTCACAAAGTGGTTGGTGGCATCCTTGGGGGCGCAGTCATGTGTCATCAGGGTGAACAGCAGTGGGCTCAGGACACAGCCCTGAGGGGAGCCTGTGCTGAGGGTGATGACATGGGAGGTGTTCTGTCTGACCCGCACCAACTGTGGTCTATCAGTGAGGAATCAAGCAGCCAGTTGCACAAGGGGGTGCTGAAACCCAGGGGTCCCAGTTTGTCTACCAGATGCTGTGGAATGATGGTGTTGAATGCTGAACTGAAGTCCAGAAACAGCATCTGCACATGAGCGTTTTTCTGCTCCAGGTGAGCGAGGCTCAGGTGGAGAGTGGAGAAGATGGCATCCTTGGTGGAGCGGTTAGACTGGTAGGCAAACTGGAAGGGGTCAAACATGGGGGGAGTCTGGAGATGAAATGCTCCTTTACCAACCTCTCAAAGCACTTTATCATGATGAGAGTGAGTGCGACGAGCCGAAAGTCGTTGAGTGTTGTGGTCTGAGTTTTCTTTACCACTGGGATGATGTGGCAGACTTGAAACATGATGGGACTTTGGCTTAATACAATGAGGTGTTAAAAATGTCCGAACATAAGCCGGCTGATCTGTACATTCTTTGAGCACCCGCCCAGGTATATTGTCAGGCCCCGGGGCCTTCCATGAGTTGACTCTCCTCAGAGACCTGCGCACATCAGCTGTGTCAAGACAGAATGCCTCTTCATCCTCCCGGGGAACAGCTTTCATGGCAGGAGTGCTGTTTAGTGCATCAAACCTCCCAAAGAACATGTTGAGATCATTGAGGAAGTCAGCATCATCATCACACGCAGGGGGGTCTGTCTTGTAGTTTGTGATAGCCCGTATGCCTTGCCACATACTCCTGGTGTTGGAGGCATCATGGAAAAAATCCTGGATTTTCTGGCTGTGGGCACGCTTTGCTAGTCTGACGGCACAGTTTAAGTTGGCTCTCACCGTGCCCTTAGCATATTTCATACATCCACAGTCATCCAGGGTTTTTGGTTGGCCTGGGTGATTATGTTCTTCATGGATAATACAAAATAAATAATACACTGGGCACAGTGCTATGACTGTTTAACAGAGTTTGGGATACTGGCCAGCTTCCTTCAGTGTGGAAACAAGCAATAATAATAATAATAATAATAATAATAATAAGCACCTCTCTCCTTTCCTCTTCACCCTCTCCACATCAGACACAACACCAACAGCTGTCACATCCAGAAGTTCTCTGATGATACAGCGATCATTGGAAGCGTATCACAGGAGAACAAACTGGAATACAGGGAGGTCACAAACTTTGTAGACTGTTGTGGACTGAACCACTTACACATACATACCACCAAGACAAAGGAGATGGTGACTGATTTCCGAAGGACAGAACCACAGACTACACTGGTGGACATCCAGGGCTTGGACATTGAGATTGTGGGGGATTACAAATACCTGAGTGTTCACCTCAGCAACAAACTGGACAGGACAAATAGCACAGATGCCTTGTACAGGGTGGGCCAAAGTTGTCTCCACCTGCTAAGAAGACTGAGATCCTTTGGAGTATGTAAGACACTGTTGAAAACGTTTTATGACTCTGTGGTGGCATCTTACGACAGAGTATTAGGACCATGTTGAGAAAAGAAAAATCCAAGATTTCGATAAGTTGTAGTTTTATGAGAATAAAGTCATATTTTTATGAGAATAAAGTCATATTTTTTTACAAGAATAAAGTCATAATTTTACAAGAATTAAGGTGAAATATTAGACAATAAATGACTCAGTAACTAGAAATAGACTTCCACAGTCTTTGTACAAAGCAAACATATGTCTGTTATCAAAAAGTGGAAAAGATCCCACAGATCCTGCTAATTACAGGCCTATCTCTCTGCTTAATCTAGACCACAAAATTCTAACTAAAGTTCTTGCTACCAGATTAAATAAATTAACTGAAACTATTATTCATCCGGATCAAGTAAGCTTTATCCCAGGTAGGCTTTCTTTTTTTAATGTGCGTTGAGTGATGAATATACTGTACTCTGACACGTGAAAATACCAAAGTAGCTGTCATAACATTGGATGCCCAGAAAGCATTTGACTTCATTGAATAGCCGTATTTATTTGAAACTTTAAAGAGGTTTGGTTTTGGAAAGACTTTCGTGGATTGGATTAAAATGATTTACTGTTCTCCTGAATCCTCTGTTTTAACTAATAATGTCTCATCAGAGCCATTCAGCGTATATTGGGGTGTGAGACAGGGGGATTGCCTGTCTCCCTTGTTATTTAATATAGCATTGGAGCCTCTGGCAACTGGGATAAGAAATCACCTACACATAAAGGGTATAGCAGCCGGCGGATCAGAATGTCTTGTGACGCTTTATGTGGATGATTTACTTATCACTTTAATAAATCCTGAAGAAAGCATTCCCCATCTTTTACAGTATATAACGATGTTTGGCAAAATTTCTGGTTACACAATAAACTGGGATAAAAGTGAACTTATGTTCACTAATGAAAGTAGGATTGTAAAAAATTGTCCCTTCAAGATAGTCCAGGACTATATAACCTATTTAGGCATTAAAATCTCCAAAAGTCCAAAACAGTTGTTAAAATTAAATTTACTAGAGGGCATAGATAAATTAAAATGTAGCATAGAATACTGGAGGACTCTACCACTATCTATGATCGGTAGAATTAATGGTATCACTACTGAAATTTTTGTACCTTTTTCAAAACTTACCAATTTGGATCACATCTGATTTTTGTTGAGAAGCTTGAGACAATCATTCTAGATTTTGTTTGGGGGTACAAAAAACATAGACTCTTCAAGAAAGTCCAGTTCTCCAGTAGTTAGGGATTACTATTGGGCAGCAAATGCTAGGGCAATGGCATACTGGCAGTGGGGTTCTCCAGACCACCAATCACTCAATTCTGCTCCACTCTGGCTAAAATTGGAGCTTGCATCTTTGAAAAAACCATACTCTTCCCTTTCCTCCTTACTTTTTTACCAACCTTTCTTCTGCAATCAAATCAGTTAGCTTTGTTGTGAGAAATTCTCTTAAAATTCTCAACCAAATAAGATATGTCTTTAAAACTCCCCTTATATTGGCTTATACTCCTGTCTGCCATAATCATGCTTTTGTCCCAGCGTTGCTGGACAATACATTTTCTTTATGGTGTGCCAAAGGGTTAAGGTGTATAGGGGATTTATATGTAGACAACAATTTTGCGTCATTTCAGCAGTTAAGCTCCAAATATGATATACCTCACTCCAGTTTTTTTCGTTATATGCAACTGAGGCACTTTGTGCGAGAAAAAATCCTTCACTTTGAGTCAAACTGTGAGAGACATGCCCTTTTTGAACTATTTTCTCTTTTTCCTAGCAGTAAGAAGCTTATTACCAAATTTGTAAGACATTTTTCAGAAGACTCACTATCTGCTGACAGTATTAAGAAAGCTTGGGAAAGAGAAACTGTTGTGTTTTCTGACCAACTGTGGAAGACTGCTCTTTCCCGTATCCATAATTGTTCAATAAATAATACACATAGGTTGATACAGTTTAAAGTAACTCACTGTTTTTATTACTCTAAAGACAAGCTTCATAAGTTTTACCCCTCTGTTTCTCTTAAATGTGATAAATGTAAAGTCAGTGATGGTACAATGTTGCATTTATTTTAGGACTGTCTGTTAATCTACCAGTTCTGGGTCAGAATTTTTGTTTTTTTCTCTGAGGTTTATAAGAGGAAGCTCCCTCCTGACAGGGAATTTGCTCTTTTTGGAGCCTCAGAGGACTCATCAGTGCTCCCTGCACACATACAAGCAGCTCTCCTAATGGGCATGGTGTTAGCAAAAAAAAATATTCTAAAAAATTAGAAAAAATCAACTTCACCATGCTTCAAAAACTGGTTGCATGAATTGGTTTCAGTCATTCACTTAGAAAAACTGCGAAACAGTAATCTTAAATTCCAGCTCAAATTGGAGAAAACATGGGGTCCCCCTCTGCAACATTTGGAATCATCCTAATCACATTTGTATTCATTGTTATTTTTTTTTTATTGTTCGCTGTTATTCTCTGTACAAAGATGTTTAAGGATTACCATGGAAGGCTTAATGTATATTTTCTGTGCCCTTCGTCAAGAGTCATTATGAAATTCTCTTTTTTTTTCTGTACCCCTCCTCATCAGTCAGAAGTGCGTGTGCGTGTGTGTGTGTGTGTGTGTGTGTGTGTGTATTGGTGACCGTGTTGGTTGTTTTTTGTTTGTTTGTTTGTTTGTTTGTTTGTTTGTTTGTTTTTGTAGGGGGGGATTGAGAATGGGGTTGGGGATATGATTGTTTTCCTTTTTGTTACCACAAATCTGTTAATAAAAATAATATTGAAAAAAAAAAACCCACACACACACACAAAAAAATAAATAAATAAAATTACAACTTTATTCTCAAAAAATCAGGCCTTTATTCTCGTAACATTCCGACTTTTTTTCTCATAGAATTACAACTTTATTCTAAAAAAAAAAAAGACTTTATTCTCATAGTATTCCAACTTTTTTCTCATAATAGTATACCTTTATTCTCGAAGTCTCAAAAAGTATTTTTTCTGCTCAATGTGGCCCTAAAACTCTGTCATAGCATCTGCAGTTTTCTGTGCAATGGTCTGCTGGACCTGTGGAAGCTCTAAGAGGGACAGAAAAAGACTGAAAAAAACTGATCAGGATAGTCATCCCAACAGCTGTCAGAGAGTTTAATAGCAGCAGCATGTAATGTAGCTATGGTGATTTCCTCATCTCAAACAATTTATTGAAACAAAAGCCAACAACAGTGGTGGGTATACCACAACAAAAAATGTCAGTGTCTCAATAACTTGTCACGTGCCCTTGAGAATTAATTACAGCTTGACAACAATGTCTCATGCTGTTCACAAGTCAACTTATTGGGCTCTATTTTCGATTCCGTCGCTGGCGCTACACTAAGTCAGGTCCGCTTCGCCTATGGGACGTGGCGGCGCAGACTTTGGTATTTTCGTGCACTGTGCTGCCGGCGCAACCCCTCCCCCCCTCTCATCTCAGTCCCACCCAGCGGTGCAACTCGGAAGGAGGGAGGGGAGAAGGCACAGGGTTCTCCCTGTTTGACACAGCCGAGTCCAATCTTCATCAATCACACCAGCTCCACGCCTCACCTTTAAAAACGCCGCTGACGAGGTGCATGGCCAGTTTCGAGGATGACTGAGCCTGCGCAGGAAACTGTCCAACGCAAAAACTTCTCCCAGGAGGAGGTCCTTAGATGGTAAATCCTCGGCCTCCTCCTCCTCCTCCTCCTCAAAGCAATGATGTACTCCACCTTTGTAGATAACGTTATGCATTACAATGATAACATTTGTATTTGGAATGAAATGCCGTGGGTAATAGCGGACAATGATCATCACTTACGTTTTTTCCGTGTGTCTGTCTCTCTCTGTCTCTCGAGTGCTCTGAGATAGATGCAGTATATATGCTCTGTAGGATGCTACGGCTGTTTCTGGTTGGTACAGCGACGTTAATTGATTAGTTTACATCCCTGTTTCACCCATGTACATTTGGTCAGGTTGAGTGACCATTACGCGTGCCGAACGCGCTTGCGATGTGGTCAGATGTGATACTGATCAAAAATTTAGGTGCTTGTCCTGACTCAGATAGTTGCATTTAATCGTGGCTGTTGCTAATTATTGATCGCAGTGAAATGCCAGACACTGTGGAACCCTGCCTGTGAGGTATTGGTGACGTGGGCGCGCGACTCCGCCAGTTTACGAAAATCCACTTGCCCAGCGGTGCGCCACTGGCGCACAGAGTTGACTAGGTCTGGGGTGGCGAGCTTTCAGCGCACTTTTCAGCGTACAGCGAGTGGACCGAAATGGACTGAAAATCCAAATCCGCCGCAACGCCCATCAGTATCTTCAATACTGTGATGTGTATGGATAGGTGGCCTCCCAACGATAAACAAACAAATGAATTAGAAAATATATGTGGCAGGATAGGTTTAATTGATATCTGGAGACACAAGCATTCAAATGAAAAAGCATATACTTGTAACAAAGATAGGTCTTTTCAATCTCGTATAGACTTCTGGTTAATTTCATCAGGTATGGAGGATAAAGTAGAGTCAGTTACAATAGAACCAACATTTCTTACAGATCACAATGCTGTAACCATCAGAATAGTTATGGGGGTAAGAAAACACAACTTTAACAGAGATTACTGGAAATTAAAAAAGACACTGTTACAGAATAAAGAATTTCAAAAAGAAACTCAAAAAATTATAGATAAACACTGGAAACAAGCCAAATTATTTAATAGTTTCGGTAAATACTGGGAGTTAATGAAATTTGAAGTTCGGAATTTTGCCATATTAATGAGTAAAAAGATTTCTAGAACAAACAAACAGAGAGAATCTCAAATGGTCACAAAAATCATAAAATTATCAAGTAAAATAAATCTGTCTGAAGAAGAAATGAAAGATCTGACAACTGCACAAGCTGAACTAGACAAAATATATGAAGAAAAAGCCAAGGGTGCTTTTGTCAGATCTAGGAGAAGATGGCTAGAGCAAGTTGAAAAATGTACAAAGTATTTAGAAAAAAGAAACTATGAACAGCTGTCTCTGGGCAAACTCAGAATTAATGATGCAATATGTGATCATGAAAAGGAAATCTCACAATATGTGGCCAAGTTCTATGAAACACTGTACAGTGCCAACTTATTAGTCCAAGATAATATTGATGTGTTCCTTAAGGGCTTAGAATCAGGTGTTAAAAAAATTGATCTGTGGCTTGCTCCCTCCAGGTTGGGGGAGAGTTCCTGCCTCAAGTGGAGGAGTTTAAGTATCTCGGGATCCTGTTCACGAGTGAGGGAAGGATGGAGTGTGAGATTGACAGGCGGATCGGTGCAGCGGCAGCAGTAATGCGGTCGTTGTACCGGTCTGTCGTGGTGAAGAAGGAGCTGAGCCGAAAGGCGAAGCTCTCGATTTACCGGTCAATCTACGTTCCTACCCTCACCTATGGTCATGAACTTTGGGTCATGACCGAAAGAACGAGGTCCCGGATACAAGCGGCTGAAATGAGTTTCCTCCGCAGGGTGGCAGGGCGCTCCCTTAGAGATAGGGTGAGGAGCTCTGTCACCCGGGAGGAGCTCAGAGTAGAGCCGCTGCTCCTCCACATCGAGAGGAGTCAGCTGAGGTGGCTCGGGCATCTATACAGGATGCCCCCTGGACGCCTCCCAAGGGAGGTGTTCCAGGCATGTCCCACCGGGAGGAGGCCCCGGGGAAGACCCAGGACACGCTGGCGCGACTATGTCGCGCGGCTGGCCTGGGAACGCCTCGGGATCCCCCCGGAAGAGCTGGGGGAAGTGTCCAGGGAGAGGGAAGTTTGGACGTCCCTGCTCAGGCTGCTCCCCCCGCGACCCGGCCCCGGATGAAGCGGGAGAAGACGGTACGGTACGGATCTGTGATCAAAAAATTAGCTTAAAGCTGGAGCCTATCCCAGCTGTCAACGGGCGAGAGGCAGGGTACACCCTGAGCCGGTCGCCAGCCGACTGCAGGGCAACACACACACACACACAAGCATTCACTCTCACATTCACACCTAGGGACAATTTAGAGTCACCAATTAACCTAGTGAGCATGTTTTTGGTCTGTGGGAGGAAGCCGGAGTGCCCGGAGAGAACCCACGCATGCACAGGAAGAACATGCAAGCTTCACACAGAAAGGCCCCCACCTGACCCGGGGATCGAACCGGCAACCTTCTTGCTGTGAGGCACACGCACTACCTGCTGCGCCACCGTGCCGCCCTTGATACAATCAGTCACCAGTTTATGATTAGAACTATTGAATTTTTTTGGATTTGGGGAAAAGTTTCAAAAAGTAGTAAAAACTTTATATAAAGGATGTAACAGCTCAGTGAAATTAACATATGGTACAACCCCCAGATTCTGTGTAAACCGTGGAATTAGACAGGGCTGCCCATTAAGTCCCTTTTTATTTCTTTTGGTTGCACAGGTCATGGCTGTACATATAAAAAATAATCCATTTAGGCATTGAATTTAAATTAGCTCAACTAGCAGATGATACAACGATATTCCTAACGGATAAATATGAAGTAGTTAAAGCAATCAGCTGTATTGATGAATTTTCAACTGTATCAGGTCTAAGAATGAATTTAAATACATCTGTGCTATTGCCAGTCAAAGAAAATGATCTGGCAGACCTGGATGGTATTCCTGTAAAGAACACAGTCATTTATTTAGGTGTGGTTGTTGATAAAAACGAAAACAATCGCTGCAATTTAAATTTTTCTAAAGCTGAAGGTATATCCAGATTCGATCGATATAACAAAGAGGAGATGCTCAAACAAATATATTAGAAACTGTATTTAAACCACAACTTTACCTTCAGGACAATCTTTTTGGAACTCATTCTATGGAGAAATTAACTGGCAGAAAGCTTGGATGGTTGGTGAGAAGTTTTGTTTAAACAAAGTTAAGGCGGTTTCATTTAAGATACTGCATAAGATATATCCAACACAAAAAATACTGGCAAGGTTTAATATTGATATTGATTTGTTATTATGTTTCTTTCTTTTCCTTTGGGCGGGTCTTTGTGTTTGTTTGTTTGTTTGTTTATATATCTGTATGGGATGTGATCTGTAGCTGTGTCAATAAAAAAAAAAAAATAAAATAAAATAAATTTGCCTGGAGTGGCATTCATCATCCGGTTCAGCAGGGTACTGTTCACAATGAAGCTGTCATCAGTGTGGGATGTGGCCAAAGGACGTCCACTTCTATGCCTTTATGTGACTCTTCCAGTCTCTCTGTATCTCTTTTGCAACTGCTGATGACACTCTGACACTAGAAGCTCAGTGGCCTCTTCCCTCTGAGAACATCAAGCCTCGCAATGGTGAGGTACTCACTGTTGATCAATTGTTAGGTGTCCTCTTGGTCTCATGTTGTCAGAATGGAACAGCATGATGAAGAGGACTGTTTAAATACCAATTCTAACTGAAACAGGAAATTTATTGGTCAATTTATGGACCAAAAAGCTGTTGTGAATTTAGCCGTTCAGCTCCTTGTCAGAGAACAGCAAGTTGCGCAAAAAGTACTGAAACATTGAGCAGTTGGACATGTGCAGTCAAAAGTTTAAAGGTCAAATGGTTTTATGGTCACATTATTGGTAAGCCTAATTAATCTAACCTTAATCATTTTCTAATGAGAGCATTTTAGATTCCCACCTTGCGTTTGTCTGAGGAAAATGGGTAGTGTGAGTGTGCTCTTTTTAAAATATATATTTATCTGCTTCTTTGATAAAAAGTCAAAAAGGTGTAAATAAAAATTTATAGGTACACATTAACTCACAACATGACGTAACCAACTCCCCTCTTAGCAACTAAGCCTGCTTTTTGTGCCAAAATCCTTTAATCTAAAATGTTAAGAAGTCTTTAGGATAGGACTGGCATGCCTATTCAGGCAGGTAGGAGCAAGTTTTAGCTGTTTTATGAACACAGCCCAAACTCCATTAAAGCTTAACAGACTTTACAAAGGAGCTCCAGCTTGTCATTACACACACACACACACACACACACACATATACACACATACATACATTTCCAGGAGAGAGAAATGCTGACATAAGTCAGACTTGTAAGAAATGTATATAATACTACACAGTACCATTGCTTACCACTTGTGAATTGCGGTGCAACATGTGGGTATTTTAAGTATGTTAAATTGTAAATAAAAATAAAAAAGCACATCCTCACACAGAACAGTCAAGGTGGAATTTGTTACCAAGGGATAAACATACATGCTGTATATGGACCTAATGACTGCTGACAAATCAGCAAAAGCAAAGCAGAAGATCGACCATTAGTCTAGATTTTGTAGTATAGCAAACTTTTATTAAGTGACAGATCAGTCCTTCTTGGCAGCAGCCTTCCTCATGGCAGCCAGTACATTGCTCAGCTCCTCTCTCTTTCTCTTGGCCCGAATGTGAGTGCCAATCTGGAGAAGAAACACCAACATTAGATTCAATCGCTTCAGTACTGTGTAAACGGAGCTGCCTTTCGGCGTCGTGGGGTCAGTTTAATGCATCATATCAGTCAGTGATGCACTAAACCTGGTACAGTCTCATACAGTGACACCACTCACCATATCTGTAAGGGCCAGTTGAATAAAGCTATACATACAAGAGTACAAATCTGTGCATAGAAAGACAGAGCTATATACACTAGATTTAAAAGGGTGTGTGTAAAATTCACCGTGTGAATCACAGCAACATTCGCACAAGTCTGTTTTTCACTTTCATATCATAGACTAGCAGAATTTATGGGTGATTAATTCAAAATTACAGTGGCTGTCTGGCAGTTTGGACTTACACAAGCACTTTTAAGGGCTCCAACAGAAAAAATAAACTCACCCTCTTCTTGATAAACTTGAGGGCTCTCTTGTCCTTAGACACTTTCAGCAGCTCCATGGCTCGCCTTTCATATGGAGCAAATCCACACACTTCACGGATCATGTCCCGAACAAACTTGCTGTGTTTGGTCAGACGCTGCAGAGGAATGACAAGGTACATTAAGACAAATTAAAAAGGTACATTGTTGAGATTTGTAGATTTTTCTGATCACAAGTAAAACTGGGCAACAAGACTAAAGACCAGTGTTTCTGCTTTCACTCTACATAGCTAACGTGGTAAAGTTCCAAGCTTACAAGCGTAAAGATCAGAAATGACAGCTACAGCTTTGATCATTTTACCAGTGGTCTACAGTTCATTATAGCTTCATCAACACTCCCGTAAACCACAGTCACTTTGAAAATGGCTTACAGTTTAAGAGGAAAACATGTTTGATCTATAGATCAAAGAAAAGTTTGTATCTTCCAACAATGTCAGTCAGTGAGACTAACAGTCTTATGGCAGCTGCATACTTTCAAAATAGCTAGTAAGACAACACAAGACCAGAAAGATGTGCAGTGTTTCCTCTACATTCTTTTAGGAGTGGCGGGCCGCCATTCCTAAATCCTAGCTGCTGCTCCTTCAAATTTTTTTTTTTTTAATTGTCCCAAATACATCACTGCCACATGTCTCCACCTTCACAGCAGAGTCCAACGTTAATTACCCAGGCACCCAGGCACCCAGGCACCAGGTCAGAGAATGAGAGGAGTGTCGCCTTGGAAAATAAGGCAGTGACTTACCGGAGAAAAGGTAGACTTATTAGCTTAAGATAACTCATAATAGATTTTACAAGTTAAATAGACATTTGCAAAATATTGATGGCCAGCTAACGTTACGTAACATATCGGTAGCTTAAGCGGACCCAGTGCCAACTCAAGTGTCGCTAACGTGAGTAAACTAATTGATAGGATTAAGCTAATATCTGCACGCCATGATGTAACTGCTGACTGCATTTTCAGATGAGCTTGTTCAAATATTTCTCTAAGAAGAGAAAGACAGCTGATGAAGATGACGCTAGTCAGTAGTGATGTGTCGGTCGAGAATGAAACAGCTCTTAGAGCCGCTCTTTGAAGTGAACGATCAGAGCCGGCTCCTGCCTGGGAGCTGGAGCCGCTTTGGTTTTTTTTTTGTTTTTTTTCTCGACTTCTTTTCCATTCAAGCTGCACGTAATTGGTCAACTACATGATGTGTGGTGGCTTCAGTGTGTACGCACTGAGCGGGGGGGTGGGAGCAGGAGTGACAGACACAGCGCGCGCACATTCAGCCTTTAAATAGCAATTTTCAACTGGCCATTCAATAAATAGGTTGTAGAAGTAAAATCTGCAGTCAAGTGTCATTTGTTTATGCCGCCACGGCTCCCCGGAGAGCCTGCCCCCCCGCTGAAAAAAAATCCCAGAGGAAACACTAAATGTGTGTGGCACTAAATTAGCAGGACTGACAACCACTGGTTGCTCCAAACTACGTGTCACTTAAGAGAAAAGCAGATACTCACCCCACGCCGGCGGCTGTGCTTGGGAGCAGTTACATTTTTAGTGACTGGATGACCTTTGTTAAGGCCAACAGCCATGGGATAGCGAATAGCCATATCTGTAGAAAACCAAACACACACAAAGTCAAGTGCAAATAACAACAGTTTTAAATAAGCAGCTTGGCCACACAGTAAGTGGGGATGTCAGATACCTTATCAAGTAGATAACTTTACTGATCCCACGCCAGGGAAATTAAGAATGAAAGAACAAAAAGAAATGCATTTTCAGTGCTGCCACCTTACAGCATTCCCAGTTCCCCATAATTTCTCCCTGTTTATTGCCATTTTGAAACTATTAACAGTTTCCCAAGTTTGACAGCTCTACAATATAGCTTCAGGTTACTGAAGAGTAAGGGAAAAGAACAACCACTGTGAAGGTACTTCTTTTAATGAATGCATCAATGCACAGTTACTTCGGAGCAACTATGTTTGAACCATTATAATATGATCTATTTTTAAAAACCCACAAGAAAATTACTCTACCGAGCAAATCTGAAATATGAATTTTTCATCTTAACAGTCGTCATAGAAAACTTTAATAAAAGCCTTAAGTGACCTACCATCGATTACTAAAAATGATTACGCTACCCAATGACATTATGCTCGTGTCCAACAAAAACGGTAATGACCGACTAGCGTGTTGAAAGCATTCAAACCAGACCAATGTACGGCCATTCTAGATGCTTTTTATCCGCCATGGAAGCTTGTCGACAATATCCAACCTCCGAACAAGTATAGAGGTAATCTTTTCCTGTTTCTACAGAAGAACATGTGGTATGCGATTGAAAGCAGTAACTCGAAAGGATCTCAGGACCAAAGTGTTTGCTGCAGTGTGCTGAACGAACAGAACCAGAAATGCTGGTTGGTCACCGACGCGACAACAAATTTTGTTTAATCGTAGTCTTACAATACTGTACAGTGATATCAAATGAAGACAATAAACCAAATTTAAGTCAATTTATTCGGTTAAAATCGATGGATGGCGGAGATTATTCGTGGATTTTAACGGATAGTTGTCAAGATTTAAATCCTACCTCCTGTCTGCGATGGCGGACTAGCCGGAAGGACTGTTGATTGCGCGACACGGTGTAGTGACAGGTTTAACCCGGAAGACATTTCTGCGACGTCGGCAGAGAAGTGCCCCTACCGGGCTGGATGAGGTACTGTTATTTATTTTAGGACCCAAATACCAACGCTGTTGAAAAGTATTTGGATAAGATAAGGTAAGAATTTGTTAACCCTACGCAACGGAAATTAAATTGTTTCACCCAGAAAGATATAAAAACAAAGGCAAAAAGAGAGGCATAGAAAAATCAAGATATAAAAGGATACAGAATGAAAAAATAAAAAAAAAATCAACTATATTGTTGGAGCTGCAATTTAGTTATTTTTATGTATAACATTTTCCTCAAAAGTTTTGTTTGCAATGTGTTCACCCTCCATAGGCTGTTCTATAAATGGGTGAGTACGGTTCATGGTGGAAGGAAGTCACTGTGCGGAGGCTTGTAATTCTGTACCCCAGAACCTCAATGGCCTGAGGGCTGCACTTCAAGAAGAGTGGGATGCCATGCCTCAGCAGACAACAAGTCGAATTGACGTCATTGTCAAGCTGTAATTGATGCTCAAGGGCACGTGACAAGTTATTGAGACGCTGACATTTTTTGTTGTGGTATACCCACCACTGTTATTGGCTTTTGTTTCAGTAAATTGTTTGAGATGAGGAAATCACCATAGCAGGCTTCTACTTAAATGTCCTACTTTTATGATATAATGTCACTGTAGCGTGAATTTTTTTACAATTTCCATAAATTTCACCTGAAAGCCAAATATCCCTAACTTTTTGTGAGTTGTGTATATATACAGTATATGTATATATACAGTACAGTACTGTGCAAAAGTTTTAGGTAGGTGTGGAAAAAATGCTGTAAACTAAGAATGCTTTCAAAAATATTAATAATTGTTTATTTTTATCAATTTACAAAATGCAAAGTGACCATTTGCCCTCAAACCAGCATCAATTCTTATAGGTACACTTGCACACAGTTTTTGAAGGAATTCAGCTGGTAGGTTGTTCCAAACATGCTGCAGAATAAATTTGGGGCCAATCAGATGCCTCCCTGACGGTATTGCATGAAGGATAAGTATCTGCCTGCATTTCTCAGCATTGAGGACATCATTAATCCTGGCAAATTGTCCAACTCCATTTTCAGAAATGCTGCAGCCCAAAACATGCAAGGAACCTCCACCATGCTTCACTGTTGCTTGCAGACACTCATTATTGTACCGCCCTCCAGCCCTTTGGTGAACTAACTGCCTTTGTGCATAGTTGAGTCGCCTGGCCTTGTCTGACTGTACCGTTGGCCTGCACATGGATGATGTGATCGTTACACTATAAGAGGACATCCCTCTCTCCCCATCTTGGATCTGATAAATAATTCTGGACTTCTGTCTGGGTTTATAAGGTGACGTGTTTCCCCCAGTCACTTTTTTCTGTATCTGCAAATTAGAAATTTTAGCAGTTGGCATCCTCTACCTCTCTTTTGATATGATGCTCAAACTGCACAACTTTTATGACTTGTGACAAGAACCCCTACTTCTAAACAATTAATTTCATAGTTTGTTGGTCTTTTTTTCTTTGGCAACTCCTCTCCACATTAAAGAGGCATGGATTAAGGATACTGGTGAGGAGATTTCAGGCGAGTTACAGGCAAAAGGATTAGATTGGATCAAAGCATGTTCAGTTTAAAGATGTCCATCGGCTGCACTTTTCCAAGACCAAACTGAAAAGAATCTTTCCATCTGCTACCTGTGATAAGTGTAAGTCAGCTGATGGGACTCTGAGTCATCTTTTCTGGTCTGACCCCGAGCTCAAGAGTTTCTGGGATGACATTTTTCATTTGTAAGGTAATATATAATAGACAGCCAATCCCTGGCACTCTGTTTGTGGTGCTGGGTTTTTCCAATTACTGTGACTTTTCCCCCAGCATTACAGCAAGCTCTCAGGATCTCTCTGAATTTTAGTTTTCTGGCCTTCATCTTGGCCCTTCCTCAATACTTGGCTTTGGCTCCATGGATTCTATTTCTGATGCATGAGAAAATTTTCCAGAGATGGGAGTTGATAACATGAATGCACCATCACTACATGTTTAGGTTTATCGGGTCTGTCCTGCACCCTCCCTTGCCATCTGATCCAGCCACCACCAGGTGGTGATCAGATAACAGTTTTGTTCCTCTCTACACCCAAGTGGCCAAAACATAGGACAAAAATCCAACAACAATGAACTATTCAGGGACAGATCAGGCAGGCCGTTCCTTGCTCCTTTCAGGTTTCTCCTTAACTCTTAACTACTGAATAAGCAAAATAAATGTTACTCAGAGTCATAATCCATGATTTTCTGTTTATTGTTAGGTACAAAGAAATAATATGAGCTTCACTGTGCACAGGTGTAGTTAATAAGATAACATTTCATTAGCCAGTATAGAGGTAATTGCGAAATTAATCGTGATATTGTAATTACTTTACACAAATTATGTGGCTTTGTGCTACTTAATGCTTTGCGTTTTCCAGGTGTCAGTCTGAGTCCTGAAGACTGCAAGGGCTTCATTAGCTTTGAAGCCGAAAAAGCCTAGTTGGTGGAGTCAGATTGTTAAAAAAACAAACAAACAAACAAAAAAAACAAACAAAAAGATTTGTTAAAATAATATGAGGCCTTGAATGATACCTTTTTTCATTCCATAGAATTAAGTGATACTTGTAAAAGTAGTAGTGTAAAGTAGTAAAAGTAGTGATATATTTACACAGTTCAGTTGGGATAAGTTTTACAGATCTGCATATCTTAAAGGGAACTGAACTTAGGGAACTGTCACTTAATGTCTCAAGTTATACAACCTTAAGAGTTACAATGACGTGGGCACTAAATCAAAACTTTAAAAAGCATCTTAAATGAATCAAGAAAGTTGATTTTATTGCTTAAAAGGGGTGATGAGAAAGGGTTTTTTTTAATGCATAAAAAACACTTTCAGCTTTTGTTGTCACATGACTTCCTAAATAAAGATGACTGTTGTGGTCCATAATAGTGACTGTCATCTGTCGTCTTGTCTACAGAGACATGCTACAGTCAGACCCCTCTCTCTGAGTCACTCACTATGCTGCATACTACTACTGCTACCGCCATATAATACTAATGTTGTTGTATATTATACTGTTATTTCATATTTTTAGTTTTAGAAATGGTTGACAGTTCATTTCCTTCAGTAATATAAAGATTTGGGTATTTTTGTTGGTAAAAAAGAAATTGGCCTAAGTAATAAGTAAGTTTCAGGATGTAATTCAGAGAAAGAGCAATTTACATCTATGTCACTCTTAAATTTTTGTAAGAAATGTTTCACTGGATATAATCTATGGATTTTAAATCCATCAATTTTAAATAAAACTTATTTTACGTTATTTGACTGAAAGAACTCTTGTGGTAAAGATGAACTTTCTTCCACTCAATATTACTAACAAAATGAATCCGACATAGTGTTGCTGCAGAAAAAGAAACGATGTTGTCCTAAAATAAATCTCTTATTCTGTTTGTCTTCTACATGAAAAACACATTTTATATAATAGAAATTGAATTTGGTACTGATAAGGGCAGAGTGGTGTAGTTCCTAAATAACATGTACATACCTGATGGGATAACCCCAAACATTTGTTTTTAAACCGTTCATCATAAAATGATGACTTGTTCTTATATATAATAATACATTTGAGAGAAAATGTGCTTTTAAATCAGCGCCACGCCAGCCTTAATCAGACTTCAGCGTGCGGCGTTGCCCCTGGTGACGCATCTCTATCCTTTTTAGTCCCACCAATGCTACTCAATCTCGATCTGTGATTGGTTGTTAGCAGTTAGCCTGTGTCTTTCACTGGCTAAACTAATTGTCTGTTAGTTAGGTGGGTATATTAAGCTGATTGCATTATCGGATCAGATTTAACCTGCAGTCCAACAGTATACGGTTAAGTACACAGAGTTTATGCTGTTTTAATTGAGCCAGTATTGGTAGCTAACTAGTTAAGCTAACATTAACAGCAGCTTTATTATTTCAACGGATCCTGTGTTTTCTGTAACGTTAAGGAACGAAAACAGACGATATCTGAAATGTCTTCAGACGAAGACAGGGCCAAGGAGATTTTGAAGGGCTTCAAACTGTATCCTTTTTGCTGTGGAGCCGGCTGTGTGATCTACGAAGGTTTGACCCATGGTAATATGCTAACTGCTTGTACTATTTATCACTAGACAGTGTCATCGAGCATTAGCAAGATGGAAGTAACATCGTGACTGTAGTAGGGTTAGGGTTTGTGGTACAGTAAGGTTAGCAGCTGTGGCTAACCTGTCAGTTTCGTCTGCTAACTGATGTTTTTCGGTGTGACACAAGGAAATGTTTCTTTTGTTACGAACTTAGCTAGGCCTGTCAGCCAAAATGAGTGGCCTAGCCCTGGCTAACTTGTCTGACTAACTGTTCAGTGCGATTGGTGCGACAGCTGTAACGCTATATACCCCATAACATTAGCTGCAGCAGCGGTGTCATACAATGGAGGTAACGTTAATGTTAAAATTGACGCAGGCCGTTGCAAATTGATCTTTTTAAAGCTTTTATTTACAATTAGTAAGCTCTTAGCAGATAGTTAAAAGCAGAAATGTTCCAAGCGTTATGTACCGTTAACTTGGCTAGTTTGCTTTAGGTTATGATGAGCTACATGTTGGGAGTTGTGAAATCCAAGTGCGTTGTATGGAAATCATACTACTGTTTAAAGAGAATAACAGTGCATTCTGAATGTGTTATCCTGTCACTTGTGCATTATAAATACTTCCTGCCAATGTCCATTCAATCAAATTTGCAGTGTTATGTTTTTATGGCATGCCTCCCTAAGTCGCCAGGACGCACACTTGGTGTCTTGCTCTTTATGTCATTACTGATGCAGCAGTCATTTGTTATCACAGCACTGTGACGTGTCTGGTTGTGTGTTTGACTTACAATTAGGGTAAAATCGTCAACAAAATGAAAAGTAAATTGTTCCACGAGTTTCTTTGTTTCATTATTCCGAAAGGAAGCACATAAAGAGACGTGATGCCATATTTTTGCACATTGTTGAATTTACATTTTAAACTGTTACTAATGTGTTCGTGGTCAGATAAACTAATATGACAAACATGTACTCTGGTGTTCATTAAGGGCTTTCCAAACATCAGTTGCCAGATCGATACACTACTCAGCTCTGACTTGCCAGCTGCATTTACACATATTTTTTAGATTTAGATTTGTAGATTGTGGGGAAAAAACAAAAGTTTTGATTTTGTTAAAATTAATTTCAATGCCTACAATTTTTCAGTACTTACATGTTTACAACCTGTAACATGTCTTGCAGTATATCAATTAGCCATCTACTTCTCCATTAAGCTGGGCACTGACTTTCCACTGCCAACTTGTCATTCCTGCTTGTCAGTGTATTTGTTAAAAAGCATGTTAAAATTAAAGTTAAAATGCCTCAGTTTTCATGACATTGGAATGCTCATTTTCTCTATTGAAGTGATATGGGCTCTGTTTACCAAAAGCATCTTTTAGGTGAAGTTAATCATAGTCCCACTGTCAGGTGATCGTCTGGTTCCATCTTATCCTTAAGACACTTCTGTGAAATGGGGCTCTGGTGGGACTTCTTGATAGTGGTCCCTATACTGTTGTTGTCAGTAGACATCTTGCTGTTTAATGATGCAAAATGACTTGGTGTTCTGGGTAGAGTAAAGTAGTTGTGTTGTTGTAGCCAGGCACTGCAAACAGTGCAACTGTGCTTCCACCTCCAGTACATGCCTTTACTTCTGTCATTATTTTGATGGCATATGGTTTACTGTTGTGATACATTTTAAAGGCCAGTACATTACAGTACAATGCAATGGCATGCTGGCTCACACTGCTGCTGCAATACTGCACAGACACTGACCTGCACACCTACTGTATGTTCTCACATACCCATTCATATTTATACTACTGTCTATATTGTACATCATACCTCCAGCTGTTTATTCAGTATATAACTTCCTATTAGCTTCACTTTTACTTACACATACACTATATATGTGTGTGTGTGTGTGTGTGTGTGTGTGTGTGTGTGTGTATATGATAATTATACCTGCAATACCTACTCTAACTGCTGCTCATGTGCAAACGGTTCATACTGTATATGTACATATCATATCTATCCCTTATTGTTTATTTTTATATTACCTCAATACATACATACACACAGTGTACTTTACTGCTTTTTGCACTTCTGGTTAGATACTGAACTGTATTTTGCTGTCTCAGTACTTGCGCTCGGTGCAATGACAATAAAGTTTAATCTAATTGAATCTGATCTAATAATAGTAGTAGTGAAACTAAAAATGAAAGTAAATCAGTTTAATCAAATTCAAGTCAAAATGGAAAAATGCATCATAAAATTTCAAAGAGGAAGGTGTAAGCTGAAGCCACTTATTATGCAACTTAAAACGCCATAGGGCCAGCCCTTCTAGCCATCAGAACAGTATGTATGGTAAGGTAGAGACTAGGCTTGCCCCTCTGCACAATAATACAAAGGTGTGCTGTCCAAAAAGTAAACAGCAGAATTTACAGCCAAGAGTTCTGAAATAAATCCTACTCTATGTTTGTAACAACAAACACCGCCATTGTTCAAAATGGTACATTGTCAGAGTTTGCAGCAGCAGAAAGCCTGCCTATCAGTGAATCAGTTGGCTGGAGGTCCCAGGTTCCACACCTTGGACAGTGGTTGTGACATACTGAATCCCAAATGATAACCCTAACCCACATCTGATAGGCCGCATGCTTCTACAAGGATCTACATGACCTATATTGTAACTGTATATGACCAGTTTACATCATCTAGTTTGGCAAAGTTTGTCATATTTTCATGTCCCCTACTGCTACTGTAAGTCCCACGTTTGCCAAGTGCCATCCACCAAGGAATACTGTGTTTTTAGTTTTTATGTAATCTTTTATCTTTATCTTTTTACAAACACAAACTGTAACTTCAAATCTAGGATGTGATAGTGTGTCTGTGTGTGGGTGGACAGAATGGCAGGTTGATACTTTCCATATTATTGCCTGGACACTGTCTTTATGTGACCACGTAGGACTCAATTAGACCCAGTAATACTTTCTAGAATAAGAAGCAGCACTCTGCAGCATGCTATACTTACTGCAATTGTGCTATTTGCTAATAATGTGCCTTATGCACTGTTAAATCCTTTGTCAATGGTTTTTCTCATAGGATATAATTTCATATGTAAGATGACCATTTGCCATTGTTTTTCATTCAAAATCACAATGGACAGAAAGAATCCAAATACAGTAGTGTAAACATAAGATGCTTGTCAGACTTTGCTGACATTTTACTCAACAAAGTTCTGCCAATAACGCTAGAACCTCTTGTTGAAACAAGCTCCAAGGACATACGCATCACTGGGTATGTCCTCTGGATTAGAGGTGGTTTAAAGTACACACAATATTTGATTTAATAATACATTTGAAAAAATATACTTACAGATGTGTTGCGTTGTTCTTTTGGTTTATTAGCTATAGGTCAAAGGCAAAATACAAAATTCCAATTGCATTTTTATGGATAATCCATGTAAGAAAAGACTCTGTATTGACTCGTACTTATCAGAAAAGTTTGTTATTTAGCTGCTTAATTAGCCATTCACAGGAAAATAATGAATGACATTTATTTATTAATCATTTATCAGGTGAAAACACCAAACATTTCATAGAACTGTAAAAAGAATACTCGTCCCAAGCAAATGATGCTGTGGTAATGTGGTGTGAATTGAAAATGTGCGTATATCTGTTAAAGAGGTGTGCTGTGGCTGTCAGTATGTAGTGTAGAGTTTATGGTTGGGAAGCTTCCTGTTCTTTGAGGCATTCATGAATCTTTCAAAATAAATGCAGACAAAACAGCAACAGCAACTTTTCACTGGGGGCTCATTAACTCTGTGTGTGTGTGTGTGTGTGTGTGTGTGTGTGTGTGTGTGTGTGTGTGTGTGTGTGTGTGTGTGTGTGTGTGTGTGTGTGCGCCTACTTCTTTTGTTGGTGTCACTGCAGTTATGGATGTCCTGCTAAAATGATTATTTTATTTATTTATTTTTTTACAGTGGCAGGTTAAACTGCCACTTAAACTTTAAATTAAACTAGCCCGTAACCTGTTGAAAGACCATCAATGAGAAAGATGTTTAGTGTGGCCTGGGTTATTCTGGAAGGTGTGGAGGATGATCAGTTAGATGTAGGGGATTTAGTTAGACTTGAGAGGATTAGAGAAACCATTGAACTCAGCACACTATTAGAAAGCCAGAGGAAGATATGGGGTATGGTGGAGGTGGTGGAGCTCCACTGTCAGTGGGATCTGACCTGTAAGTGTGTCTGAAGGCCAGTACAGCATAGATATGGATAAGAGCTCCCAATATGTGATGAGTGTTTAATGATAAAAATATGACAATTTAGATTCCCCTAAATTTAATTTTGAAAAATAAACGTTGGCTTTTTTTTTTCTCAGAAGCCCCTTAAAGCAGCACTCACTCACTTAGAACTTCACTAATTAGTCGTATATCATAAAGTAGAATTTGATATTTGAGTACATAAACAGAAGACAGTTGAGACAATGATTTTTAAATCATCATAATGTCAACTGAATAATGAAACTGCTACAAAGTTGAATATTATAAAGCAGTATCATAATAGTATTTTGAGGCTTTTATTGATTGACGTTCTGTTTCTTGATTTTGTTTCAATTAGAATCCTACATTTTGATTTTTATTATTGAGGAAAATATAGAATATTTAAAGTGCATAAATGATATTTAACCTTCCTTCCATTAATTCTTTTCCCCTTTTTATAATAATAGCAAACCAAATATGTAATTTATTCTTTTGTCCACATCAGTTCACCCTGGCTGTTTCACGAGCTGAGAAGTTATGATTATTGGTAATTATACCTGTCCCATACTGGGGGCTTTCATATAAACATTGTAAGAAGAAGGAATGTAATTAAATAAAATATAAAGATTTAAAACTACAAAAATATTTTACTTGTTTGAGATAAAAGTGAAAACCCACATACAAGGCATTTTTAGAGACATTTATTGAGGTAAGAGTATATTTATCCCTGTCGACTTTGATGCAGATGGAAAAACAAAGTCTTGCAGGAAATAAGACAAATTTCAGTTTGCTGTGTGTATTAGTAATCCCCATGCATCTTTATTTTAACATTATGCAAACATGACGAGAGTCCTGGAGCTTTACAGTCTGTGAGTTTTGAGGCAGTTGATGGTGGTTGTAAGGTGGGATCAAGGGCTTCACAGATGGTAGGGCTGAATGTGTGTGACACTAAGTAGTATCTGAATGTGACAGGATGCTAAGTGGACAGTCTTCTTGATCAAGGGCTGTGATATCCAAAGATAAAATTGACCTTTCTCAACATCAGTTGGTATCAGTGTGCACTGCTGTTTGCCATAGTGTCTTCATTCTGACGCTAGCAGTCATCAAAGTCAAACATTTTCTCAATGCTAGTCATGTTTGAATGAATTTATCAACACAAAGTTTAGTCAGCAGAAACTGTAGTGACAACCATATTGACACACAAAATGAAAATTGAAAATGAATCAATTTGACATGACACAGGAAACAGTCCTTTACATGGTCTTTTCCACTCCATCTCCAGCAGCCATCTCTCCTAGGCATAAAGTAAGTTCCACACCTTTGGGCTAAATCAGTTGGTGTGGTCAGGTGTCATCTTCTCTGTTTTGTGCCTGAACAGAGTCATTCCTTAAATTCTGTATATTTTGCTCAAAAATTTCCTTTCCTGGTTTCCATAGTTAGAATGGTGTGTGCATGGAAATAAATCAGAAGTAGTAATTTTATGCATGCTGATGCACTGGTGCCCCTACACACTTTTAGAAAATATGGCCCCATGTGAAGACACAGCATGAGAAGCTGTAATGAACAGTGGATTCAGGGACTAGGTCCTCACAGGCTCTGTGATTGGCAGTTGTATTGTTGTTATAGTGAGTGTGGAGGTCAGGAGCAGCTGACCAACTGACAGACTGAAGGGACAGTTAGCAGCCAGCATCAACTACTACTCTATCTTTTTAGTTCGTTTTTAGTCCTTCTAAACATAGCTCTGTCTAAAATTGTGTATAGATTTGATTACAAGATACACTTACATTCAACAGTTCAGTAGTGTCTAAAAATGTGATAATTTAAAGAACTTGTCACTAGTCATCAAGTACTTTAATTAAGAGCTCCAGCAAAAGAAATCTTTAAAATGTTATATTGGGTATATATGAGCAGCTAAGATGTACCATTGTCATAGGTGGTAGTCGTAGTAGTTAAAATGTCATTATTGACTGAATTTCTGTTTTAACCCAGCTCCCTGTTACCTCTAACTATTATGTTAGGAATTGGTGGAGATGGAGGTAGTGGATGACCTTCGATACAGGGAAATGACTGGATGGAAAGGTTGCACTAACTTTCCTCATTAACTTATAAACTACCTGTGCTGATTTGTTGAAATTTGCCAAAAAATATCACCCAATAAGTATGAACTGATTGGCCACCTCCTAATTGGTATAGGGATATGGTAA
The DNA here is from genome assembly GCA_037975065.1 of Chaetodon trifasciatus. Classification (NCBI taxonomy): domain Eukaryota; kingdom Metazoa; phylum Chordata; class Actinopteri; order Chaetodontiformes; family Chaetodontidae; genus Chaetodon; species Chaetodon trifasciatus. Next base: position 121,309 of record JBBMOE010000026.1, read on the forward strand.
TATCACAGTATCTTGTCATGTGATAGCTACTTTTGAACTGTATTTGACATGTAAATGATGGAAAATGTGAGACTCATTTTGGAAGTTTGTTTCTGTTCTGTCTTAGCTGGTTATAAACTGTATTCAGAGTGAAAATGTTTCATAATGTAATGGATTTTCACATTTTGCTGCACAGATATTAATGTATTATAGATGACTGCCCTGCAAAATGTTCAGTATTACAGAATGACTTGTTGTGAGTGTGTAGTGATGCCATTGACACCATCATGGGCAGCCTATTGTAATTGTACTGGTTGTGAGTTAACCTTTTTATTGGCAGCCCTAATCTCTATCCTTTCCCTGTTAACCTGAACAGAGGTTCTTACCCTGCTTACTTCTTCCATCTGAATGACTGTGAGCTTATAAATACTCCACCACAGCCACATCCCTGATCCTGAGTCATCTGTTTTAAGTATTTGTTTATCCAGACAATGTCTAATCAGTGCATTCCTCAGATCTTGAAACAGTAAGCAGCTGTCCAGATTGGATATGATGAAATTTGTTCATTTAATGTTACCCCTTAAAATGTCAGGTGATGGATATTGCAGGTTGATAGCACACATGTGGTAGCACACAGATGTTATTAAAAGATTGTTATGACTGTGTTTTTTCATTTTGCTATTCCCTCTAATGTTCTATGGATATTTCAGTTCAGTTCTTTCTGTATATTCTTTAGTTTTGTTGTTGTCACTTAACCTTTTCCTGGCAGCAACTGGATGAATCTTCGAGATGCAGAGACGGGCAAAGTGCTGTGGCAGGGAACGGAGGATCTCTCTGTACCAGGAGTAGAACATGAAGGTACACAAAACTTAAAGTTAGATATGCAATCTGTGTATTGTAACAGAAAAAGGTAATCGATTTGTAAGATATTACTTTCACTATTTTGGTGATGACTTTCAACAGTTCAGGTAACGTGTTCATCAGCTACTTGCTGAGATCTGTGGATGTGAGCAACGACACATCTTCACAGTGAAGTACAGGGGGCATTTATACGTGACAAGTGTTGGGATCTGGTCAGAGCAATAATAAGGATAGTTACTTGATACCAATAACTACATTAACATCAAAAAAAAGATTCACATGAATTAATTATAATGGGGGACCACCTAGTGTTGCTTTCGTCAACGAAAATTATGACTAAATATCATGTTTATCATGTGTCGAAAACGAGACAAGACGCAACGTAAATGCTGGTCATGTGACGATAACTATAATTAAATATATAACGCAATATTGTTGACGAATAAAAACGAGACTAAATGTGGTTTACAAAATAAAAGCTCTGCTAAATTGTCTCTTCATTTTCGTTGACTAAAACGAGACGAGACGAAATGTTATAACGTTATTTCGTCTCACTTAGTCATGTTGTTATTATTATTTTGCAGTATTTCTGTTTCCTGTGTCTCACATCAGGGGCCGCATCAGGTCACGGCATTAGTTCCCACTCATGGCATTATTTAGAAGCTGCAGCTTGTGTTAATGACAGACAACTGACACAGAGAACGGGACCGATGGCCGGCCAGCCGGCTTTGCTTGGTAAAATAAATATGTTGTGAATTCAAATCAGAGTGTCTTCCGTATAATAATAAGACAACCTTGTTTGAATTGTGAAATGGGTTTGGCTAAAGAAAATTTTGGTTTCGTCTATACTACTAGGTATTCATACTATATTGGCTGGGTTAAATAGAATTGCATTGCTAAAAAGAGACTAAAATACAATTTTCATTGACTAAAACAAGACAAAAATAGTCATGGATAATTCTGACTAAAATAAGACTAAAATGCTCAGACTTTTAGTCAACTGAAACTTGACTAGACTAAAAAGAGTATGAACGTGACTAAAACTAATAAAAACTAGAATGACAGCTTGACACAAAGACTAGACTAAGACTAAAATTGAAACTCATGCTCAACTCAATTGAGGTCATGCACACAGTACAATACATTTTACACTTGGACTACATGCACATATTATTTGTGTCCAAATCAATGGGTTGTATAAATGAGTTAAACTGGATATGTCTGGCTGCTTTTTTTGTGTTGACCTATTCATGAACTAAAATGCGGTTTCATTGCCCTGAGTTTTTTATGACATACCTGCCAACATTGGGATTTGGAAATAAGGGAAAATTTCTGGCACCCTATCCTGGGCCATCTCATTACCCTTACCATATACTCCTTCCATTTAGACAAGGGGACACAGTGAATCACCACAATAAAATCACTACTAGGCAAGCACTTGCTTTAAAATATCAGAGCAACAAGGATTGACTTAACTAGTTCCTACAACAAATGACTACAGTTAGGTGGTCAGAATCTGATACCTGGTTGAAAGTGAAATGCTGAGAACATCCCTGCATTATATAAATGAAAACACAAAAGGGCATAAATTCAGCATGGCACAGTGTATTTATGTATTATTTGAAGGCTATGTACACATCATTTACACATCATGCTTCAATTGTGATTTGGAGAAAGGCTATTGGGAAGTGAGACAGTGGGTAGGACAGGGTGCTTGGATGAGAGAGGCACCATCTGATATCGCTGTGTTGGTGTTGTTCCTACAACATCATAATTGTGTTGCTCCAGCACCTTCATTGCAACTGACGACTCACACTGTTTGATGTTGAAGCTTGCGACTTGGGAAAAAGAGTGGAGAATTATGCTCATGGGAGAAGTTAGCCTTTTGAACATATGGTTAATGTTGTAAAATGATCTTCTTTAACCCAAACCATGATCTCTTACTCAACTTAACTAACTAACTAACTAACTAACTAACTAACTAACTAACTTCCTCAAACTAACGAAAACAGAAACTGAAAATAATAAGTGAACTAAGTCACTTATTATGTCCTGAGAAAGCAGGCTCTGATGTCATCATTTTATTTCATTATTATAAATTAACTGTAATGTTTTGAACTAGGTGGACCCAAATGCGGCATGCAGACTCAGGAAGTAGTTTTAAAAGGTTTAATGCTGTTCTTAGAGCTTGAATAATGACAGAAGGAGGTGTGGGAGAGATGGTCACAATGAGAAAAGATGGCTGGCTGGGCAGAGTGCAGTCCTTAAATTGAGGAAGAGGATCCAGTGGCTGGTTGGCAGGGAGAGGGTCGATGAGAATGGTGAGAGAAGAGAAGAAGATTGAAACGAGCAGGCTGGCAGATGAAGGAGAACAGGGAAACATGGTGTTAGCACAAAGGAATAATCACAAAGAACATTACCACTGGGGCTGAAGTGTAGTAACCACTGTGAGTGACGGAGTAATGTGCTGAAGACTAGACAGAAAGCTGGTGCTGAAATATTGCTTACAGCTGATGACATGATTACTTGCAGCTGTGCCATGAACGGGAACCCATGAAAGTGTGACCCCGACCATGGACATAAACAAACACAGAGAGACATATGGAGAAGACACAGGAGACAAGAGGGCAGGGGAAAAGACAGAGGAGCACAGGGAAAATATACGGGTAGTTACATGGGCTAAGACATTAACAAAAAAATAATGATGTACAGTACAATACAGTGGTCAGATAATCATTGAGGGTATTCTGTAATGGCTAAAAATACGGCATGAGTTGTTACGATATAATGTTTATCTGGTGGCTTTTTTAATAATGCAAATAATGCTCATTTCTAATATTTGGTGACGGAATGTCTCAAAAGAAAGTGTCAGGGTTTAAGTTGGTCACTGGCCTCTTTCAGCAGGTGGCAATCAACCAGTGTCACACATTTCCTGAGTTCACTGGAAGCCTACAAAGCTTAAAAGGGAAAATGCTACCCAGAACAAAGTACAGTGAGGTCAATAAGTATTTGATCACCCCGTGATTTTGCAAGTTCTCCCACTTAGAAATCATGGAGGGGTCTAAAATTTTCATTGTAGGTGCATTTCCACTGTGAGAGACAGAATCTAAAAAAAAATCCAGAAATCACATTGTATGATTTTTTTTAACAATTTAATTGTATATTACTGTGTCAAATAAGTATTTGATCACTTGCTTATCAGACAGATTTCTGACCAGCAAAGACCTGCTATGCTGCTTTTAAATAGTCCAACTCCACTCTGCTCATGATTCTAATTTAGTAGCACCTGTTTGAGGTCATTAGCTTTCATAAAGGCACCTGTGCACCCCACAATCAGTCAAAAGTCTAACTACCAACATGGGCAAAACCAAAGAGCTGTCAAAAGACACAATAGACAAAATTGTAGACCTTCACAAAGCTGGAAAGGGCTACAGGGCAATTGCCAAGCAACTTGGTGAGAAAAGAACAACTGTTGGAGCAATTGTCAGAAAATGAAAGAGGCTAATGATGACTGTCAGTGTCCCTCGGACTGGGGCCCTACGCAAGATCTCACCTCGTGGGCTATCAATGATGCTAAGGAAGGTGAAGAATCAGCCCAGGACTACACAGCAGGAGGTGGTCAATGACCTGAATAGAGCTGGGACCACCGTTTCCAAGGCTACTATCAGTAATACACTAAGACGTCATGGTTTAAAATCATGCAGTGCACAGAAGGTTCCCCTGCTGAAGTCAGCCCATGTCATGGCCCGTCTGAAGTTTGCCAGTGACCATCTGGATGATCCAGAGGAGTCATGGGAGAAAGTCATGTGGTCAGATGAGACCAAAATAGAACTTTTTGGTCTTAACCCCATTCACCGTGTTTGGAGGAGGAAGAAGGAGGAGTATCATCCCAAGAACACCATACCTACAGTGAAGCATGGGGGTGGAAGCATCATGCTCTGGGGGTGTTTTTCTGCACAGGGGACAGGACGACTGCACTGTATTAAGGAGAGGATGAACGGGGCCGTGTATTGTGAGATATTGGGCAAAATAAATAATAAATAAATAATAAAAATTTTAGACCCCTCCATGATTTCTAAGTGGGAGAACTTGCAAAATCACAGGGTGATCAAATACTTATTGACCTCACTGTAAATGGCTTTTGAAAATTCTGGTTGCAGTTAATCAGATTTTGCAAGTTGCAAGTCTTGAATCCATAACTCTGGTACCGAACCCCTATTACACACTTTCCAAACTATCTTGGTCTCATCATCAGCATGATTAATTACAGTTTCTCACTCTCTTTTCAGCTCGCGTCCCGAAGAAGATTCTGAAGTGTAAAGCAGTGTCCAGAGAACTGAACTTTTCCTCTTCAGAAAAGCTGGAGAAGTTCAGGCTGGAGCAGAAAGTTTTCTTCAAAGGACAGTGTCTAGAAGGTAATCAATCAAAACACTGAACTGCTTACAGGGGCAAGAAACTAAACGTCAATCAGTTAAACGAATCTATGGAGTAGCGCTGTAACTAATGATTATTTTCATTGACAATGAATCTGTATATGATATTATTATTTTCTTCATTAATCAATTAGTTGTTTGGTCTATAAATTGGCTAAAAATATCCATCAGTGTTTTCCAAAGCCCAATATTTTGTCCTCAGATGTCTCATTTTGTCCAAACTCAGCTTATTGTCACAGAGGAGAAAGTAAGAAACCAGAAAATATTCATGTTTACAAGCTGGAATCAACAAATTTAGATGTTTCTAAGTAGTCTAAGTATTTCCTGCCAATGGTTTCACACTATTCAGCTGATCAAGCAATGGCAGTCAGCTTTGCAAATGATTTATGAGAAAGGAAATGCATTCAACTCACTTGACCTCAAGGATACACACAGTGTGTTCTGGTGATAAATACTGAATGTAAACATTAGGGTTAGGGTTAACTGCTGTGCAGTGTGGTGGCATCTGATAAGCCTCAATGATGAAAAACTCAATGATTACTCAATCAGGACTTCCTGGGAGAGAGAGAGAGAAAACACACACACAATAATACGTATACAATAATAATAGGAATATGATCATTGATAGTAACATTTGCAGTGGCCATTAAGCAGGACCACAGCAGTAGGTGTTGACAAGAAAGCACAAAGACTCCAGGGAAGAAGCCCATTTAGTAACATTCAATAATGTGACACCAATTTCTACAGATGGACAGGAAGAGGAGGAGGGAGGAGCTCAGTGTATCGTGGGAAGTCCCCCAGCAGTCTAAGCCTATAGCAGCATAACAAGGGTCTGGTCTAACGCACTCATAAATGTAGAAAGGTTGTCTGCCCCCCGAGACTGAGACTAGAAGATGGTAGCACAAGAGAGGAGCTTAATAACTGAAGGCTCTGGCTCCTGTTCTGCTTTTGGAGACTTTAGGAACCACAAGTCTGTATTTTTGGAACACAGTGTTCTAGTGGAGCAATAGGGTGCTATCATGGTGCCTGACCAATTAGGGCTTTGTCAGTCAGTAGAAGGATTTTAAATTCTATTCTAGATTTTACAGGGAGCAAGTGGGACAAATATGATCTCTTTTCCTAGTTTTTGTCAGAACTCATGCAGCAGCATTCTGGATCAGCCGAAGAATCTGAAGCAAATTACTGGGGAAGCCTGATAGTAAGGAATTGTAAATGAGTGGATGGGTTTTTCTGCATCGATTTGAGACAGGGTGTGACTGATTTTTGCAGTGTTACGTAGGTGAAAAATGGCAGTCTTGAAATGTGTTTTCTGTGGGAGTTAAAGGCCATATCCTGATCAAGATAACTTCAAGATTCCTTGTGGTGGTGGAGGCCAGGGCAATACCGTCCAGAGTAGGCTTACCATTAGATAGTCAATTACTAAGGTGTTTAGGGCGAAGAACTATAACTTCACTTTTGTTGTAATTTATTAGCAGAAAGTTGCAGGTTGCCCAGGTCTTTTTGTCTTTAAGACCTGCTTGAAGTTTTGTTAACTGATTGGTTTCATTTGGCTTCATTGATAAATATAACTGTGCATCAGTACATAATCTGCAATATGAGTGAGTGAAGTGTAGGAATGTAAAAACTCACTACTGCAAGGAACTGATAACCTTATTTACCTGTCTTGTGTTGTTATTTAGCAAGACAGTTATTGAAAATCATGTGTGCACTTTTAATTTTAAGTACACATACTCCTTTATTCCTCACAGTATCTCACTACATGCACTATGTGGATAGAAAATACCTTAATATACTTGGTAACAATTTGGATGTAAAACTGGTACATATTTACACCTCACCCACCCTTTGAGAATCCTCACCCTGATCTGAACATCAAGATCAAGATCATCATCAAGATGATGTAACTACATCACTACATCCCAGAATACTAATACATTAGTCTCAAATAGCGCTTTTCAGGGTACTCAAAGATGCTTCGCAAAAATAGGTAGGTAGGAGGAGTGACGGAGAATGCCCCGTCACCCCAGGATTTGTACTTGGTCCAGCATTTTTCCTTCCTTTTAGAGCTAACAATGGCCACCTGACACTCTTGTACTCTTGTTTATCAGTGTATGTTGCCTGAGAAGACCTTATGCTTTTCTTTACATTTTTTATTTCATAAGTGAAACACATTGCTCTCACATCTTGCATAAAACAGACTTTTTTTAACTCATCAGCCAGATGTGAATCTGAGCTAAAACCTTGAAGGTCAGACCTGAAGTTCCTGTCATCATCAGACTAATGCCATTTTTTTTCTTTAACTTTTTTTCCTTTTTTGTCATTTCTAATGTCATTGTTTTTTCAATTTCCCTCACTAGCCTTCCTTAGAGGATCAATTCTTACTGTACAAAAGGGTCCCCCACCCACCCACACACACACACACACACACACACACACACACACACACACACACACACACACACACACACACACACACACACACACACTTGTCTGTCATGTCATGTGTGGGTACTACTAGGGAATGTGGATATTACTATGTGGGTATTGTTGTATTGTCTTATGTTGTTTTATGTAAACAAACAGAGAAAGGTACTTAAGCATTTCACTAATGGCTATACCTGTATAACTGATTATGTGACAAATAAACTTGAAACTTTAAAAGAAACATGATCACACACCCCCTCAGTGAATTCACCAATACTGACTTCACTTCATCTTCATTGGCAAGGGTTTATGTATTAGGAGAAGGTGTCATGATCTGAAGATCTGGAGATCATAAGTCTGTAACATTTAAAGCCTGACAAACAAATATTAAAAGGTGTATCACCTTTCTATAATCAATGAGGCAGTCTTTATCAGAAAACAGTCACTTTTTTGTATGTTAAGTTTATAACTGTAACATGAACCAAAATTGTAGGAATTTTGGTATTTTGGTTTTTGGATTTGATAAATAAAGAAGCAAGTTATCCGCGCCCTGAATAAAGCCAGTGTGTTCATCTGAAATGATGTTAGGAATAACCTCTTCAAGATGAGTGTCTAATACCTTGGCCAACACTTTGACGTCAACATAAAGCAAAGTTGTGTTTCTACAGAGCAGTTTGTGCTGAGATGTGGCTTGTTCTGTTTTCACATCTTCAGCACTTAATTCCTTCAAATGTGTCATAAGATACAGCAGTTGCTTTATAATACCTTCAAATCTTCATCATTCTACCCCACCTTACTGTTGGTGTTTTAAAGGACATCTGCTTCCTGAGCCACCAACAGACACCTCAGTTAGCTGTGATCTTTTCTAAGATGTTGCAGGGTTGTCACTTCCCTGTTACTGTATGATTTCAGCGTTGTCCCTGGTGCCCTGCTGTACAGAGGTGAGCTTACAGACAGTCCCAGGGGACAACACACACAACACAACATGTTTACAGTATGTTGCTGGTTTCTACCAGAGAGGGAAATGTCTCTGAAACACTATTTGGACCATTATGGCACACAACCAGACTGTTTAAACCCAGGAATGGACTGAATGAATGGAATATCCTTGTAATAAATATTATTACTAGGATGTATGTTTTTAGAGCAGCACTGAGCACTTTGTCTGTCTGTGTCTCTCTGTCCAGAATGGTTCTTTGAGTTTGGTTTTGTTATCCCCAACTCCACCAACACATGGCAGTCTCTGATAGAAGCAGCTCCAGAATCCCAGATGATGCCAGCCAATGTTTTAACGTAAGTCTTCACATTATTTACATTTCTGTTTTATGTCTCTGTACTGCTGCCATATGCAGAATATCTTATTCCTCATCTCTGCTATTTGATCCTATACAGCTGCGATTCATTTTGAATCAAACCTTGGGCTACATCTAACCAGCATACAATTACGGGCTCTTTATAGCATATCTACATGTTAAAAATAACCTGTTTAATGTAAACTTAAAGGTCTAGTGTTTTGGATTTAGTGACATCTACTCGTCAGGTTGCAGATTTCAACCAACTGACCAGTCCTTGCCTCACCATCCCATTTGGTGGCTGTGGCACTCTATAAAGCCAGTGTTTGGTCTTGGCTACTGTTGAAACAAAGTGGTGCAATATGGTGGACTCTGTGGAAGAGGACCCACTCCCGCTGTAGATAAAAAGAACTCATGCTAAGGTAATGAAATAATATAGTATTATATTATATAACACACTGGACCTTTAATGTACCAATTTTATGATTATGATTTATGATTATATGATCATTTCTTAGGAAAGTTTGGTCAAATTTGTACAAAAATAATCAGAGAATGTTTAAAGGATAACACGTGTATCACGTGGGTCTTCATTTCATAGTCTTATCCATCATTTATATCAGTAATACATTATATTCAATTTGATAAGTGAGATCTGGAAACACGGTGACATCACTATAATAAAGTCAGACTGCTCAAGAAACACAAGCAGTCAGATGATTAGACAGGCTTGAAGCACACCATAACACAACAGGATAAACAAACTCTTTTGGAAGACAAAACAAAAGTGAACAGTGAAATTATGATCCAAGCTGTCTGCAGTAAGCATCAGTTTACAGACCCAATTCCTGATTCAGCTTTGACCTGTATATGATGTAGTTGTCTGCACCCATTTTTTTTAACCTCAAAATAATAACATGTTTGTTTCCAACCTGTTGGGTTATCGGACTGGTTTCTTGATCCATCAGATTTCATTTAAGTGCTATGACTATTTTCTCAGATCGCTGAAGAGCTCTTATTTTACTCAATGAGTACAGTGTTACAATCACTATCACAGGAATGAAAACTACACGATTACAAATGCAAGTTGTAATCAACTGAAAATTTCCTTCAACTTTGTGTTGTTTCTTGCAACCACAGCAGTAGAAATGAATGGATTCATGGTAATGTTATATGGTGTACATGTTTTCACAGTCATGGTACAATTGACAGATTTGTTACCTCAGTCAATGCTGACATGTGTCTTTGTATTCCAGTGGTAATGTGATCATAGAGACCAAGTTCTACGATGATGACCTCCATGTCAGTACCTCCAGAGTACGACTTTTCTACGTCTGACCTTTGACCTCTTAATCTACCTTCCAATATGCTGGTGTCCTGCCAAGGTCTATAAATTACCAAGGTTAGCTACAATTTGCAGCAGTAAAAAAACTCATTGCTGACTTGGGATTAGCACGTTTGGGTGAAACCCAGCTGTGGTCCCATAGTCAATGAAGTCAGTTTTGTGTTTGGTTGTTCTCTTGTTTTGTGTTGACCTGAAAACTTCTTCTAGACCTTGGGAGGAGAGGGAAGAAGAGGAGAGAGCACTCTGTTGTTTCTTCTGTTCCAAGATCATCTTTCTCTGCATTTTCCCTTCTAGACTGTTCCATTGTAAATACATTATCACTGATCTCAAGTCAGCCAGGGAGCCATTCTGAAATGACATGATTCATGCTTTTTTAAAATTCTGCCCTCTCATGCCAAGGTTGCATTTACTCAGGAACAGAACACCAGACTTTTAACCTATCTGATCCGATCTTCTCCTTTCTGTTTTAACATAGAAACACTGTTCTCCATTTGTTGTCCATTTAAACTATCTGCACACCAGTGTCAAGGGACGATGCAGCTCATTGTCTCTCCTGGGCTGTCTTCAAAAGGTCTTCATCATAAAATACTAGATAAAATGTCTTTTAGCTGTGTCCCATCCCAGAGGCCATCTCCCGTGAAGTTAATATTTCCTGACAGATTTTTTCATCATGGGTAAATATGGCTGTTCCTTTCCAACGGCTCTGTGAAGTGTAGCCTCCTTTGTATACATCTGAAGAACACAACAGGGATATTGTTTGTAGTCCGTACTATCCCAAAATCATTTGCACAGGTTAGTTTTTGTCTATTTGTAGTCAGAAAATTACTCTATTATCAGAGAAATTGAAGTTACACAGATATATTTTAACGTATTTACTTATATAGCCAGTAACTCAACACTGAAATTTCCACTTTTATGAGTTGACGAGAACTGCCTGAATGCAGGCACTATTAATGGTGGTCTCTGTGAGGCCAAGTATTGGAAGTGCTGATGTAGCTTTTATCCTCAGAAGGACACACCTTTGCAGGCAGCCTCTGAAGTGGGACACAGAAAACAGAGAAGGTTTAGTTTGTAGAAACTGATCATGTGAACTAGTGTAGAACATTGGTTTTCAGTGAAGTGTGGTGAAGGACCAAGTGCTTGTTTTTATTCCAGTCCAACACAAGTGACACTGGTTTAACTGGATTGCCTCTGTATATTGTCTGTTGTTTTGGAATGAAAACCTGCACACACACTTTTAACAGCAAACAGGAGGGTGTTTTGTAACATTCACTAATGTGTTTGTACTTGATTTTCAGAGGTATACTTAGATTCAAAATATTCAACTGTCAAGTAAATTATCAACAGGTGTAGACCGAGACATGCATCATTTATTCTCAATAGTTCACCTGTTAACAATTTTAACCAACAAGACCCAGATGTTACCAGCTGCTCAAGGTCTTTAATGCAGCTCTGCTCTGTACATTCTGGCTAGACTTAAACTTTGACTTCCCAATTCATTGTGTTCATGTCATTGTTTGTTTATTTTAGCTGTTACCTAAGCTGTGTAAAATAGATTTGTGTTTTAATATGACAGGAATTGTGGATTAAAGTCATGTTGTAATAACATGATGTGTGTGTGGTCTTTATTGTGTCTCTTTCAAGTAAGGTTACATGCACCTGTGTTGGTTGATCACGTTTGACCCCTCAGAACCCTGTAAAATAGTGACAAAACTGCATTGTCATCTAGAAAAACATATTGTGAAAACTTGGCTTTTTGAGACACAAAGGGGCTGTTGTTCCGTCACACAGCATGAGTCCAGCTAAACCAGCCTAAAAAGCCATCTTTGGGAATTTAGATGCAGTTGCACTGTGGTTGTACTGTCAAAATGGGCTGAGGTTCAGCTGAATCTTGAAGGCTTATTTGCACTGATATTAACTGGTACAAGTAGGTAACTACCCCTGTGGTTTAGCCTAGACTGATTATTCAGTCAAGTTTTCTTTGTATTTTTAGAATTACACATTTGTCATGGTTGCATGGTGTGAATTGCCATTTTTTAGTCTTTGATGACATCTTTGAGTCTGGTTCCTGTCACCTTCCTAGTCACTCTGTTTTGACATTTATTGGCTAGTATTTTTATATTTTACTTATTAGCAGTCAATACATTTAATCAGTGCAGGAAAATATAGAAAATGTAGCTTCAGTAATTCCACTTTCTGTTGCTTTTGCCCTATACTGCTGACACCACCTCTACCACCTCATGCCCCACCTACAACCCCCACCACCCTCCCATTGATTGACACTGACACACCCTCTTACCATCTCATGGCCCCCCCTCCAGCCCCCCCACCCTCCCATTGACATTGTCACCCTCTCTTCCACCTCAAGAGACTACAAGATGAACATTATTACTCAGCCCTTGTCATACTGCACATACTGCACACTGCACATATCACTTATATTTTATATACACTGTATACCTCATCTGTTCACTTATACTTTTTACTTCTACTGCACTGCCACTTACTACCTGTTGCACGTCACCTGTTTACATACCATATTGCACATGTTTTTATGGTTTCATAGAAATTACTTGCACTACCTGCACCTTTCCCAACTGTTCATACCTCATGCCACTTGCACTACTTACATGTGTTTATATATATATATAGGATATTATGACTATTTTCACTTCTGGTTAGATGTTAAACTGCATTTCATTGTCTCTGTGTTGCACTCTGACGATGACAATAAAATTCAATCTAATCTAATCTAACTCTAGGTGACTGTGACAGTTAAATTATAATTCTAAATTATTGGCTCTCAAGTCTTTTGTTATTCATGCAACTGTCATATGAAATGTTACACAACACTTCAAGCATTCTGGCAGTACGTAGTCTTCATTCAAATTACATGATGAGAACTGTCACAGTACATTGAGTCTCTAACCTGCTGCCATTTTCCTCCATCTGTTCACATGCTCAGTTAATACTTTTTTCACTGTCACTCCCACTCACCTGATCACAAACCTGAGATTCATTCCCAATCAGTCTAGTATTTAAGCTACTCCATGCAAGACTCTCCAGCATTTACTATTGGACTGATCTCTCATTGCCAAACCTACCTGCCTTTGACCACGTCTGTTGTCCTGTTCCCCGGTACGTCAGTCTTCTGTCTCTGTGTGCTCCAACAAACACTGTAAGAGGCTCAGCGATCTGTTGTTTTTGCACTTCTTTGGATCTTTGTTTGTTGTTTTGATTCCAAGAGACTCAGAGTCCATCAAAAGAGACTCTATTGTTACTTTTCTGACTATCCATGTTGTGGTGGCACTGCATTTGTGTCCTAAACCGCCTGTTATTTTTGCTGTGGAGCTCTGTAAAGTCTTCAGCCTGGGAATGCAAAGGGCCCAGCACAAGGTCAATTAGGATTTGGCACAGGATAGTCAATGAAAACAAGGCCAAAGAACCATACTGGATCATAAGATGGATAGGATATGACTCAGATTTCTTACCAAACAGGATGGATGCAACATTTAAACAGTGTGTTAATAAAACACAGTGACCTCACATTGTGACAATTCCAGGATCTTAAAAATCGATTTGGTTTAACCAGTCAAGATTTTTATAGATTTTTGCAACTTAGACATTACCCAAAGAAAACAATGAAAAAGGGAGAATTGCAACAAACTAATTTTGCTATAGTGAAGATATTCCTACTCCGTTACAGGTCAGACCCTGAATGTGGAAACATATCGAGGGTATATAAAATGTTGCAAGAGCTAGTAAGAGAGGAAATTGCATAAATAAAGGATAAGTGGGAGAATGAGAGTAACATCATGATGCAGATGGAAACACGGAAAAAAAATTATTTTACAACAGTGGAAAAGTACATCTGTTCTTTCCTGGAGAAAATTTGGGTGGAAAAGTACAGGTAGGTTTTTTAGAATTCCAGCTCAAAGGACTTCTCTGGGAGGAAATACATCTTACTGGAGATCCTGTGAGAGCAAGGCAACACATTTTCATGTGTTTTGAGATTGCCCGGTAGTTTGTAAGTTACTGGAGAATCTGGATAAACTATTTAACAACTTATAGGCAAGATGCTGGGTAAAGTCATAAAAAAAAACTCCTAGTTTCTGACTCCACTCATCTGGTTCTGTTTTCTGTTTCTGTTCAGCAATTACACTATTATTAGTCAGTGTTATACATGTACGCAGCAATATATCTTTATTTAATTTATTATTACTCTCATTTGATAAAAGAGCTTGGCCTGTACCAGCTCTATATGGAAAGTGTCCTGAGACAACTTCTGTTGTGATTTGGCGCTATACAAATAAAATTGAATTAATTGAATTGAACAACCATATTCTGCTCTCTTGTATAGATTTGTGAAAATGAACATGAACAGTGATGAAGAAAATAATTTCTAAAAACAAGATATTCTGGCCATGGATTTGCAAGAATGAACACGGATTTGCTAGCCATTTGTAAAGATTTGTAAAAATGAACATGAACAGAACATATTAAACATGAACAGAACCTGAATCAACCTTCGGATGAAGACTGAGGAATCAGAATCAGAAAAGCCTTATTGCCAAGTACGGTTTTACACATATGAGAAATTTGCTTTGGTGAAGTTGGTACATGACACATCTAGTAAAAAATAAGCTGTTAAAGTAGTAAAAAATATAACAATATAAATATATATACACAAGTCTTTTTTTTTTCTGGAAACACAGTCTGTTTTTTCAGAAAGTCCAAGCTGAGCGTTAATGTAATGCATAGAGTTATGGCAATGTCAATGTGACAGATGAGGCAGAGGTGAAGTGTGAAGAGTGTCGAGGGGGGTTCCAGGCCTTGTTAATAAGGCTGACAGCAGATGGGTAAAAACTGTTCTTGTGGCGTGAGGTTTTGGTCCTGATGGACCGCAGCCTCCTGCCAGAGGGGAGTGTCTCAAAGACTTTGTGTCCTCAGTGGGAGGGATCAGCCACAATCTTAACTGCACGCCTCAGGGTCATGGAGGCGTACAGGTCCTGAAGAGATGGGAGATTGCAGCCGATCACCTTCTCTGCAGACCTAATGACACGCTGCAGTCTGCCCTTGTCCTTGGCGGTGGCAGCAGCATACCAGATGGTGATAGAGGAGGTGAGGATGGACTCAATGATGGCTGTGTAGAAGTGCACCATCATTGTCTTTGGCAGATTGAATTTCTTCAGCTGCCGTAGGAAGTACATGCTCTGCTGTGCTTTCTCGATAAGGGAGCTGATGTTCGGCTCCCACTTGAGGTCCTGCGAGATGATAGTTCCCAGGAAGCGGAAAGACTCCACAGTGTCAATAGTGGAGTCACAGAGGGTGATGGGGGCAGGTGAGACAGAGTTCTTCCTGTAGTCCACAACCATCTCCACTGTCTTTAGAGCGTTGAGCTCTAGGTTGTTCTGTTTACACCAGGTCACCAGATGGTCAACCTCCCACCTGTAGGCGGACTCGTCGCCATCAGAGATGAGTCCAATGAGGGTGGTGTCGTCTGCAAATTTCAGTAGCTTGACGGACTGGTGACTGGAGGTGCAGCTGTTCGTGTACAGGGAGAAGAGCAGAGGAGAAAGAACACATCCCTGGGGGGATCCCTCCCATCTTTACTTCTGATCTGCTTTACATCCAATTATCAGGGAGTTAAAGTCAGCAAATGCTTATGCATATGAAAATGTGCCCTGATATGATAATGTAATAGAGATGAAGAAAACCACAATATGGAGCAGAGTCCACTATTCTCTAAATGTGAATTTTACCATGACTCCTTACTAAACAAATAAAGTGAAGCCTTGAGAAGCCACAATTTTTACTAGTACAATTCTTAAAAGGTAAAAGGTTGAGTATTTCCATTTAATGCTACTTTCCTCTTGTATTACTGATAAATAGTTCTCAGAAGGGGATTAAAGTTTGTTGGGAAAATCTTTGCCTGCATCTTAAACATCTTGGCCACCAGAATATTCTCTGTGTGTTACAGTCTGTCCCCCTGTTCCTCCTCTTCAACCACATTTCTGTCATCTCAGGGCTTTCAGTGCTATTCTCCACTTTTCCATCAGATGTCCACAGACTTTCTCTCCTTTCTCCATTACCTGACTATACCAGTTGCCTGGACTTGCTGGCCCATTTCCTCACCTGCAACTCATTCCTTGCCAGCTTGTTATTAAGTCAATTCCATGTGCTTTCGTGACCTTGTTGTTTATACTTGTTATTGCCTGCCAGACTTCAGTCTGTGACCTTTCGCCTGTTTATTAGGCTTTGGTTTCCTGCTCACTAGATTTGGTTGCTTGTGTTCAACTGCTTTCTGGTTTTGACCCTAGCATATCTCAACTATTCCGTAAGCCTATGTACCTCCGGTTATATTGCATTTATAACCTATATATATTATTATATATTATTAAATCACTTGAACTATGCCAAGTTTTTCTCAGTCATTCGTATTTGGGTCCTTTTCCTGTATTCCTGTTAACCATCTTGCACACATGAAGGTACAATGGCCACTAATGTTATCTCAGTGGACGTGCTTTCCACTGGAGATATAAGCACATTGTGAAATAGTATTCAACACTAAGCAAGGTTATTGGAAGCTTCAGGCATGGAACTGATCATGTTAGAAAGACCATACTGGCCATTCTAGATTCCTCCATTGGCTCCCATGCTGGGCTCAGCATCAGCATCAGCATCAGCATCAGCATCAGCATCAGAATCAGAATCAGAATCAGAATCAGAATCAGAATCAGAATCAGAAAAAGCTTTATTGCCAAGTACAATTTTACACATACCAGGAATTTGTTTTGGTGAAGTTGGTGCATGAAAAATCTTCTAGAAATAAGCTATTAAAAAGTATAAAATATAACAATATAAATATATATACACAGTCTGTTTTATTTTTTTTCCGGAATAAAAAGAGCAGTACAGCTGGCAGTGTTACAGTAAAATAACAGGGAAATCCAAGCTGAGCATTAATGTAACGCACAGAGTTATGGCAATGTCAATGTGACAAGTAGAGGCAGAGGTGGAGTGTGGGTCACCATCAGAGATGAGTCCGATGAGGGTGGTGTCGTCCACGAACTTTAGGAGCTTGACAGACTGGTGACTGGAGGGTTAGCGTTTGTATACAGGGAGAAGAGCAGAGGAGAAAGAACACAGCCCTGGGGGGATCTGGTGCTGATGGTCTTTGCATCAGAGACGTGTTTCCCCAGCTTCATGCACTGTTTCCTGTCAGACAGGAAGTTTGTAATCCACCTGCAGGTAGTGTCAGGCATGCTCAGCTGGGAGAGCTTCTCCTGAAGCAGAGTTGGGATGATGGTGTTAAAAGCAGAGCTGAAATCCACAAACAGGATCCTGGCATAGGTTCCTGTGGAGTCCAGGTGCTGGAGGATGAAGTGGAGGGCCAAGTTGACTACATCGTCTACAGACCTGTTGGCTCTGTAGGCAAACTGCAGGGGGTCCAGGAGAGGGTTGGTGATGTCCTTGAGGTGTGAGAGCACAAGCCACTCAAAGGACTTCATGACCACAGAGGTCAGGGCAACAGGTCTGAAGTCGTTAAGTCTTGTGGTCCTTGGCTTTTTGGGAACAGGGATGATGGTTGAAGACTTGAAGCAGACTGGCACGTGACATGTCTCCAGTGAGGTGTTGAAAATGTCTGTGAACACTGGAGACAGCTGATCAGCGCAGTGCTTCAAGGTGGATGGGGAGACAGAATCCGGTCTAGCTGCTTTGCGGGGGTTCTGTCTCCTGAAGAGTTTGTTGACTTCCCTCTCATGGATGAAAAGAGTCGTCACTGAGGTGGGTGGGTGGGTGGGTGGGGGGGACCTTTAAGGTGGGCATTGGTGGAGGTGACTGGAGCTGTTGGGAGGTGTCGTGGGGGATGGTTGTTGGACTGTCCCTTTGTCTTTCAAAGCAGCAGTAGAACTCGTTCAGCTTGTTGGCTAGGCGGGGGTCGTTGATGGAGTGGGGGGCTTTAGGCTTGTAGTTGGTGATCTGCCTCAGCCCTTTCCAGACAGTCGTTAGCTGAGAACTGGTGTTGGAGCTTCTCAGAGTACAGTCGTTTAGCCTCTTTCACTGCCTTGCTAAACATGTACTTCGCCTCTTTGAATCTGTCTTTGTCCACACTCCTGAAGGCCTCTTCCTTTGCCAACCTTAGCTGTCTGAGTTTGGCTATGAACCAGGGTTTGTCATTGTTGTAACTCACCCTGGTGCATGATGGAACACAGCAGTCCTCATAGAAGCTGATGTAGGACATCACAGCCTCCGTGTACTCATCCAGACTATTGGTAGCAGTCCCGACACATCCCAGTCAGTAGAGTCCAAACACGCCTGTAGATCCTCCACAGCCTCACTGGTCCACTTCCTTGATGTCCTCACTACAGGTTTACAGTGCTTTAGTTTCTGCCTGTATGCAGGAATCAGGTGGACCATGATGTGGTCAGAGTGGCCCAGTGCAGCACGGGGGACGGCGTGATATGCATCCCTGACTGTGGTGCAACAGTGATCCAGAATATTCTCCTCTCTGGCCGGTCATTTAATAAACTGTCTGTATTTATGGAGTTCATGAGTGAGGTTACCTTTGTTAAAGTCACCAAGGACAATAACTAAAGAGTCCGGGTTGGTCCGCTCCACACACAGTATCTGGTTGGCGAGTACGTACTGTGCATCCTGCATGTTGGCCCACATCGGGATGTAGATGCTGACCAGAATGAGTGAAGCAAACTCACGGGGTGAATAAAAAGGCTTACAGTTAATGATAAAAGATTCCAGGTCAGGAAAACAGTGCTGCTGGATCATTGTCATGTCGTTGCACCAACCACTGTTGATGTAGAAACAGATTCCTCCACCTTCAAAACAGTGCGCACCAACACACCAAGGCAGCCGTCTGTGGCATGGAGTCTGCCAACCCCTGTCTGCCCAAATTTATCAGCCTGTTAGTTTCCAGGAGCCTAGCCATCCTATTTCCACCCTGTCATGGATGCTTGCCTCCCTAGCCATCAGTTCCTTGAGACCTATCCATTGGTTTCATGTCGATCTGACATTAAAGTGAGTTCCAGCAAAAACCTGACATCTGTTGTAGTGAATCCTTAATGCACAACACAACATGGTGTCAGAAGTGCTGCAACAGCGAAGGGTTAGTGCAAGAAAGCTGTAAAGGGCGAGTTTTAATGTCTGCACGGTGAGATGGATGACGACGATGGTGGCGCCAGCGCCAGCATGCCAGTTGTGCAGCCTCCCCAGGTAGCAACTAATGCACTGCCAAGCGCTACATTCACTATTCAGCCTCCCAAAGCGCCCAACTTCAAGAAACTACATGACTGGGAAAGATGGATACGGAGGTTTGAGGGGTTCCGACTGGCCAGTAATCTTCATTTGAGTTCAGAAGCCAATCAAGTTAATCTACTGCGTGGGTGATGAGGCAGATGATATACTGCCAGGTCAAGCTCTTTCAGAGGCAGGAAGACAACAATACAACACAATAAAAGAGATATTTGAGTCATACTTCGTGCCCAGGAAAAATTTGATTTATGAGAGAGCAATATTCAACCAAAGAGTACAACAGGCTAATGAGACTGTAGACACCTTCATTACTGCTCTATATGCATTAGCTGAAAACAGCAGCTATGGCGCACTCCCTGACGAACTGACCAGAGACCGTCTAGTGGTGGGACTGAGAGACACTAGCCTGTCCGAGTGAATGCAGTTGGATAAAAATTTGACCTTACAAAAGGCAGTCAACATGGCAAGACAGTCTGAAGTGATAAAAAGACAGCAAACATATCTCAGTCAATGACATTGATGCAGTGACAATAAAGAAGCAAGCAACACACAAAGCCCCACATCAAACACATGAAGATCAGCTAAGATCACCCTTAATTCCAGACCTCTATTTCTTGGCTCAGTTAATGCAGGCACAAACCCATGGTTTGCAGATTTGAGTATAAGACAGCACAAAGTCAGATTTAAGATAGACACAGGTGCTGATGCCAGTTATCTCAGCACAGACGTATCACGCCATAGCTGAGGACACTCATCTAGCTGAACCTGACATACCACTGTTTGGCCCAGGTGGTAAACCCCTGTCAGTCTTAGGCATGTACATTGAGACACTGAGCAAAGGACAGCTTGCAATACAGGAAAAGGTATATGTACTGGAGGGTCTATAGACAGCTTAACTAAGCAGACCAACAAGTGTCAGACTCAACCTGGTGTCCAGAGTAGATGGCATTTACAAAACTAAGATGGAAGAGTCATACCCAAAGCTGTGTCAGGGTTTAGCTATCTTGCAGCAGCCATACTCCATCAAGTTAAAGTCAGATGCCACCCCCTTCTCTCTTGCAACTCCAAGACGAGTCCCCATCCCCCTGCTACGGAAAGAGCTCCAGGAAGCAGGAGTCCCACTGAACATGGAGAAGTGTGAGCTAAACAAATAGGAGGTAAAGTTTCTGGCTCACATATTGTCCACAGAAGGGGTGAAACCTGACCCGGACAAAACACGTGCTATCAGGGAGATGAAAGAGCCTATAAACACAGGAGAAATCCGCAGCTTCCTTGGAATGGTCAATCAGCTCAAGAAATTCATCCCAGGTCTGGCAGAGAAAGATAAGCCACTGCGCAACCTACTCTCAAAGAAAAACCAGTGAGTTTGGGGCACTGCACAACAAAAAGCCTTTGAACTAAAAACTGATCTAACATCAGCTCCAGTTTTGGCACTATATGACCTCAACAGAGAGTTGAAAATAGAAGAAGAAGAAGAAGAAGAAGAAGGAGAAGAAGAAGAAGAAGAAGAAGAAGAAGAAGAAGAAGAAGAAATGTACTTTATTTATCACACATAGGTTAGTTGCACACAACATGCACACACACCATGCTTCCGTGAAAATGTCTGCAGATGCATCATCATGTGGACAAGGTGTAGTCGTCCTACAGTGAGAGAGTCAGCAGTGGAGACTAGTGGCGTATGCATCACACTCCATGACGGAGACTGAGCAGAGGTACGCACAGGTGGAGAAGGAGGCGTGGGGTTGTGAGCGGTTCAAAGACTTTCTCATTGGGAGACACTTTTCACTAGAGACTGATCACAAGCCACTCGTCAGTTTGTTAGGCCACCAAGCACTACCAGAACTTCCCCCAAGAATCTAGCGCTTTCGACTGATGAGGTACAGCTACTCTATCTTTCACACCCCAGGTAAAGTGTGAGTGAGAGATCTAAGCCAACTCACACCAGGACAGCCAGTGTGGATCACTGATGCTAAGACTCCAGGCACAGTGGTATCAATGCACTCCACACCATGTTCCTATCTTGTGGAGAGTCCCTCAGGCACCGTCAGACGAAACAGACGTCATCTTGTTCCGTTACCTTAAACTCTAGCTCACACAAAGACACTCAGCACTCCAGCGCAGCCAGACAAGACTTCAGCAGCTAGTCCAGTTCCTCACGGGTCCCCAGAAAAGGCTTCAGAAAAGACACGGGAAAACTTTTCACCTGCCCCTACCAGAACTAGGTTTGGCAGAGTTGTATGCAAGTCTAAGAGACTGGACTTGTGAATTAATGAACCGAGAGGTGGTAGAGAAAAGACAAACAAAACATAAAACAGTGTAACAGATCCAGTGTTCTTTGTGTTAAAGGGAAAAAGACAGAGAGTTTGAAATGATGTGCTGAAATGTTTCATCTTGAGTTTACATGTTATTCCAAGGAAGAGCAGAAAGAAAAGAAAAAAAATGTTTATGTTTAGAACATTTTCTCTGAAGAGGGGAGATGTGGTGATGTTCAGCATATTCCACTATGCTCTTATGTTGAAAGGGCTGCAATAGGAGGTAGTTCTTGGAGGAAGCTCTGTAATCAAAATTGACAGTTATGTCATGCCTCTCAGCTGCCCTGTTCCTCATTGACACTGCTGGCCAGCTCTTCACCATCACCACTGGCCAGCAGCATAGAGGTCCCACTGCACAGCACCTTGGGGTGGTCCACTGCTCAACAGCCCACCTGCCATCTCTTCCATTCCTGAGTCAGAGCTGGCTGGCATCTCCCCAGTTCCTGAGACTGATGTCTCTTCAACCCCTGTTCAGCCCAGTCAACACCTGTTCCTGGTCCTGTCATGGTCCAGCTGACACCCACTAGCCTGAGCTGTAGCAGTCATACTGGTCCTGTGCTGCAGCCATCTCCTGATTCTGACGAGCTGCAGCAACCTCCGGCTTCCAGCCTGATCTCCAATGGGGTTCAATATTTGTACTGAGGGTCTGTTCAAGAGTTCCAAATACACTGGACTAAAAGTTGCTCAGCTTCAGGCATGCCCAGCACATCTGTATAGATGAAGAGATTAAAATCTCCACCAATAATTGTGTTGTTTTTAGGATTTTAGTTAAGAGATTTAGGAATAATTGGTCATTGTCTCAGGTGGGCACATATATGAAAGACAAAATTGCTGATGTGTATGTGGCAAACCCAAAACTATAACATAATGGCTGTTAGTGTCTCGTATAGCATATGAATTATTTTACCTGATTGTGGCATGAACATACCGTTATGAGGAAGAACAGCAAAATAAAAATGGCTAAATATGGCTAAATGATTTTCATACAAGAACAAACCAGCACATGTATTTTTATTATATGATAATATATAATCTGTATTATATATTATAATACAGATTATATAATTATATTTAGTTTTACTTCTATTCTAAATAGTTGTGTGTACATCCTGTGTTTGCTGTATGTTTAATTGCTACTGCAACAAAATAATTTCCCAAATTGGGATCAATAAAGAAACCGTCTAAGTCTAAGATAACTGTGCAAATATCTAAAATAAAAATATCTGTGCAAAACAGACTAGCTGGATAAGGAAAATATTCCACACAGCTGATGAAATAATCGGATACTAGCTATGCACTACAGTCTTAAAGGCTCTGGGTGACAGCACCAACGAGTGGTTGTATGACTTTGAGTATGATTGTTGTCTGAAGTCTTTAAAAAGTCCTCTGTAAGGGTAATGAGAACAAGTAAGAGGTATTGAGAAGGCCCGGCTGTCATTACCAGTTCTCAGATTCATGGTCAAAATGAACACAGCCCCACTGCTAGGTGGCAGTAGGCATCTGCAGGGGGCATCAGACTTGACACTTTGCAAAATCTTTTTTTTGCAAAATTTGTTTGACCTAGCCACCATTTTTCAGTGATCTGTTGTTTCGAAATGCCAATATTTTCCACCTGGTGGAAAGATTAAGTGAACTTAGGGGGTACAGTGAGACTCAGCATGTGTCTACACCATTGAGCCCAACCAGAAGTCTCCCAGGTCCTTCCTTCCTGCTTCTGTCAGACTTTACAATCAACACTGCTCCCAGAAGACCACACACACCTAAATATCAGTGTATCCTAAATTAGGCAATATCAGTTCTTGCTGTGTGCAATAATGTTAAATTCAACCATTGTCTGATTTACTTATTATATTGTTTACTTATTTATTATTACTAGCTTTTTTCTAATGGTTCTTGCTATTGCTCTATCCCCTTTGCTGCTGTAACACTGCAAATTTCCCTGTTGTGGGATTAATAAAGGATTATTTTATCTTACCTTATCTTGAAAAAAAAATCAACAAAAAACAAAAAAACTCACACAAGTGAGTAACAAACAAGCAAAACAAGCAAACAAATGTAATATATTCTAAATCTGTCACATCATCATCTGTCAAACCATGTTGTTAACTGATTCACAAGTCCATTACTTCATGGAAAATGAAACACATTTTTTCCTAGACAATTAATAAAATGTTTAACTAAGATAAGATAAGACTTTATTGATCCCACACTAAGGAAATTAAGTAACTAGGTGCTGTGTGAAATGTGGAAACTGACTGCATTAAACAGACCATTGCGAATGTGTCTGTGAGATTGTGTGTGTACCAGACCTGTTCTTCCTGAGTAGTCTGTGAGCAATCAGGATGGTGAAGATGATGAAGAGGAAACTGACTACTGTCAGACTGACCAACCAAGGTAGAAGAGACTGAGATCCTGCTGCTACTCGGGCGCGAGTCTGCACACCTGAACACATCATTAAAGTCCAGAAAAGATTGGAATTTGGTTTTAAGTGCCATGACTGCTCCACTTTAAAAGTGATTTACTGTATACTAAATGGGGAACCAACAGCAAATAATAACTGCAAATAGCAAATAATAAATGCCATCTTTGAGATGAGTGCGCTTTTCTTTTTTGAGCCATTGCTGAAGTCAAACTTTTTTGAGCCATTGCTAAAGTCACACCAACATTGTGATGGTGAGCTCTTCTGAATCCGAGTATACGTTTAGCATGAGTGGTGATTTTGAGGAAAGTTGCAAGAGAGAAAATCTATTATGGTACTGTGTTAAGTTTACAAGACTGAGTAAAAAAAGTATGAACTCAAAATATTCAGAGAATAAGTTGCTATAGTTGAGAGAAGTTGTAATTTTACAAGAAAATATTGTAATGTCATTACAAAAAATCATCTAAGTTTGAGAACAATGTCACAGTGTTTTGAGACAAAAATATTAAGGCTTTTTTATTAAAAGTGGTAGATTGCATTAATATGCCATGGCAGGTTAACAACACAGCGAAACAAAAAAAATGTTATGAGGACACCTAGTTTGGTTAACAGAATAACTTTTGCATCATTGTTTCTTACTTTTTAAATGGGGAATACACACATAAACATATAATGCCATATCTATACTGTAGGTTTTACCTTTGTTAGGTGAGCAGCTGCTGGCAGACAGGAGCATACACAACACAAGAAAGGACAGATTCATCCTGAAAATAACAGACTAAGACAACTCATCACAGGAAATGCACCATGACTGGACCTTCAGCTCTCATACACATTACTCTAATTGTGGTTAAAGTTCACAGTCCAATGGGAGGTTGTCACAGCAATCTGGGTGGGTTTTATGGGCATGCTCTGTTACTCATCAGTAGTTTTAAGCCAGTTCCTGTATATTACATGGTATGTAAACATGAAGACAGATACAATAGTTCACAAGCTCTGATTGTCTCATTTTCTATTAGAATCTGGAATGACTGAATTTACATAAAAAAACCCTCTTTCATCACACCACGTTTAGTGTAGTGTGTATCAAACTTGTTCATCATCCTTTTATTTATTTCCAGTTAAATTATTTGATAAAGGAAGCACACAACTTTATTTTGAAAAATGCGGCATGCAAGTGCAAACTGGAATAATAGGTTTAAGTAGATTTTAACTTTTTGTGGGCCTCACCATAAAGCACCTATCCGATTCAGGATATATTGTGCTTTAGTGCATATAGTCTTACTAAACAACTATCACAACCTAGTATGCACACTTTGGATATGAAACCTTAAGAACACCTGAGGGTCTAGGGCAGTTGCCCACATACCCAGTTGGCAATTTAGCCTATTGTATACTGAAATAAAGAAATGCCAGAAATTACTGCTGTCAAAAATATTACGTTATTAATGCGTTAACGCAAATAAATTTTAACGGCGTCATTTCTTTTAGCGCGAGATTAACGTTCTTTGTGACCTAGTGAACTTGTAGTTTTTTATAAGCTGTGGCCACTGCTAGTAAGGTTAGAAAAACTACAGGATCCGGTTGTAAACTGGAAACGAAACAATAGGCACGCCCCACGCACGTGTTTGGTCTTCACTGTTCGCTAGCTGTCAAAGAGTAGGCTAGTGGTTTGTGTGGATGTCAAACGCGAAACACCGAAATGGATGCAGACAAGATTCTGAATGTAAAGTTTAGTTTCAAAAAGCTGAGTTATCACCGTAGCACATCCAGTCTGAAATACCACTCGATGGCCAAACACACGGCTAATGCGAATTCTCCGCCACCTCCTTGTCAAAACCAGGCGACAATGGATGGCTTTCGACAGAGGGATATATGTATACCGCAACTAAGAACAAGCTTACTGCAGCCATAACCAAGTAATGTTCATTCTTTCTGGAAAGAAATAAGAAGCTGGGTTGATAAGCCTCTGGTGAATAAATAGAAGAGCAGTATAGTCTGACTGCTAGTATGTTCAAAGGAAACTCAAGAAATGAAAGTTTGCACTATAGGAGTCCTAGAGTCCTAGTTTACAATGATGTGCACTTTGTGACTTTATCTTGGATCACCCTGTTTTGATCCCTTAGAAAGAGTTGTTGAAGGGGCTTTTTTCTAACCTAGTATTTATTTTTTTTGTCATCTTTTTATTGACAGTGTTAAATGGTGTGAGATTTTGCTTCAAATGTGAATGACTGCTGAGAAGTGAGAATGTTAGCGTGAAATATAACACTACACGTTGTTTTCAAAAAACATTTGCACAAAGCAAGCCTATCCTCTTTTCCATGTTGATAAGAATGAATGAGTGAGAAACAAATCAGAAACAACTTGATAATTAATGAACTGAATGATATGTAGCTGATATTCGATGAATTGAAGAAGTCAATGAATCATGTCATCAAGTCAATTATTTAAGAATTATTTTCAACATCTGTGTCCCTGGTAAGGTGTTTCATGATACTGATACTGGAGAAGCTTGGATCACTGAACAAAGTGGGCACCTGACAACCCCAGGATTGTTGTGTGGTGATTTGGGGTAATTTGTTTCATTGCGATTTTCTTCAGTAAACTTCTCCTGCATGCCACAAGGTTTTGTGGGAAATGTTTAACCCATGTCCAAACTGTATCTATTTACATATAGTCAATAAATATTGACAGATCATATTTACAATAGATTTCCATAGATCACTATAATTATGTAATTTTTAGACATGGAAAAAATTATTAGACCACCCTTGTTTTCTTTAATTTCTTGCTCATTATAATGCCTGGTACAACTAAAGGTACATTTGTTTTGACAAATATAATGATAACAACAAAAACAGCACATAAGAGTTTAATTTAAGAGCTGATATCTGGCCATTTTCCATGGTTTTCTTGATAATAACCAAAACCACTTATGTTCTTACATCAATAGCTATGGCATTGTACTGCCAAAAACAGTGCTTTTGGGCATTCCATGTTTTCTTTTCTGTCTGTTAGTCACATGATACACACAGGAGTTAGTACTTGATTGCATAACCATTGTTTTTGAAGACTGCAGCCATGCGTCTTGGCATGCTCTCCACTAGCTTCTGACAGGGCTAACCCTTCACCCAGTATGTTGAATTCAACAACAGACACAATAGAACACTGCACTTACTGTATGCAAGCACTAAGGATGATTACAGCAGGGATGTTCTGATCACAACCTGATTAATCTGCTTCCTGCATACATACCTTTCGTGAATAAACAACCGCCAACCATAAGGAATGTGAGAAGATGGTCAGAGGAATCTAGCAATGGCACTGAGGGACTGCTTTGACACCACTGACTGGGATGTGTTGTGCAGTCCACACGAGGAGGACACTGACAGTTAGACAATCTGCATCACAGACTACATCAACTTCTGTGTGGAAAACACTGCGCTTATCAAGAAGGTATGGGGCCCGTTTCACAAAGGAGGTTCAACAAACTCCGAGTCTAATCCTGAACCCTGAGTTGATCTAGCCTGAGATAGGAAATGCAGAGTTTCCGGTTTCAGAACAGGTGATTTGAGTTAGTTCAATCAACTCAGAGTAGGTTAACTCAGAGTTAAGTGCGTGCACCACGACTATAAAAAGCCAACATCAATGGAGCCCCGATTCGACGAGTCACCATGGCAACGGGGAAGAGGAGGGCTGCATTTTTTACCCTACTAGAATTGGAAATCTTAATGCGCTCATACAGTGAATTTGAACATGTTTTTAGAAAAAAGTGTAACACCGCTGCAGCTGCAAAAGAGAGGAAGACGGCGTGGGAGAACATTGCTGCTCGGGTCAGTGCATAAGTTTAAATGTAGTCCTTTGCAATCACAATAATATTACAGGGGAAAACTGCTTGAATGGTAGCTCATTAATTTATTTCATGTAGGTGCAATCCCGCGGGGGAGAAGCGCACTTGGCAGCAGCTTAAGATGAAATATAAAAACATCGTTCAAACAGGTAAGACCTCGGCATAATTTAATGGGGGTACCTCATTTTGATCGTGTTTTACATTGTAAAGTAAATATTAAGTGGCTGTTTGACTGTGCAGTTGTTTTATCCCCAACATAATGCTGTTTTCACACAAATAAATGTCTTCTCATCTATATCATATTCTGTAAAATAATTAAGCCAATTTAAACTAACACAGACTTTTGCTCAGCCAACAGAAAGAAGGCAGATGCCCGTAAAACGGGTGGTGGCCCAGCACCGCCACCTCTAACGGAGGCAGAGGAGCTGGCCCTAAGCCAGAATGTAGGAGGGCCAGTGGATGAGGTAATCCCTGGAGGGAGCTCGTCTTCAGAGCTCACCCCCCAAGACACAAGTGCCTTTATAAAATGTAATATGCCTAGGCCTATATATCTTTTTTTAAGCCTATTCATAAAAATATTTATTTCCCTTTCATGTCTTTTTTTTTTTTTTGTCCCAACAGATTCTGATGGTGCTATCTGCCTGGTGGAGCCCCCTCACGCCACAACAGACCTTGTAACTGTAAGTAGGCAATAGTCCAAAGATTTTGCCAAATGGTAGTTAAAGTATACTGAAACATATCACTCATCTAGGATGAAGAGCACGAGGAAACTGTGTCTGCTGCCTTTACAGAGGGGGATCCGGAAAGGCTTATAGAGGTAACATCTTGATGTGTTACTGATAGTTCTCTTTCCATTTACATTTCTTAACCTTCTGGTGGAATATAGAGTGTGACATTTAGCCTACACTGAAGTATTAACACATTCTCATCCTTTTTAACAGAGCATGGCTGGGCAGCAGTAGGAGAGTCCCTCAACTTCCACTGCACAGATTGACACAGTGAGATGGATGTTCAGTAAACAGCAGAGGTTCATTCTGTGGAATTCATGTGCAACTGTATAATTTAATGCCCTCCTTATGTACCAGTTACCAGTAAAAGAGATTTATAAAATTCACCTGCTGAAAAAAATCCAAAAAACCAACAAAGAAATGCAATACTTGGACCGCCAGATTAGGAGGGCAGATCTAGAAATTGAAATACTGGAGCACAAATTACAGGTGCATGGTCACAGGTGAATTATGTTGATTATGTTAACTATTGGAATGTTAACTAAACTAGCTCTTGTATTTGTAGGAAATTAAGAAGACCAAATGAAGTGTGTATTGTGTCTTTATTTGACTGCTGTGGTGGTGGTGGTGGTGATAATGGTGACTCAATCCCTGAAGTGACTATGGCATATGGTG
Source organism: Chaetodon trifasciatus (assembly GCA_037975065.1). NCBI lineage: Eukaryota > Metazoa > Chordata > Actinopteri > Chaetodontiformes > Chaetodontidae > Chaetodon > Chaetodon trifasciatus. The sequence goes on from JBBMOE010000026.1 coordinate 150,897, forward strand.
TCTCTGACTGCTCTGCCGTCCAGCATAGCTGGCAGGTGGATGGGGTCATCATCAGGGTCTTCAATTTGTAGGGCAGGGTGTTGCTCTCCTCTAATAGTGGCAATATTATGAAGAACAACACATGCCACAATAATATCACAGGCCCTCTAAGGGGTCACCCTGAGGTGACGTAGGCACTGGAAACGGGCTTTCAGCAGGCCTATGGTCATCTCCACCCGGGCTCTCGTCCTGCAGTGAGCCCGGTTGAAGTTCTGTTGGGGGCCTGGTTCAGGGTCAGGGTAAGGGGTCAGCAGCCTAGGTTGGCATGGGTAACCTCTGTCACCCAGCAGAAGGCCATAAGACTCTCCTGTAATGTGTAGTGGACACATCAGAGTATATTAAAGGAGGGAGACAAGTGAATGATATTGTGCAAATCTTTAGGCTGCTTACCACGTTGCAGTCTGTTGCTCAGGTTAGACTCGCGAAGAATCCTTGAGTCATGAACAGACCCAGACCACTTGGCCTCCACATTGGAAATTAGGTATGTAGCATCACATATGATCTTGACAGTGCAGACAATGACAGATTTTGAACTATGATGCAGTCTTTAACATTTTGAAACAGTAGTCTATCTACATATACCTGCACATTTATGCCGTGAATGGACTTCCTATTCACATAATCTGCTTCATTATGTGAGGGAGCCATGATGGGGATGTGTGTACCATCTATGCATTAAAATGCATTAAAGCAAAGGATTGATTGAACCACTAATGCAAATTGGCCTCCACGTCTATGAATACAGAATTACTGCAGGAGATAAAATAAATGGTTTTTGTTTGTTTAGAGAAAAAAAAAAGATGCTTTGAGAAGGATTTTTTTTTTTTTTTTTTTTTTACTTATTTTACTCTTTTCAAGTGTAACTGTAGTGAAGATGCTTTCAGCCAAGATGCATGTTTCATTTCAAACTGTGCGACTGAGTTTGAAATCACACTGGGAAATCCTAAAAGAAATTAAACTGACTGATTCCAGTCTGAGGTTACAGCACAATGTCATTCATGGAATATAATTTAAAATGCATTTGGATCTCTGCATCATACCTGCAATCCTGTGGAACTCCTCCTTGATGACTCTGACAGGTTTATGTACAGGGAAAACCACAAAGATGGGTAATAGCCGTTTCAGGGCGAGACACACTTTCCTGACCGCCCTGCATACAGTTGCCTTACTCAAGTGCTCTGCATCTCCGGCATTATACAAAAAACTCCCATTTGCAAAGAAACGCAGCGCAACACACAATATCTGCTGGGATGTGAGAGCATGACTACGGCTGGTGATGTTGCAAATGTAAGGACGGATTAGGTTGTGTATGTAGATGATCGACTGTGACGTGAAACGGTACTGCTCAAAAAGATAATTGTCTGGAAACGCCAGAACATCTATGCGCGGTCTGATAACCATCTCCCGATGAATATTTAATTTCCTGTGCAGTAATGCTGCACCTTCATCCACGGGATAGTTGTCAAAAGGACATGCCATGTTAGTGAAAAAAATGGACTTCTAATATAGGCCTACTGACTGATTTTTTTTATATAACCGAGGGCAGAAATATGTTATGCCAAAACTCACCTGCTGACTGAATGAGTGAGGAAATCATATACTGTGTGTGGCTGACAGAGGGCGGAGACAGAGAGAAACTCGAGGTTCATTGACAAAAACCTGGTCCCGACCAGGTTAGGTTCATAGAGTCTGTTACTATGGTAACTGACTGAGAGCTTAAGTTACCTCTCTCTGTGAAACAGGCTAGAGTTACCCCTCTTTCTCTGGTTTGAGTTGAGTTGAAACGGAAAACTCAGAGTTTCCTTCATTTCAGGCTTAACAAACTCAGAGTTTTCACTAAACCTGCTTTGTGAAACGGGCCCATGGTGTTTCCCAAATAACAAACCCTGGGTGTCCCTGAAACTGAAGACCCTACTGAATGAAAACAAGAGGTTCTTTAGATCAGGGGACAAAAATCAGTTGAGGAGTGTGCAAAGGGAGCTGAAAGGGAGATCATAAGCAGGAATGGGCAATTGAACTGAATTTGTTTTTCAACAGATTTGATTCTACCCCTGTATGTTTATGTTTAACAATACCCATTATATCTGTACAAATATCCTGTGAAATTTTACACTTTTGTTTACTTTGCTTATGTATTCTTTCTCTATTACGTTACACATTTTCTCCTGTGCAATAATACAAAACACTGCATTTTATCATTTATATCTATTATTTATATCTTATCGCGTGCAATTCAAATATTCATGGATTTTTTCCCTCTTTTTCTGTATAATGTACATATATAGTTGATTTTTATTTTGTATCCGTTATATTGTCTATTGTCCTTTTAATCTTGCTATTATTGCCGTCTGTAACATCTTAATTTCCCTGGCATGGGATCATTAAAGCTGTGTCTTATCTTATCTTATCTTATCTTATCTTATCTTATCTTATCTTATCTTTACCTATTTTATTTTATCTTATCATCTATAATAATTACCTTCTGCATTGACCTGTTTTCCTTTCTGGTAAATGTGTGATGGCTGTGGTCTCGAGCCACTGTGTTTTTTTTGTTTTTTTTTCTGTTTTGTCTTTATCTGATACTGCGTTTTCTTTGTCCACTCCCACAGCAGGTTGGAGCAGGAGAGAGAGACGGGCCAATCTACTCAGGGATCATACTCATGAGTCACACCTGCACCTCATCAGCGAATCACCTCGGCTTCTTAAGCCACCTCACGCTCCACTCCTGTGCCGGACTACTCTCTCGGTATCTCTAGTGCACGGCTCACCTAGTAGGTTGCTCGTCTCTTGTCTCGCTCCACCTGTGTTTTTTGTTATCTGAGCGCTGGTTATTTCACTGTGAGGTTTTCATAGTCGCCCTTGGTTTTTTGTAGATAGTAGATTGCATCCTAGTTTTCCTGGTGAGTTTTTGAGTTTTGTTATTTTGCTACTTTTGTTCTTCATGAAGTTTTGTTCAGTTTTTCTTATTGTCTTATTGTTTTTTCCCCTTAGCGGTGATTTTCATTTCGTTTTGCTTGAAAGCATTTTCCCTGACTCAGGAGATTTTTGTTTGTACTTTGTTAAATAAATCGTGTTTGTTTCTCATCTCTGCAACTGGGTCCTGGCCTTCCTTTGCTACCGACTGTGACAGAATAGTCCGGCCAACATGGACCCGGCAGAGACTGAAAGCCTGAAGAGGGCCCTCCCAAACCAGGGGCTCTTGTTAGCCAGCACGAGTCTACCCTGCTTCAAGTGATGGATCACTTGCAACAATTATCCACCAGCGTGAATCAGCTGAGCGGCTAGCTGGCGACCATCAGGGACCGGCTGACTCCTCCCACGGGCTCTCCTTCACCACCTCCCGCTGCCGATCCTGCGGCCAGTCCTCCACTACAGCTAAGGGAACCATTCATCCCCATCCCCGCTAGATATTCAGGTGTGCACAATTTCTGCACCAATGTTCCCTAGTTTTTAACCAGCAGCCACACACGTATTCCACCCATCAGACTAAAATAGCGTTCGTTATGAGCCTATTAATAGGTCAGGCCGCAGCTTGGTCCTTGGCCATCTCTACTCAACACTCAGAGTTAACAACCAATTTCTCTCTTTTCTCAGAGGAAATGAAGAGAGTTTTCGATCACCCAGTTAAGGGTAGACAAGCCGTAGGACAACTGCTTGATCTACGGCAGGGTAACCAATCTGTCTCACAATACGCTATCACATTCCGCATTTTAGCCGCTGAAAGTGGGTGGGGGGATTTGGCCCTACAGGCAATATTCGTTAAAGGTCTGTCAGGGGAAATAAAAGATGAGCTGGCTGTGTGGGAGGATAACTCCTCCCTGAACAGTCTAATTGATTTAGCAATATGTCTAGATAACCGCTTGAGGGAAAGATCAGATAGATCCCGCCGTCTACCACCAGCCAGTTTCCAGTTCACCCCTGCAGATTCCTAACGAGTAGACAACCACCTGACACCTGAAGTCCGACCTGGTCCAGCTGAGGAGCCCATGCAGCTGGGACGAGCTCATCTTTCTATGGCCGAGCATCAGTGGCAGTTCCAAGATAAACTATGTCTCTACTGCGGTCGAGATGGTTATTTCCTCAGACACTGCCCGGAGCTGCAAAAAGATCAGGCTTGCCAGTAGGACGGGGGTCACTGGTGAGCCGAATCTCTTCATCCTCTGTTTTGTGGATACAAGTGTCAGGTATGATACACGGGCCCCAAACAAAATTTCCCAGTCCAGGTTCTGGTGGATTCTGGGGCCGACGACAACTTTATAGACAGTGACTTTGTTAAAGCTAACAACCTTCCCATGATAAAACTGACCACACCTAAAGAGGTGTTAGCGATTGATGGTAAACTGTTGGAGATAGTGACTCACAGAACAGCTCCTCTTAAGTTAATTCTCTCCAAGAACCATCTCGAGCATGTCGAACTGTTTATCATCTCCTCTCCACTCACCTCTGTTATTCTGGGTATTCTTTCGTTGAAATTACAGAACCCTCACATAGACTGGTCCACTGCCACCATACGCGACTGGAGCACACACTGTCATGCACATTGTCTGCAGTCTGCAGTTCCAGCCAGGAGCACCAGTCCTGTCCAGCCACCGGAGGAAACTGATTTAACCAACGTCCCGTGTGAGTATCATGATCTCAAAGAAGTTTTCAGTAAAGACTCCGCCTGCTCTCTCCCACCTCATTGCCCATATGACTGTGCAATAGACCTGCTCCCCGGAGTGCCTCTTCCCACAGCGAGGCTGTACAATCTTTCCAGGCCAGAGAGGGAGGCCATGGAAAATTACATTAACGACTCCATGGCTGCCGTGCTCATCCGACCATCATCCTCACCTGTAGGGGTGGGGTTTTTCTTCGTAGAAAAGAAAGACAAGTCGCTCCACGGTTAGAGAGTGGCCAGTCCCCTCCACCCGTAAACAACTGCAGAGATTTTTGGGTTTCGCTAATTTTTATCTGAGATTCATCAGAGATTACAGCCGTATAGCAGCCCCCCTCTCTCAGCTTACATCCTGTAAGGTTTCCTTCACCTGGTCACCCGAAGCCACTGGGAATGCAGTGTTCGAGTGGGGTAATAAGGTACTATGAGCTCTTTAAGATAAGAAGGTGCCTGGCCATTTATGGCTTTGTAAGTAAGGAGGAGAGTTTTAAATTCTATTCTAAACTTTACAGGGAGCCAGTGCAGAGTTGCTAATATTGGAGATATATGATCTCTCTTCCTCGTTTTTGTTAGAACACGTGCTGCAGCGTTCTGGAGCAACTGGAGAATATTCAGCAACAAATTTGGGCAGCCTGATAGTAAGGAATTGCAATAATCCAGCCTGGAAGTTACGAATGCATGGACTAGTTTTTCTGCATCATTTTGAGACAAAATATACCTGATTTTTGCAATATTACGCAGGTGAAAGAAGGCAGTCCTTGAAATTTGTTTTACATGGGAGTGAAAGGACATGTCCTGATCAAAGACAACTCCCAGATTCTTTACAGTGGTGCTTTAGGCCAGCGCAATGCCATCCATAGCTGCTATGTCATCAGAAAGTGAGTTTCTAAGATGTTTAGGGCCTACTACTATAACTTCAGTTTTGTCCGAGTTTAGCATCAGAAAATTGCAGGTCATCCAGGTCTTTATGTCCTGAAGACACGCTTGTAGTCTAGTTAACTGACTGGTTTCTTCTGGCTTCACTGATAAATATAGCTGGGTATCATCTGCGTAGCAATGAAAATTTATTGAATGCTTCCTGATAATCTTACCTAAAGGAAGCATATATAAGGTGAAAAGAATTGGTCCAAGCGCAGAACCCTGCGGAACTCCATAGCTTACTTTAGTGAGCACAGAGGAGTCATCGTTAACGTGTACAAACTGAGAGCGATCTGACAAGTAGGATTTAAACCAGCTTAGCGCAGTTCCCTTAATGCCAATGAAGTGTTCAAGTCGCTGCAATAGGATACCATGGTCAATGGTGTCAAATGCAGCACTAAGATCTAATAAGACTAATACAGAGACAAATCCTTTATCAGATGCAATTAGAAGGTCATTTGTAACTTTAACCAGTGCTGTCTCTGTGCTATGATGCACTCTAAATCCTGACTGGAAATTCTCAAATAAACTATTTTTGTGTAGAAAGTCACACAGCTGATTAGCAACTGCTTTCTCAAGAGTTTTTGAGAGAAAGGGAAGGTTCGATTTCGGTCTATAGTTGGCTAAAACCCCTGGATCAAGAGTAGGCTTTTTAAGTAGAGGTTTTATCACAGCTACTTTAAAGGACTGTGGTACGTAGCCTGTTGATAAAGACAGATTGATCATGTCTAATACGGAAGAGTCAATTAAAGGTAATACTTCTTTAAACAGCTTAGTCGGGATGGGGTCTATAATACAGGTTGATGATTTTGATGATGAAATTATTGAAATTAGTTGGTGAAGGTCGACAGGTGTAAAACAATCTAAAACTGCGACAGGCTGAGAAACAGTTTCTACGGTTTCTGCGTTTGAAGACAAAACAGTACCTGTTGACGGTGTAATGGCAATTTCAGTTCTTTGTACTTCATCTACTTGAGACACCCCACCTCCCATTTCCTCACCAGGATATCAGGTTCTTTTGTGTTTTAAATTCTGATGTCTAGACCTCTTAACATCTACATACAAAGTCCTGTAGGATGCCTCTGGTGCGAGCCACCCCCTAGGGAGTCGGCTCCGATACCTCCAGCAGACCCAAAAGTGTGAATACACACCTTTGGGTAGGGGAGGCGCTCCTAAGGTATAAATGTTTAGCTCTCCCCATGCTTGGGGTCTTTCTTCATTCTACCGCTCGGGTGATGATTGACCTTTTCTTTGCAAAGAAAATAAAAACCTTGTCCACCTGCAGAAGTCTCTATTTCACTCTTCACCAGCAGCAGAGAATTTCCACAACAACGGCAGGAGCCGATGAATTCTGTCTCTAATACTAAGAATTTTATCATTAAAGAAGCTCATGAAGTCATTACTGTTCAGAGCTAAAGGAATACATGGTTCAACAGAATTACGGCTCTCTGTCAGCCTGGCTACAGTGCTGAAGAGAAACCTGGGATTGTTCTTATTTTCCTCTATTAGTGCAGAGTAGTAGGCTGCCCTGGCACTGCGGAGGGCTTTCCTATATATTTTAAGACTATCTTGCCAGGCAAACCGAAATTCTTCCAAATTGGTAGAACGCCATTTCCTTTCTATTTTCCATGAAGTTTGCTTTAATTTGTGGGTTTGAGGGGTATACCATGGAGCTAACCTCCTCTGTTTAATTATCTTCTTTTTCAGGGGAGCAACAGAGTCAAGTGTCATACGCAATGAACCTGTGGCACTATCAACCAGGTAGTCAATTTGGGAGGGACAAAGGTTAGCATAGGAGTCCTCTGTTGTATTGAGACATGGCATTGAATTAAATGCTGATGGGATCATATCCTTAAATTTAGCTACAGCACTATCAGACAGGAGTCTGGTATAAGAATTTTTGCCTACTGGCTGGTAGTCTGGTAATATGAATTCAAAAGTTATTAAATGATGGTCCGATAAAAGAGGATTCTGTGAGGAGACTATTAGGTCTTCAATTTCAATGCCATATGTCAGAACAAGGTCGAGGGTGTGCTTAAAGCAGTGAGTCGGTTCATGCACATTCTGATGGAAGCCAACTGAGTCTAATACTGAGGTAAACGCAGTGCTAAGGCTGTCATTATCAATGTCAACATGAACATTAAAGTCACCTACAATAATTACTTTATCTGCTTTAAGGACTAAACCTGATAGAAACTCCAAGAACTCAGCTATAAATTCGGAGTAAGGACCAGGAGAGCGGTATACTATAACAACTAAAACTGGCTGCACTGTTTTCCATTTTTCGTGAGAAAGAGTGAGAACAAGGCTTTCAAATGAGTTATAGTCGAGTTTAGGTTTAGGGTTGATTAAAAGGCTTGAGTCAAAAATAGCTGCAACTCCACCTCCCCTGCCGCTGCCTCGAAGAATGTGAGTATTAATATGGCTCGGAGGAGTAGCTTCATTTAGGCTAACATACTCTTCAGGACACAGCCAGGTTTCAGTGAGACAAAGTAAATCAATCTTATGGTCTGATATTAACTCATTTACTAAAACAGCTTTAGAGGACAGAGATCTGATGTTAAGGAGTCCACATTTAATTCTCCTATCTTGTTGTACTACTGCTGCGGTTGTTTTAATTTTAATTAGATTTTTATGTGTAACTCCTCCTCTCTTTATTTTTGGTTTACTTAGTTTATGTGGTCGGGGGGCAGACACAGTCTCTATGGAGTGTTGGGTGGGTAATTGCTCTAATGGAAGCGCAGAGAAGCGTGTAGGACTGCAGCTCTGCCTGCTGGTCTCAACTCTGAGTTGTCAGGGTTTAGGTTCATAAATAAAATCGGTCAGATTTCTGGAGATGAGAGCTGCACCCTCCAAAGTGGGATGGATGCCGTCTCTCCTAATCAGACCAGGTCTTCCCCAGAAAGTCTGCCAATTATCAATGAAGCCCACACCGTTTGCTGGACACCACCTCGACAGCCAGCGATTGAATGATGACATGCGGCTAAACATATTATCACTGGTCAGATTTGGCAGGGGTCCAGAGAAAACTACGGAGTCCGACATCGTCTTTGCATATGTACACACCGATTCCACATTAATTTTAGTGACCTCCGATTGGCGTAACCGGGTGTCATTACCGCCAATGTGAATAACAATCTTACTGTATTTACGCTTATCCTTCGCCAGCAGTTTCGAATTTGATTCGACGTCGCCCGCTCTGGCCCCCGGCAGGCATTTGACTATGGTCGCTGGTGTCGCTAACCTGTTAGAAACATGAAGTGGTTGGTGGTGACCCGTGGGCCTCAGCTTGGGACTTTGCTTCCTTCGAACAGTCACCCAGCCTCCCTGGTTTCCCGGCTGCTCGGGAGCTGTCGAGGGACGGCTAGCCGGAGCTGCACTTGGTCGGTCCGCACCGGCTACGGGGGCCTGGCTAACTACAGCTAATGGTTTGGTTTCCATGGTGCGGAGCCGAGCTTCCAATTCACTAAGCCTCGCCTCCAGCTCACCAAATAAACTACATTTATTACACGTAGCAGTATCACTAAAGGAGGCAGAGGAGTAGCTAAACATGTGACACACCAAGCAAGAGAGAGCTGGAGAGGGACAGAGAGAAGCCATCGCCAGCTGCTAGGCTAAGCTGGTGTAGCTAGCAGAGCAGACAAGCGCGTAGACAAATAAAATTAATGGTCGCTAAATGCACAGACTTATGGGTGCTTGAGCAGAACTAATGTTACTTCAGAGAGCGGATAGTAGGCCGCTGTAACAAAACACAGAGCAAATTGCACTCAGAGGAGCAAGAGCGACACACGCCCGCTACTAACGCTTCAACCGGAAACAGGAAGTGAGACGATACGCTTACCTCAGCACGTCAGCCACGAGCCGTCAATTCTGCTGATTCTCTGAATATGACACGGCAAGAGAAGTGAAAGAGGAGTGGAAAGATCATGAAATCACGAAGTAGAGAGAAACCCTTATCAGGGCCCCCTCACCTTGCAGGTGTCTTTACTGCAGCCTCTTTGTGTGCTTTCATGTAATCTTACTGTTTGAACAAAGTCTTTAAACAAATATTCTCTTACAATCCATATCTGACTGTTTTGCTACTCATACCTGAATGTTTTGCTATAACTACTTGAACGGTCTTATAATTACTCTATGATTTAATATTTAACCTCACCATGATTTAATATAATCTCAAAAGTGCACTTAAAAGTAATAGTAGTGTGTGGTATGCCTTTATACTTTGTAATATGCATTCTGTGCTTATAGTAAAGTTTGTAAACCTTTTTAAAGAAACCAGCCTGAAAAAGCCAGAAGTTAATGGTGTAATTTGGAAAGAAGGGAGAGAAAATAAAAGAGTGCATCCTTAGGATGCACCTTTAATATATAAATGCAAATTTGGGAAAGACAGAGAAATCCAAGGCAGAGCGGCTGCTGAAAGATGATCTAATGGTGTAAAATTAGAGTAACCTTAGAAAAAAGAGAAGATGCACCCAGGGGCGTGGAAGACCCTGAGCTGAACTCTGTAAGAGATAGAGTGCAGACCATTTTAAGTTGGAATTCATTAGGATTGCACGCTGTGTGTTTCTGTGTGTGTTCCCCTTTATTGTCGACAATAAAGTACTTTGCTCCTCGGACTTCTGACTCCTGCAGATCATTATTGGACATTTTTAAGAAGATTTTTTCCTGAAACAATTGGACAGCTGAATTTGAGTGTTTTTGGCCTTCTGTGGTTTGTGCTTTTGGCTTACACATTCCACGACAACCCTTGCCTTGGTCAGACAGCGTTTTTGGTGGCCCTCCATGGCAGCCAATGTCCGAACTTTCATCACCGCCTGCACTGACTGTGCTCGCAGCAAATCCATCCATCAAGCTCCGTTTAGCTTACTACAACCCCTGCCCATCCCCTCACGCCCTTGGTCGCACATTGCAATAGATTTTGTCACTGGTCTTCCCCCATCTGAAGGTAATGACACCATCCTAACCATTGTTGACCATTTCTCCAAGGCGGTACATTTTGTCCCCCTCCCTAAACTCCCCACCACCTTGGAGACCGCTAACTTGTTGGTTCAACGTGTTTTCAGACTGCACGGCATACCACCAAGATACTACCAAGATATTGTCTCGGACCGAGGGCCACAATTCACCTCACAAGTTTGGAAGGCTTTCTGCCAAGCCCTGGGAGTGTCTACCAGTCTCACCTCCGGTTACCACCCGCAATCCAACGGCCAGACGGAGCGGGCAAATCAAGACCTGGAGGCGTCACTGCGCTGCGTAGCCTCTCGCTTACGGACATCCTGGTCCAGTCATCTTCCCTGGGTTGAATATGCCCACAACTCCCTGATCAGCTCGGCCACGGGCATTTCGCCCTTCATGGTCACATTGGGCTACCAACCCCACCGTTCCCCAACCAGGAGTCTGATGCAGCCGTCCCTTCTGTCCAAGCTCAGCTCCGCTGGGTCCAGCGGGTGTGGTGTGAGGCCAGGGCAGCGCTAGGAAGGACGGCGGAACGGAACTGGCGGCTGGCGGATTGTCACCGGACACCCGCACCCGATTACCAGGTGGGACAACAGGTGTGGCTCTCATCCCGTGACCTGCCTCTCCAGACTGACTCCCGGAAAATGGCACCGCGGTACATCAGACCCTATCCCATAGAAAAGAGGTTCAACGCCAGCGCATACCGCCTTGGCCTCGGCCTCCCCGCCTCCCTCAAGCTTCACCCGGTTTTTCATGTCTCCCTCCTCAAGCCTGTGACCAACGGCCCTCTCCAGCCTCCTGCTCCACCGCCACCTCCCCCTCGTCTCATTGACGGCGCCCCTGCCTACACTGTAAACCGCATTTTGGATGTCCACAGGCGTGGCCGAGGTTTTCAATATCTCGTGGATTGGGAGGGGTACGGTCCCGAGGAGCACTCCTGAATATCACGCACCCTCATCCTTGACTCACAGCTGCTGCGAGACTTTTACATCAGGTATCCAGGTAAACCGGGCAGGACGCCAGGTGGCGTCCCTTGTGGGGGGGTACTGTGATGGCTGTGGTCTCGAGACACTATGTTTTTTTTTTTCTGTTTTGTCATATCTGATACTGCGTTTTCTTTGTCCACTCCCACAGCAGGTTGGAACGGGAGAGAGAGGCTGGCCGATCTACTCGGGGAGCATACTCATGAGTCACACCTGCACCTCATCAGCGAATCAACTCGGCTTCTTAAGCCACCTCATGCTCCACTCCTGTGACGGACTATTCTCTTGGTATCTCTAGTGCGCGGCTCGCTTAGTAGATTGCTCGTCTCTTGTCTCGCTCCACCTGTGTTTTTTGTTCTCTGAGTGCTGGTTATTTCACTGTGAGGTTTTCATAGTCGCCCTTGGTTTTTTGTATATAATAGATTGCATCCTAGTTTTCCTGGTAAGTTTTTGAGTTTCGTTATTTTGCTACTTTTGGTCTTCATAAAGTTAAGGGGTTTTCAGTGATTTTCAGTTCGTTTTGCTTGAAAGCATTTTCCCTGGCTCAGGAGATTTTTGTTTGTACTTTGTTAAATAAATTGTGTTTGTTTCTCATCTCTGCAACTGGGTCCTGGCCTTCCTTTGCTACCGACCGTGACAAAATGTTAGATATATATATAACGCCAAGAGCAATAAATGATAGATTGTGTTAAAAAGCATGCTAATTTGCCATGGGAATCAGTGGAGGCTGAGTGAAGAGTTACTGTTACCTAATGGAGTTGTCCCATTGGTATCTTAACTGTCCTCTTTTTCTGTCTGTCAAACAGAGTAACATTGTGGGACCTGAGCATCCAAACAGACCTACAATGTAATCCCAGGTAGGCCACAATATGGTCTATTATAAAAGATTATGATCCAGCTGCAATTGTCAAAAATTCCCATGTATAACATGTCTTTGACAGCCCTTGAACATTTTTTGTTCTACAAGTTTTATTTGATATGCAAATACAGAGCTTGGTCATATGTTGTCTATATTTGCATTGCCACATGCTTCACATACTGGTATATAGTATCAGAGTTAGGTCTCTTACTATTCAATTCCACTCTCATTCTAAAAAACTTTACATTACTCAGATAGTTGATACAACTGACATTCAAATACATCTAACACTATATTTTTAATTACATAGGCTGTTGGGTCATGGCTTCTTTTGATCAATGTGTGTTAAAATTAGCACTTTAGGATCATATAATGAAATGTGAATTGACATTAAGTTTACTTTGTGCTGACTTGGCAATGTCTGTGCCTGCATGAGCAAGTACAAGAAGAAATCCTAAAGAGGATTCAAGCATGTTTCAGCTTGATTCTAAGAAATGAAATGCTAGATTTGGAATTTGGGCTTTCCTTGGCGACAATGGCATCACCCAAACACCCCAGTGGAACTTATTAAGAGTCTACAGGAGTTGATCAACACCCTTAGCTTGCCTATTCAATCTGCTGAAGAAGCATTTGTTAATGTGTCAGATTTTGTCACTGCAACTGTGGGGAAGCCAAGACAAACCAGGAAAAGACAGGACCTGGACAATGTCAACCTCAAAGCTGTGGGGATTGATATTTTACTTCCAAAGAGCAAACCAATATTGTGTGGTATTGTTTATAGACCTCCTCATCACAATGACTTTATCCAAACTTTGGAATGCGTGTGTGCAGGATATCATGTTTTCTTAAACCAGGAAGACATCTTAATGGCAGATAATAACATTGATGTTTTAAATACAAAAGGCCCACTGTTCAATGGCTTTTGTGACATCTTGAAGATGCATGGTCTAACCCATTTAATCAGTGTACCAACCAGAATAACTGATCATAGTCAAACTGCTATTGACCACATCATGGTATCTGACACATATAAAATCCTGCAAGGGGGTGTCATTGTGTATGGAATTAGTGACCATTTTCTAACCTACTGCACCAGGAAAGTTAAGAGGGCTCTGATTAATTGTCACAAATCTGTGAAGAGCAGAAGTGTAAAAGGGTATAATATTAACAACTTTCAAGTCATTCTAAACAATATTAACTGGATGGAAATGACCAACATATGTGATGTAGATAAAGCATGGGATCGCTTTCAATCTACTTTCTTGGAAGTACTTGACAAGATAGCCCCATTAAAAGAGACCAGGATTAAACAAAGATCTCAGCCTTGGATAAATAATATCTTGGACACCATTCACTTGAGGAAGAAAATCTTAAGTGAGTTTAAAAGAACCAAACAACCTGATCTTTTTAAAGAATGTAAAATACTTACCTTTACCTTATTTAATAAGGTTCAGCAAATGGTGGATGAGGCAAAAAAAGGATTTTTCTAAGGTCTAAAATTGGAGGGATCCCAAGAAATTGTGGGCAAAACTTAGGCCTTTGGGCAAAATAGGCCTAGATATCAATGGGTCCATATTGTGTGATAAAACATTGGTGGCAGATACTTTTAATGTTTTCTTCACAACAATTGCAAGTAATCTGGTGCAGAAGCTTCCCAGCCAAACACGTTCTATTTCAAGCAGGTAACAGAGGAACTGGAACTAAAAAAGGCCTGAACTCTTCCAAGGCTACTGGCTCTAACAACATCCCTGCTAGATTTCTCAGGGATGCTACAGAAATAATTACTCCTGTCATAACCTATCTTATTAATTTATCCATTGAAAACAGCCAGTTCCCAAATAGTTTTAAGGTGGCAAGAGTGGTACCTTTATTTTAAAAGGGGACCAAATCTGATCCTGGAAATTTCCGCCCTGTATCTGTCCAGCAGCAGGACACATACCACAGTCTGCAGGTCATCAACACCCCTGCCCCAGAGGAGGAAGACCAGGCACAGGAGAGCAACCTGAACCCAACCCATCCCGACCAGCAGTAGAGAAGAAGATCCAGGGCCGAAGGCCATTACTCAAGTGGCCAAAGGCTTACGGCAAGACACTGTGGAAGGAGATCAATTCTGATCTCTGCAGCATCTTGGAAGGGATCAGAGGCACCACCATGAAGAAGCTGGAAAGAATGGGTGATCTAATCTATGCCTATGGAGTGGAACGGTTCGGAGCAGTCAAAGGCAAACAAGCTACTCCGTTAATTCCCACTAAGTCCAGAAGGCAGACAGAAATAGAGCGCCTAGTCAGGGAGAGGAGGGCCACAGAGGAGGAGGAGGAGGGGACATGCTTCAGGATGAAATTCAGAGCAGGCTTACAACACTGAGGAGAGCTGAAAACCTTCTGAGGAAGTGCAGAAGGAAGGAGCAAACAAGACCACACTTCTATAAAGATCCCTTCAAATTTGTGAAGAGTTTATTCACAAAGGAAAAGAGCGGAAGTCTCTCCGTGTCAAAGGCCAACCTGGAAGAACACCTGAAAGAATCCTGCACAGATGACCAACACCAGGAAGAAGTCACGCTCCCACCTGACATGCCTCCAGTCAATCCACCAGAGCATGAACCAGATATCAGTCCACCCAGGTGGAGAGAAGTGGGCAAAACCATGCGTAGGGCCGCATGAGCTCCAGGTCCCAACAGAGTTCCATACAGGCTCTACAAAAACACACCAGATGTCCTGCGATTCCTCTGGAAGCTGATGAGAATAGTGTGGCAAAAGAAGGAGATAGCAACGTCCTGGCGGAGAGCCGGAGGAATCCTTATCCCCATGGAAAAGGATTCATCAATGATAGGCCAGTTCCACCAGATCAGCCTTCTAAACGTCGAGGGAAAAATCTTCTTCAGCATGGTCGCTCACAGGCTGGCAGGATATCTGCAAAGAAACAACCTGGTTGACACGTCAATCCAGAAAGCAGGTATCTCAGGCTTCTACGGTTGTGTGGAACATGCCAGTGTCATCTGGCATTAGATCCAGGTCGCCAAGAAGGAGGGCACAGATCTCCACATGGTGTTCATAAATCTTGTGAATGCTTTTGGCTCAATCCCTCACAACCTCCTGTGGACAGCCTTTGACTACCTCAGTGTCCCAGCAGCTCTCACATCCCTTGTCAAGGCCTACTTCCAGGATGTCCAGCTTGTACTCTGCTTGACAACAGCAGTGTACACCACAGCATGGCAACGCCTGGAAGTGGGAATCATGCACCATCTCCCCTGCTGGCCTTCACCCTTGCCATGGAGGTCATCATCCGGGCCTCTCGATGAGTGGTTGGCGGACAGTGGATAAGACAAGGGCTGAAGCTGCCGCCGGTCAGAGCCTATATGGACGACCCTAACACTCACCACGACCAAGGCTTGCACTGTACGGCTACTTAGAAAGCTCCAGGAAAACATAGAACTGGCTCGCATGAAGATCAAGCCGAGCAAGTCCAGAAGCATCTCCATCATCAAGGGGAAACTGTTAGACCACTGTTTCCACATTGGCGAGGAACCCATTCCAACGGTCTCCGAGAAGCTAGTGAAGAGTCTAGGTCGTTGGTATAACTCCTCCCTCAAAGACAAAGAGCAAGTATAGCAGCTCAGGAGGGAGGTAGCCAGCGGCCTGGAGGACATCGACAGAACCCTGCTTTCTGGCAAGCTGAAGCTCTGGTGCATGCAGTATGGACTACTTCCATGTCTCCTGTGGCCGCTTACCCTCCATGAAGTCCCACTCTCAAAGGTGGAAAAGCTGGAGAGACTGGTCAGCTCATATGGAAGGAAGTGGCTTGACCTTCCCAGGTGCTTCAGCAGCATAGGGCTCTGCAGCAAAGGGATGCTACACCTGCCCATTTCCAGCCTAGCAGAGGAGTACAAGTGTCCCAAAGTCAGACTGGAGATGATGCTACTGGATTTGACTGATCTATTTGTAGTCCAAACTGCCCCCATCCTAGCCACCGGGAGAAAGTGGACCCCATTGGCTGCAACTGAGCATGCAAACCCAGCACTCAGACACAGGAACATCATGGGCCGAGTGCAGGAGGGGAGGAGTGGTCTTGGCCTTGGGACCAGTACACCAGCGTGGAACAAGACCACTCCAGCTGAGAGACACAAGCTGGTGGTCCAGGATGTATGTCCGGAAGAGGAAGCCAGAAGGTGTGCACAAGCTGTGGCACAGGCAAAGCAAGGGCAGTGGATGGCATGGGAAGGAGTGGAGAAGAGGAAGATCTCCTGGAAAGAGCTGTGGGAGGCATTCCAGGTGAGCTTTACCATCAGGGCCGCCTACTATGTCCTGCCTTCTCCTGCAAACCTTAACCAGTGGTATGGTGAAGACCCCACATGCCCTCTATGTCCAAGTCCAGCAACACTGAAACACATCTTGGTGGGATGCAAGACCGGCCTCACCCAAGGCCGTGACACCTGGCGGCACAACCAGGTGCTAAAGTGTCTTGCAGCAGTGCTGGAAAGCCAACAGACAAGCATGAACGCCCTTCCTCCCCCGGCATCCTGTTGGCAATCAACACCATTTGTCCGGGAGGGTGAGGGGCAAGCCAGCCTCACCACCATAAGACCAGAGACTGGGCAGCTGGGCAGAGCACGGGATTGGAAGCTGATGGCAGACTTTGCAAGGAACTCTGCTTCCAAGCTGGGATCGCAACCACCAACTTGGGCGACGACCAGACCTTGATCTGTGGTCAGTCTCATTCAAGCTCATCTACATCATCGAGCTCACAGTGCCCTGGGGGAGTACAGTGGAGGAGGCCTACGGATGGAAGAATTCGTAGCCACCTCAACATCCAGACTACGCAGGGAGATGGGAGTGCGAGAGAAGGCCCACTGGCAGGCAGTCAAGGACCTCTCCAGGGCTGCTGAGAAGGGGAGCCAGTGGCTGTGGATGAGGAGAAAGGACTCTGCCTGGGCCTTCAAGTGAGTTGATGGCATCTAGGGAGTGAACTTGGGACGCTGGGATTCACTGCTGAACCCTCTGGAAGTGTTGTGGGCCTATCAGCGAAACACCCAAGAAGGAGGGCACCCACTTGACAACCCAAAGGATGCCATCACTCAATTGACCATCGCACAGAGTCTCATTGGTGCAGCGCGTATTTTTTGGAGGGATAGCAACATCTCGTCCTACACAATAGTTCTGTGTTCAATATCAAAAATGGAGAAAAATGAAAGGATAATTTATGAACAAATAGACAGTTATTTAGCTGATCAAAACCTCTTATTTGACTTCAAATCAGGCTTTAGAAAGCTAGAAAGCTGTCACCAAGGTTGCTAAAAAAAATCTGTAATAAAACAGGATCCCAGCAACATTCTTGAAGAACACATCAGCACTATTGAAAAGGAGTTGTTGGAGCTGAATGTTGTTTATGATGAATATCGGAGGACAGCCCAGATCATGAAATGCGCCGCAAGATGGATAATTGTGTATCTGTCACATGGATTGTGGTTCAGAATGCTCAATCTCAAATTCAAGGAATAGTGGAGAAGATTATTTGGCCTGATGATGGTTTTGTATTTGCATCCTCTGTATCCAGTGTCTCACATCCAGCCTCTAAGTACTCTAAGGCTAATTCTATTGTCTCTAATGTATCCTCAGTCAAAAGACAAGAAGCTGCAGCAGATTATGCCACCACACAAGCTGTATTGAAGATTATGGCTGAGCAAGAGCTTCACCAAGAGAAACTGCAAAGACTTGAAGCTGAGGACAAGCTGATAGCTGCAGGCCAAGAAGTAGCTGCAGTATCTCGCTATCTAGAAGTAGAAAAGGAAGAAACTGAATGCAAAATAGAAAGAGGGAGAAAACAAGCTGCTCTTTTAAGGCAACAGCAAGAAGAAAGTGCAGCAAGAAAAAGGTCAGTCAAAGACTTAAAAAGAGAACTTGAGCATTGGGAGGAGCTGAAAAGACTGAACTCAGCCAGAGCAAAGCTTCAAGTTTATGATGAAGGTGAGTTTCCACAGAACACAGAACTGTCTACAGCCATGCAAGCAACCAATCAGCTGAACCCTGTGAATCAACATACACTAAAGGATACAGCTCCAAGACATGTTGTTCAAGATGATTCCAGAGAGCTTGTCAAAGTTTTAGCTGAGGCTATATCAGCAAATAGGATACCTATTCCAGAGCCTACCATCTTTAGTGGTGATCCACTCAAGTTTAACCACTGGAGGTCATCCTTTCATACAATGATTGTGTTGCGGTACAAGGGCTGATTAATAATATGGTATATGAATTTGAAAGGAAAAACCGACAACGCCACCCTGGGAATTTTGGATAAATATAAATTGTAGTAATGGTTTCCCCCATGACTACGTCCACGTGTGGACAAGCGGCAATTAGCTTAGTTTTGTCCCCATCCCCCAAAGTAACTGGTGAGCCAGTGGTTGCTCCCCCCGAACTTTGGCTCTGCAGTTCGGCGGGCACTAGTTTCCTGGATGCTGAGCTGAATCATGAAGCATGCCTGGCCAAAAGGAAGCGGGCACTAAAGATCTAGGGCGGGGAAGTGCGCGCCCTGCTTCGCACTCCCTGGCAAAATGGCCAGGTTGCTGACACAGCCTGCAAATTACTGGGCCACGGTGAGGAGGATGACTGCGTTGCTGACTGGCCTGCAGCTGAACAAGGGTTTCTGTGAGCCTGTTAAGCTGTTCCTGTTAGAGCCTTAACATCTTTCACCTCCAGCAGCTCACCAGTCTGGGGTGGATGAGCCACCGAAGGGGCACTCTGAACACCGTACTGTAAACCCAGCACCAACGGAACCGAATGGCTCCGGTCCCGCACACCTCCCGGCAACCCCTCTCGCTCCCACCTAACTGCCTCTGCCCTTACCTCAAGCAGGGTAACAGCAGGCTCCCTGCGTACAAGCTGCTTTAGCTCTCAGCAAAGGGAACCATCAATAATGCTCTCAACAAACTGGTCACGCAGTAGCACATCTGCATTTAGCATGTCACTCGGAGCACGCTGTCTCACGGAAGTCATCAGACTCATTAGCGCAAGGGAGAACTCCTGAAGAGTCTCCCCCTCTTGCTAGCGTCATGAGAGGAAGGCTTCCTGTAAGGCAACGTAAGAGTCTGAGCAACCATACAGCTCCCGTAGAACAGCAATAATTGTAACCGGGTCACTTCTCTCTGCGCTAGAACGATATTTTATCTCTTCACGTGGCTCTCCCTCCAAGTGGTCAAAAAGAAAAAATGCCTGACCGATTGGGGACAGGTGGCGAGCTCTCATACATGCCTGAACCTTTTCTATCCACTCTTCTAGCCCTAGGCCTGACCTACCCCTAAAGACTGGACACTTCCTGTCTCGGGGTACCAAGATCAGCCTCTCTGTGACAGGGGCTCTAGAGGTGAAGGGTGCTGGAAGAGTCTCGGTGGGAATGGGAGGTGCAGCACTAGGGCCAGGCAGAGCTGCAGCCTGCTCCCACTGCAACCTATCATTCTCTGCCCTCAACTGTGCCACCAAGTCCCTCAATTCTTGCAGTTCTCCCTCCATTATCTTCGACTGTTACCAAGAAGCTCTGGATACCAACCTTACTACAATAAACAGGAAATCCACTACTGCTTCGCCTCCAACTCGATGCCTTTACTCACACAAAAATTATGAAAGTTCATCTCATCGGTGCAGTCTTCTCACCTGGTCTCAAACATATAGTTGTTGAAGGTCAAGATCAGGTTAGCCAAGACACTGTGAAATTTGTACAGCAGAATTTTTATGTAGATGATGGGCTTGTTAGTGTGATATCTGACGCTGAGGCAATCCAGCTTGTTGAAGAAGCCAGAAAGCTCTGTAGTGTAGGCAAGTTGAGGATACACAAGTTCATCTCCAACAGCAACAAAGTATTGAAATCAATACCCAAGGAAGAGTGTGCAGAAAGTGAGAAAGACCTGGATATGGCTTTGGGAGAGCCACTGATGGAACGTGCACTTGGTGTGCAGTGTTGCGTCTTCTCTGATGACTTTCAGTTCATAGTTACTGTCAAGGAATGCCCACTAACCAGAAGAAGAGTGTTATCCACTATAGCCTCCATCTAATGACCTGCTGGGGTTCGTTTCGCCATTCATCCTCCGGGGAAAACTGCTTTTACAACAGATGTGTCGTGAGAAAGTTGGCTGGGATGAGCCACTCCCTGAAGAGCTCAGAATATAGTGGGAGTTATGGCTACAAGATCTTCAGAACCTATCTAATGTAAAGACCAAAAGATGCTATACTCCAGAAAAGTTCACAGATGTTAAGAAGTACGAACTACATCACTTTTCAGATGCTAGGGTCACTGGTTATGGTGAGTGTAGTTATCTCAGAGCAATCAGTTCTAATGGAGAGGTCCATTGCTCATTAGTGATGGGAAAGGCACATGTTGCTCCGACCAAGTTAACTACTATACCACGCCTTGAGTTGTCTGCAGCAGTGGTGGCAGCAAGGACGAGTGTCATGCTCAGAAATGAGGTTGAGATAGATGGTCTTCAAGAATATTTTTGGACAGACTCTAAGGTCGTTCTTGGATATATAAACAATGATGCCAAACAGTTTCATGTGTTTGTAGCAAACAGAATCCAAAGAATTAAGTCCACTACAGATCCTAACCAATGGCAGTATGTGAAATCTGAAGATAACCCTGCGAATCATGCTTCCAGGGGCCTGATGGCACATCAGCTCATCAGTTCCAATTGGTTCACTGGCCCAGATTTTCTATGGAAACAAGACCTACCCGCAGGAAATGTCAAGGTGGGAGAAGTCAGTGATGAGGATCCAGAACTACGTAAAGTTCAGGTTCTGAACACCAAAGCAAAGGAAGCGAGGACTTTGCTAGATTGCCTGTCCAAATTTTCTGACTGGAAGAGAGCTGTCAAAGCCATTGCTTGTCTGAAGTGACATGTAAAGCAAAGAAAGGGTCTCAAATCTAAAACAAGTGAAACCACAAGTGTGAAGGAAAGACAGGAAGCAGAGCTTTTCATCATCAAATTGGTCCAAGAGGAAGTATTCAGCTCTGAGATCAAAAGTATAAAGCAATGCAAGGAAGTAAGACCTAAATGTAACCAGCAGGTAAGGTCTGCCCCACCACTGGGGGCCGCAGTGCTGTAACAGCAATGTCCCAGCTTCTTCCGGTCACGCACCTGCAGCGGGGCTCCCAATCAGTGCCATTAGTGGCACACAAATGCGGTGGCGCGCCAGCCGATGTCTCTCTTTCTCCCTCTGCTGCTGCTCCCGTGTAGTGCTGGTACGCTTCGAGAAAAAAGACTGCGATGACGCTGCCCATGTTCGTGTTTGCTACGCCGAGTCACCGTGAGCGCTGATCGGAAGTTGTACAGCCAAGGTAATTTTGCTGTTGTGTAGTGGTGTTTCAGTGAGCGGCATGCAGATAGTGGGATTGCCTAACTCGTGTTTCTGTCTTTCAGTGACTGCCACTGCTGCTTTGTTGTTTGTGGAACTCACTTGAATTTTTAATTTTCTTTTATTGCATTTGAGTGCTAGGTTCTTTCAGTGATTTTAGTGTATTTATACATATGGTTTTTTTTTTACCATTCACAATTTCTGTGTATATCCTTAATTCGTTTTCCCTTTTACTGAAGTTTGCAACTTTTAGACTTAAGTTTGTAACTTGTTTTAGTATTGTGGGGCTGGGTTTTTTTGTGTAACTACATTTGAAGAGTTGTTGATTCGTACAGAGGTGGCCAAGTGCTTTACTGTGTAAAAAAAAAAGGTGGCGGTGTGATTTTTACTTATTTATTCCTTTGTGTGTTCTTTTATAATTTAGTGTGAATTGGTTGCAGTGTTTCATTTTAATGTCCACCTAAAAGCATGACACCTTTGTATGTTTCCCTTTTTTTAGTCAAGCCAAGGGACAGGGAAGATCCTGAGAAATATCAGCAATATCTTGAAAGAGAAAAAGAGAGATACAAAAAAAAAAAAGAAAAGAGACAGGAAAATTGAAAGCCATCTCACAATTATCAAAGCGGGACCAAAGATGCAGGAGACGAAAGTGGAAAGTTAAAGCTGCAGTATGTACCATGTAAAAGTAATTTTTTGTCATATTTGCTAAAACTGTCCCTATGCCCAGACAGCAGTACATGAAACATGTAATCTGTGAAAAAACTGGCTCCATTGGTCCCACCTACTGCTCCTACTGCGATTTGCAAGAATCCACCGCGCCTGACACAAAACAACCAATCAGAGCCAGAGGAGCATGTGAGGGAGTGTCTGACATCTGTCAGTCACTACTCACACGCTGCGAACCGCCCCCCTCCCTCCGCTCATGCTGCCGTCTGCTGCTCAGTCAAACAGCTCTGTGAGCGGTGTCGGGAGGCTAGTGAAAGCTATGGCAGAGCAACAGCCACCCGCAAAGGAGAAACTGCCCATACTGCCGCTGCCAACAACAGCATATAGCTGTTATAGCTAAGACAACAAATAACCATAAAGCTAATATGGTGATTGTTACAGTAACACTTCGCAGTGAGTACGGTATGTTAGCGATTGTGATGTAGCGGCTGGGCAGAGTTAGCTTGTTCCGGATGTTAAGCCTAACATTACTGGTTGTCACGGCAGCCGCGCAGATGCCACAGGGAGAAGGGGCTTGGAGGGGCATGAGTACAAGAACAGAGAGAAGATACAAAGTTATATAGCTGGAAACACACCTCCCATATCTCCTATAGGTCAGGAAGAACATGAGAATGAAGTGCCCATTCTTGAAGCTTCACCTGATATTTCTGACAGTTCTCATCATAAAACCCCAAGTCATATAAGTCATGCCACTGTTGCTGTGCATGAATTAAAATGCTACACACTTATTTGCGAGTGCTGAAAACTTTATTTTCTATTTTATCATTTTTGGATTGACACCCATTATATGGGGCATTTGAGTTGAGCATGCCAATTCTCTTGTTTGATACTTTTTAACATCAGAAACGAGCCAGCCAGCCCGAAGAATATACAGTGCTGTGAAAAAGTATTTGCCCCCTTCCTGATTTCTTACTATTTTGCATATTTGTCACACTTAAATGTTTCAGATCATCACACAAATTTTAATATTAGACAAACATAACCTGAGTAAATACAAAATGCAGTTTTTAAATAATGATTTTATTTATTAAGGGAAAAAAGCTATCCAAACCTATATGACCCTATGTGAAAAAGTAATTGCCCCCCTTGTTAAATCATGAGTCAACTGTGATTAACTACATTTTTTGGAAAGTTGAGTTCAATTTCACTGACCACACCCAGGCCTGATTACTGCCAGACCTGTTCAATTAAGAAATTACTTAAATAGAACCTGTCTGAGTAAGTAGGATGCGAGATCTTGAACAGAAACACATCATGCCGCGATCTAAAGAAATTCAAGAACAAATGAGAAACAAAGTAATTGAAATCTATCAGTCTGGAAAGGGTTACAAAGCCATTTCTAAGGCTTTAGGACTCCAGGGAACCACGTTCAGAGCCATTATCCACAAATGGAGAAAACTGGGAACAGTTGTGAACCTTCCCAGGAGTGGTCGGCCTACCAAAATTACTCCAAGAGTGCAACGACGACTCATCCAGGAGGTCACAAAAGAACCCAGAACAACATCTAAAGAACTACAGTCCTCACTTGCCTCTGTTAAGGTCAGTGTTCATGATTCAACAATAAGAAAGAGACTGGGCAAAAATGGCATCCATGGGAGACTTCCAAGGTACAAACCACTACTGAACAAAAAGAACACAAAGGCTCATCTCACATTTGACAAGAAACATCTTGATGATCCCCAAGACTTTTGGAAAAATATTCTGTGGACTGACGAGACAAAAGTTGAAATTTTTGGAAGGTGTGTGTCCCATTACATCTGGCATAAAAAGAACACAGCATTTGATAAAAAGAACATCATACCAACAGTCAAACATGGTGGTGGTAGTGTGATGGTCTGGGGCTGCTTTGGTGCTTCAGGACCTGGATGACTTGCTGTGATTGATGGAGCCATGAATTCTGCTGTCTACCAGAAAATCTTGAAGGAGAACGTGCGGTCATCAGTTCGTTACCTCAAGCTCAAGCGCACTTGGGTTATGCAACAGGACAACAACCCAAAACACACCAGCAAGTCCACCTTAAAAAAAAAAAACTTACTTAAACCCTCCAATGTGGCTGAGTTAAAAAATTTTGTGAAGAAGAGCAAAATTCCTCCACAGCGATGCGAAAGACTCATTGCCAGTTATCGCAAACGCTTGATTGCAGTTATTGCTGCTGTGGGTGGCACAACCATTTATTAGGTTCAGGGGGTAATTACTTTTTCACATAGCGTCATGTAGGTTTGGATAGCTTTTTTTCCTTAACAAATAAAATCATTATTTAAAAACTGCATTTTGTATTTACTCCGGTTATGTTTGTCTAATATTAAAATTTGTGTGATGATCTGACACATTTAAGTGTGACAAATATGCAAAAAAATAAGAAATCTAGAAAGGGGCAAATACTTTTTCACAGCACTGTATTATCACATAAGCAATGCTATGATAGTTTACCAAGTGATTCATTTTAATGGAAGGTTAAGTGTTCAAAAGGTGTTGTTTTTAAAAAGCAGTATTTTCTTTATCTCTCGTTTGTTTTTTTAAAAACAAAAAAAATAAACACCAGTCATTTTATGTTATTATCAAAACATGTTGTCATTACCGTCACAATACATTTTTTGATAGAAAATATTGCTTTTTCTTGGATTTTACCTCAATCATTGTGGTAATGTTAAAAGTCTAACATTTTCTTAAAAAATATACAATACAATTCAAATATTCTGATTAGTATGCAGTATTTCATTGTTGAGACAAGGCATTATATTAAAAAGTTAGAGAGAACATGTTGTTAAAATGCATTTTAAATGTACTTACAGATATTTAGAAGATAAGATAAGATAAGATAAGATAAGATAAGATAAGATAAGATATACCTTTATTAGTCCCACAGTGGAGAAATTTCAGGTATTACAGCAGCAAAGTGGATAGCAAAAATAGAGGGAAAAGCAGAACCGAAACAAGTGATAAATGCAACAATGTGGCGACTTTCAGCTCCCCAATCCAACCGAGTTGGTCAAGTGTGAAAACGACCTTAGGCTAGCGATCCTGACAGATAGCAAGTTGGCTAACGTTACTTCGGCAAAAGCTAACTAACGCAACAAAACGTCTAGTACCGCATAGACAACATATATGAATATTTACACTGTACTGCCAATCCACAAACGAAAATCAAAAGTATGATCAGTAAGAAGGGAGCCTAGGGAACTGTAAACAAATGGACGTAATATCTAAACATAAAAGACCAAAGGTTTGTTTGCAAGTTACACGTTTTATTTTTTAGATCCTTCAGTGCGTTGTATTTTCTCTCAAATAAATGTATTTATTTATCTAATATTTATGAAGTTTTGATTTATTATATTAAATCTCATAACCGGTCAACTTCTCCCGATAGGACTCAAGTGACCTTCAGAATAAAATCCACGTGTTTTTTTTAATCTCACCATTAATGTAGGTGGATGAGTCATTTCAAGGGTTTACGTGTACTACAAAATATACGGTGTGAAAATGAAGAACACGACATGTCCTTATGACTATTTCGACGTAATTTGTGCAGTTTTGTCGTAAGTCTGTATTCTGTTTGGATAGAGGAGGTAATGCTTTTATTCTGAAGTATTCTGAACGGAAGAGTTACTTCTGTGCTGTGGGCGGCCGGAACACGTACAGTTTGGGTGTGGTGATCAACAGTCACAACTAAGGACTCTTACTAAAGACACTAACAATGTCTCGACCTAAAAGGGCGGGTATGGCGGACACTCTAGCAGGCTTCAGGACGGAAAAGACCGAAGCGACCGTTCCTTACGGTCTGCTGAAGGCAGCCAGGAAAACCGGCCATCTTAACCTGTCCGGCCGAGGTCTGACGGAAGGTAATTTCACTTATAGGATAGTGTACACAGTGACAGTGCTTGCGGTGGAGGGAGCCGTCAATTGCATAAACCTCTCAAGGCAGCCGCCGATTTTTGATGCGCGTCTATTCCTGGAGTTACGATTAGGTTACCGCTGCTTGGAACTGCCGAGCGGACGGAATGACACTGGTTTATCAACGACCAAGCGGCATCCTCCAGAGCTGAAAATTAAACTCAACGCGAGAAGTGGCAGCAACTGCAGTTCCTCGAATGACCACTTGAGGATGGCTTCAAAAGCGAGTAAATCCCATAGACGCCCATATTATCGTGTTACACCAGAAATAAACATGTTTACAGCCTGGCACAAAAAAACAAACAACAACAACAAAAATAAAAAACAACAGTTCTGCTCTCTATAGCTAATTTCTCTATTCATGACTGTGTGGGCGGTACATTTTTCTACAAATAAAGTACAGAATTTGCGTATTGCATGTCTAAGGATTTTTTATGGCACTTCTAATATGAGGAAATCGTCAGTGTGTTATAATGTATTTTGACTTTTGGGGTGATTGCTTTAATTTTCTCAAAAGCTGAACACCCAGAAGTTGACATGGTCTCATAGTCAATGTTATTCTGGACAGGAATCCATTGAATGTCAGCAAACTTGTCAAGGAAAAGTTTTATGTAAGTTATATAAATTCAAATATATGGAAATTGTCAATGTGTTACTGTGTAATTTGAAGACATTTTTCTTTTGATTTTCTCAAAAACTACACTAAAACTGCGTCAAATTTTATATTTGTATAGTTAGGGTCATTCTGAACAGGACACCATAGGAATTTTCAGCAAACCTTTTAATGAAACATTTTC
This sequence comes from Chaetodon trifasciatus, assembly GCA_037975065.1. Taxonomy (NCBI): domain Eukaryota; kingdom Metazoa; phylum Chordata; class Actinopteri; order Chaetodontiformes; family Chaetodontidae; genus Chaetodon; species Chaetodon trifasciatus. The sequence continues at coordinate 178,058 of JBBMOE010000026.1, forward strand.
ATTCAGATCCTAGTGTAATGAAAACTGGAAACTGTCTATGTGTTCTTGAGGTGACATTTCCTGAACAGTAATGTAGAATGAAGGTGCTTAAAATTTTACTATTATTTTTAGTCAGGAACATTTTGAGGATAGATCCATTATGCCTTTCAGTAAAACTATTGTGGAAACTGTTTTGCCGTACTTCAATATTATACATACTGGGTAATGTCACATACTCAACAAGACTTATTTAATTTATCACATGTAATATAATTTTGTTTGTATTTGTTATGTAAAGTGTGAGAATAATTGCTGAAATACAAGTCTATCTCAAGCACCGTAATTGCACTGCTGGCCTGAGAGGGTTTTTGCAATCAATGGCTCTCTTGACCATAATTTCACATAAAATTCTAATTACCAGCTGTGACAGAGCTTTTCTCACCTTGTGTGTGTGTGTGTGTCATGGCAAAATGCGGCCCTGCAAGGCTGTATTTTAACTTTTTTTGCACATGGCACTATTACTACAGAGGATCAAAGTTTTGCCGCCCAAGTATAAAATCTCTGTTACCATGTGTAAAAACAACCACAAGTACACTGTAAGCCCTGATAAGTTGAATCTACTTGAAAAATTTGAGGAAACCGGTTACGTTAAAATAATTAAGTAATGTGTAATGAAAACTTGAGTGCATTTAACTAAAAAGTTTAAGTTCAATACATTAAGTGCCAAGTTGATTTAACTTAAAATTATTTGTAATATCAACTGCTTTACCCAATTATTCTACTTACTATCCTTAAGTTCAATGCACTAAATTCAAAGTTGATTTAACTTACAATAATTTGTAATATCAATTGTTTTACCCACTTACCCCACTCAGTATCTTAAGTTAAAGTAAAGCAAAACAAAAGTATATTCTTTTTCTGTTTTATTTTAGAACTGTTCAACAAATGAGACAGTCATACATTACACTGTCTGCAGTGCACTTTTTTTTTTTTAAAAAAATATCAGTTAAATAAATCTCCACATAATCAAAAAACTAAACTTTGTAAAAAAAAAAAAAAAAAAAAACGAACAAAAAACAAAATCTAATGAAAAATAAATACAGTGCAAAGGCTCACAGTGTACTCAGCATTTTGTTTCTCAGAGAGAATCATTTTTGTAAATTTCCATTAAGAAATGCAAGATATACATTGTTAGTGAACACAGTAGCACCTAGTAACATCTCTGTTTGTTCCCAATGAACATTTAACAATTACTCATTTGAACACAGAAAAATATTTGAAAATGAGCATTGTCAGAAGACAATCAGCAACTAAAAGCATCTGCTTGTTTCTGAGAGACCGAATATGTCTGAATACACAATTAAACAAAGATGGTGTAATGCACACAATAACAATGTTAACTTTTCCCTGGCCCCAGTGAAGATGGGAAAAACATTTGAACATCTAACTTATGGCAGATACATCAGAGTTATAACACTTATTCAGACCCAACCTTTTCAGCACTTTCCTAAAAGTGTCCTGAAGCAATTATTTGTATGCTTGATTGCTGCTTGGATGAATCTGCAGCTGCGGAGGTCATAAGTACCTCATATAACCCCAAATCAAAAAAAGTGAATTATCCCTTTAACCCTATTTGCTGCAAGTCTGTATCAAACAGGGACCTTGTAAAACAGAACTGTAAAATCAGTGCTAACACCATAAAACATGCACTGCAAACACCACACCAGCAAACATGTTAGTATAAAAGTGTACTGAATATCTGGAGCAGTAGTTTACCTATTCGTAACCCTGTTTTACACTGAGAGCTGATTTTTCAAGGTTTGTATTTTGGGTGCCAGCTCACTGTTACCCAGGTTGAACATTACCTGCTGAACAAAGTGGAAGGTATTTTTCATACACTTGGGGTAGTCAAGGTGCAGGGCATAAATCAGGCCGAAAAGGACATAGAAGGCCTGAGGCAGGTTTGCCAGTTCATCCATTACCACAGTCCCCTCCAAGATGATCCCCACTCTGGATGGGTTGAGCTGAGAACTTTCTTGACCAATGCAGAGGATTCCCACTGGAGTCTGACTGTAGGAGTCCTTGTCAGTTGCATCCTAACAGCGAAAAAAAGATTGACAAGAAGAGGAGGTCAAATTTTTTTCAGTATATGTTGTGTCATAAATCAATGATAAATTCATTAATGGCAAAATGGCAAAAAATCAAGTTACTTACGGAGGAGGTCTTGAAGAAAGCAGATGGATCATCCCCCAAGATGACCGGCAGTCCCCGAAGACAGAGGCACCTGGTGTCTGTTGGTTCAGTGGCCTAGAGGATAGTGGGCATAGAGCACACAGTTTTGCAACATTACATGACAGGAAAGGCAGAGAACAGAAGGGTGAGGGATAGAAGAGGAACAATTAAACAAGGAGAGCAAAGCAAAGAGGTCAGGAGATGAGAGGAAATCAGGAGATTTGAGGATGGAGAGGAAAGGGAAGAGGAGAGCAGAGGAGAGGAGAGGCAAGGAGAGGAGAGGCGAGGAGAGGAGAGGAGAGCAGAGGTCAACGCACCTTTGCCTGATGTAAAAGCTCAGCCAAAACCTGGCCAGTGGGCCCTTCTTCTTTCTGAAGAGGTCCATCAGGCTTGGGGAGAAATGGTCAAGTGCACCAAAGTTCTCTCTGAGATTTTTCCCCACCCACGGAAACATAAAGCATAGCAAACACTGTACAATTATATTCAACATTACATTTATACCACAGAAAGCCATCGTCATTTTTTGTAAATACTCAAAACAGTCACACAAATCTGGCTTTCTGTGAAAAGAGCTGGCCATCGATGTATTATCTGGCTGATGGCAGGCTTGTCAATGACAACTTCTTTTCTCCGAAGAGCAAACGTCACATCCATCTCCTTCTTGATGAGGGGTCCATTTGGCTCTCTCTTCATCATTTCACTGATCAGGACCTGGCAAGCTCCTTCCAGGTTGTGGTCATCCATTCCCTCTGGATATTCGGGTAGGAAATTTATTTCCCCTTTCCTTGCCTTCTTTATGTTTTTGTTGGGAGGATCACCATCTGTAGTGTACCTTCCACGTCTACCACTGTTAACAGTGACATCAACTCGACCAAGCTGGCACATTTTTGTTCTATAATTACCCATCTTGAACTTCACACTATTCTTCCATCCATCCCAGCCAGAGGATGACCCTGATTCTTTAAGACACGGGTGAGTTTGTACTAAGGCTTTTGCAACAGCTTCAAAATGTTCCTTCTCTGGGTATGCTGTAAATGCATATATGGTCTCAGCCAGTTTCTCGAGGATATCATGTTTCAGTTCTTTTGTCACATTGAGATGGGTTATATCCCTGAGATACAACAGGTTACCTTGACGCAGTCTATACTCAACATCAACAGAAAACTTGGGAATGTCGAATACCTCTGGCCACTGCAAACTTCTATCCAATGAGGAGTTGGACAGGATCTCGGTGTCTGCCTGGCTGTTTGTGTCACTAAATGATTTATTTTCTGCAGTGATTGGTGTAAGCTCAATCATTGGAATGATTTTGATGGTTGGCTTCTTTGGGAGCTCAGTGAGATCTGTAAGGTTGCACAGTGCGTTGTCAAATTCAGGATCTTCGTATTGTAAGGCGAAGTTGTTGTTTGCTTGGAGTGCACCTTTGAGCCAGCCAATCAAATCTTCAAGTGTGTCAAATAGAATTTCAGTGTTAGCTGCAACAATCTTTTTCAATCTGGGCAAATTCAGGGAGACTTGAGCATGAGCCAGTAGAGAGTATCATGCTTGGATGGTACTTGATTCCATCTACACAAACAGTTGATGCCTCAAGAACTGATCCTGCTTTTGAAATGTTTTGAGCGATTGCTCTCTGAACATTCAAAGGGAAAGAGGCAAGCAAAACTGGGGTAACTTTTGTCATCTCAACTGATGGTCTGAAAAATGAGCTACAGTCAAGATTGTAACTGGCTGCTTTTTGATATTTTGTAGCAAGTGTAATGGCAACATTTTTGAAATTTTATGCATTGCGAATTGCCTTTTTAAAGAATTTATGCTTGCCTTCGAAGCGCATTGTCCAAACCTCTGACAGCGGACCAAATTTCCTTACAAGGTGAGGGTAATGTTCCACATAGTGATGCTTTGCCCTTAAACGAAAATGTGGAAATGTTGACTGCAGCAGCTGTCTGTGCTCTGCTATCTTACAGTCCAGGAAATGTAGTGTCTTTTCAGTATGCCTTGGTGTCACAGCTAGCTCAACAATGTCTTTGAGAAGCATGAGAATTGTGTTGTCACCCTCAGGGACACAGTGACCAATAAGAAAAGGAAGGAGCCTTATGAGACACCAATTCTCATGGGCATTTCCGCCAGTGGTCCCTTTAGTGGAAAATCCCTTTCCAATAATCTGGGGTCGGTCTGTTTTGTCAGTGAATGTGTAGTTAAAGTACTTGATGGCCTGATTTAGCATATCTAGTGTGAAAAACTTTTTACCTATCAGGTCTGTAAGACACAGGGACAACTCAGTTGGAACAATGCCTTCCAGGGTGTCATGTAAGATGTCAGGAGGGTAACCGGTGACTGCATGAAAGTGTTTGAGATTCTCAGTTAAAGCACATGCCCTTTTCACACCATAAAAGTCTGACTCAGTCCTGGGTCCTCTTTCACCTCCTGCACCTGCTGATCATGCAAGTCTCTGTCTCTGAGCTTAAAGAATCCAGAACGTACCTCTTGTTGTTGGGTGTCCTTACTGCTTGCCAAACAGAATCTGCAGAACTTGTCAACAGTGAAGCTCTCCAGGAATCCTGCAAGGGAGTGGGCACCAAGGTTATCAGCGGCAACATACAAGACTGTGCCTTTCACACTTGCACCTAGTTGCTCCAGGTAAACACCATTTTGCTCCAATAACTTGAGATCATAGATAAGAGGTTGCAGAACCTTTGCATAACCACACTCTTTGACTGTGGAAGTATTGCATAGTAAAGCAAGTTGGATTGAGTTGAGGGTATTTTGTTGGTATGTTTGCAATGACCCAGTATACTGCACACATTTTATGTTTAAGCTTTGATGTTCCAAGAGGATTGGCTACTTCAAAGTCATCAATATAAAGGCCAAGAGCAATCGTGAACTCATCCCTTGCAAGAAGAGAGTTTTCATTAAAGTACTGCCCATCGACATACGATCTGTATTCCTGCAGGGCATGGACTTTTTCTGACATGGCTTTGTCTAACACGTCAGGTCTGTTAAGCAACTTCTGGAGCATGGGACCAATGGGGACATATGCAAGTGGTTTTTTGCCCTTTTCCACCACATATTCTATGGGGTTTACCAGTGGAAACTCACTGCGTACATATGCTGCTCTTCTTTTAGTAGTTCCTAAGGATCCATCTTTGGCACAAAATGTCATCATGTTACTTTCTGACATGGCACTGGTAACCTCTCTCACAACTGCTTCATCCATGTCAGCATAGTATTTCTTCAGTACAGCCCTCACTCTGTTATGCAGAAGTGGCTGTGACAGCCTATCGATTTCACAAAGCTGTTGTATTACTTCTTGCACAGTACTCTCTGGTATGTGCAGAACACTTTGCATCTTTAACAGAAGGGATGCTAGGTGGTGCTCAAGCTGTTTTTCTAAATCACCAAGATCATTCTATCTGGCGTCTTCACTCACCTCTTCAAACTCCTCCACATGATCAACTTGTGACATTTGCTCTTGTGCAGCATCGCAGTCATGGCTTACATAATTACAACCAATGATTTCTGACTTGAACTTCTTCCAGTTCTGTTCCTTGTGTACTCTACTCTTGTGTGTTTTGAAAGTGGTTACGTTAAGTGGTTAAGTTACAATCTTTATATGGGCACATGACTTTATGGTTCACTTTAAAGTGTGCAGTACGTAGGTGAGTTAAGTAGTCAGTCTCAGAACAAGACTGAGCAAACCGGCATGACAGACCGGTACATCTGCACTTGGTTGCTGTTCCGGAGTTTTAGTATGAAGGCGGGACAAGTGTACTTTTAGTGCATTTAGTGATTTAAATGTACACAGACTGATGTAATGATGTAAACAGGGAAATGGCTCTGTTCTTGCATAACTTTCATGTTTTAGTCTATAATGTTTAAATAACTGTGCTCTCTTTTCACAGTTACAAGGGCAATACTTACACCTCCACAGCATCTTGCCCTGGGACCTGCAATAGAAGAACACATAGACAAGGAACTTAGTTAGCTTATTACAACAATGTACCTGTATTTATTAATTAATCTGTAACTTGGACTGTTACTTCCAGCTGAGTTACATTAAGGCCATACACCTGTATGTTTAATATGTGTTCTCTTCTCAGGCCTCCAGACTATGACCATTTGTTTAGTTGTAGTTGTACTATAATGACCTGACTTTATGATGTGCTGACCAAATACTTTTCGCTTAAAAAAACAGTGTCTTGTGTTTGAAAAAAATGCAATTTATCTTAATGATTTTTTCTCTTAACATATCAGCCCACTTCGCTTGTCTCTAAAAGAAACTGTACAATGTTGTTGGTGTATATTGTCTGGTTATTAGCAAAGCATCTATCAGTAATACAAATAAGATGGAAAAAAGGCGCTGGCAGCCAACAGGTGAAAATGTCACGTTAAACTGCACTAAATAACGTTTATCTCTGCTTAAACAGCCCCTCGAGTGAGAAACGTAGTTTTTAGCTAACTTAGCAGAGTTAGCTAACCAGCTAAAATTCCCGCCCGTCGACTTGACAAAAAAATTCAATGAAAGGTAGCTAAAAGGTGAAAAATGTCAGAATTGGATGAAAACGAACTTCCCCACGTCTCACCAGCAGCCCCACAAACACAGCCTCTCGAATGACACAAAATCCGACCAAAAGTATATAAAATGTCCGTCGAATCGGTTAAATCCAACTTTTCCACGTCTTGCCAGCAGCTCCAGATAACGCACGGACACCTGCAACGTCACCGAGTGTCACGTTCAATGCGTCAGGAAATAGCCAATCACAAGCTTCTGTTGTCTGACAGCGCAGTAAAACTTGCTAGTTCTAAGTTATTAAACTTAAAGTTATTCGTACATTCAAATATGTCTAGGTATTAAGAGAATGTACTTACACTTGATAGTAATGCAACAGAATATACTTACGTAAGAATAGTAATGCAACCACACTTAAATCATTTAAGTATATTGTAATTACATTGTTTAATTAGATATTAAGTCCAGGTTTACAGTGACTTTAACAGACATGTGACGTACATTAGTTTTGCATATAGGGCACACAGAATCCAAACCTTAATGAGAAATGTTTTCAGACAAACATTTTCTTTATGTGCCGATAAATGGTGAAGTGTTTTTTAAGGGTGCTCTGAGCAGGATTTTTGGGGCTGGCTACTGATTGCTGGAAGCAGTTTTGGCCAAAGTTATCTGTGTGTATTGTTGGTGTGAACTGAGTTGTCAGTGTAGCACATCCAGTCTGAAATACCACTTGATGGCCAAACACACGGCTAATGCGAATTCTCCGCTGCCTCCTTGTCAAAACCAGGTGACAATGGATGGCTTTCGACAGAGGCATATGGATACCGCAACTAAGAACAAGCTTACTGCAGCCATAGCCAAGTAATGTTCATTCTTTCTGGAGAGAAATAAGAGGCTGGGTTGATAAGCCTCTGGTGATTTATAGAAGAGCAGTATAGTCTGACTGCTTATATGTTCAAAGGAAATTTAAGAAATGAAAGTTTAAGCCATGGTTTAACTGCACTATAGGCTGAGTCCTAGTTTGGACAATGATGTGCACTTTGTAACTTTATCTTGGATCACCCTGTTTTGATCCCTTAGAAAGGGTTGTTGAATTGGCTTTTTTGTAACCAAGTATTTATTTTTTTGTCATCTGTTTATTGACAGTGTTAAATTGTGTGAGATTTTGCTTCAAATGTGAATGATTGCTCAAAGTGAGAATGTTAGTGTGATATATAACACTACATGCTGTTGTTTTTGATAAAAAACATTTGCACAGAGCAAGCCTATCCACTTTTCCATGTTGATAAGAGTATTAAAATGATAATTAATTGTACATTTAGAATAGATAAAAATGTGCGATCAATTTGCGATTAATCGCGAGTTAACTATGACATTCATAAGATTAATCGCGATTAAATATTTTAATCGATTGACAGCACTTATATATATATTCATAGAGAGAGAGAGAGAGAGAGAGAGATATGGAAGTGTTTGAAGTGTCTGGTTTTCTAGCAAAAGTTGCACACTTTTGGAGGTTTTTTGATAAAATATCCATTTTCAATTTGGATCATTTTATATTTGGTTTCCCCAAATTCAACACAAAGTAAAAGGTTATGGATAGTCAGACTTCAGCTCTGGTAGCATTCCTGACCGTCCACTTCTAAAGGACAATAGGCTCCAGTTTACTCACTACACATTTCTTTTGGTTTCTTTGAACAGTGTGATGTTTTCTCCAAGGATTTCCAAATATTCGAATGAATCCTTCCCCTTTACATGCAGCTGATATTCAGAGCCAGAGGAAGCAAAATAGCCCTACAGTATCACCTAGTTTGCATGCTTCAGTTTAGACAGGGCACACTTTTTGGTGTCTGCTTCATTATTCCTCGTCCATACATACTGCTGTTCCATAGGCATGAACAGAACAGAATACTGAACCAAAACCATATAAATGAGTGACAATAGGTTTGGCAGTTCATTCTATAGAATAACGGAGCAAAACTAGAACTTTTTGGGCCTCCTGACCAGTGGTTATGTCGGGAGGATGAAGAATTAAGAATACCCTGAAAGGTGCACCGTTCTTAAAGTGAAGCATGGCTATGGCCAGGTTCTAGGGCTATTTTGCTTCCTCTGGTGCTGCAAATCAGAAATCTGAGGAGAAAACATGCCTTCCATAGAAATCAATTGAACTGTAATGTTAGTCAACTGGAGCCTATTGTCCTTTAGAAATGGGCTGATATTTGTCAGGAATGCTACCCGAGCTGAATGACTACCAATAACCTTAACCCAAGATTCTAACAATGAGAAATGTACTTTTATCAGTACAAAAGACACTTGTTGTGAAGGGGTGCCAGTACTTTTGACCATGTTTTCATTTCCCACAGCATTTTGGTGGTATTTTGTGTTGAATTTGGGGAAACCAATTGTTGTTTTAGTTGTGTTAAGTTATTGAAATGATTCTGGTTTGGTTATTTTATCAAAAAACCTCCACAAGTGTGTGACTTGTGCTAGAAAACCAGACACTTCAAACACTTCTAATACGAAAGTATTGGCACCCCACTTATCGTACTTTATGATCAGAGCCAGCTCCTGCCTGGGAGCCGGAGCGGGAGCCGCTTTGTTTTTTTTTTTTTTTTTTGTTGTTTTCTCAACTTTTTTTTTCCGTTCAAGCCGCTCGTGATTGGTCAACTACATGATGTGTGGTGGCTTCAGTGTCTACGCATTGGGCAGGAGGGGGAGGAGCGGGGGTTACGGACACAGCACACGTGCAGACACACACACACACACACACAGAGCCGCGACAGACAAAACGCTGGAAAGGTGAGAAAATGAGTGACCGAAGGAAATGCAATAAAATTTGATATAAAGTATGTTTTGTGCATTAGTAATTAATTTTACACATAATTTTACATTATTTTGGTAATAAATTAATTAAGTAACATTAGACAGAGAGGAGCAGTGGAACCAAGTGAAGGAGAGCAGTACAGCAGGGGGAGAGCCAAGTGAAGGAGCAGGAGAGCAAAGTGATGGTGCAGGAGAGAGAGATGAGAGTAGAGGAGAAAAACCTAAAGGGAAGCACAGGCTATCAGGCTGGGACCCTAAATGGATTGAAAAAAAAAAAAAAGTAGCTGGTTCCATTCATGGCTCTACCACACTGATAATGGTGAGTGTTGATGAACCTTTTTTTCCTTTCTTATTTTTATGCATAATATACATGTCAATATTTCTGTTAAATAAGTAAAAACTAAAATAATGAATAAATTCAGTGTATTTCCAATGAGCAATGATCAATAATACTACTTTACTCCTATAGGAATGTTCTGCCGCGTATGCCGGCAGTATAAGCATTTTTCCTGTTTACATTCAGCCTTTAGAAAGCAATTTTCAACTGGGCATTCAATAAATAGGTTGTAAAAGTAAAATCTGCAGTCAAGTGTCATGTGTACATTGCCACCGCTCCCCGGAGAGCCTGCCCCAGCTGCTGGAAAAAATCCCACAGGAAACACACACACACACACACACACACACACACACACACACACATACATATACGTGTGTGTGTGTGTGTATAAAATCACCATCATTCCATGGGTAAACTGCATCAGATGAGACCTTGGTGGCATTCAAGACCCCTTGAAGGAAAACATAAAATCCATCATGACCCACAAGCAACCTGAGACTTAATTATCTAAATTACAAATACTATTTATAACCTTAAAATGTTACACTGACATTTATGGTAATAACAGGAACAACTTTCTCAACAAAGGGCAAATGAATTTTGAAGGATCTGTGTCCAATCAGAAGGTTACACCTACACAATTTCACATCCCGTGTTTGTGTCAAGACCAGAGACAGAGCCATAGACAGACATAGTGCTGGACTAAGTGGTTTTAGTTTGCTTTTTATATTCCAAGGTACAAATTTTACTTTTTGTTAGTATTTGTAATGTATATGATCAGAACATGGTAGTTTATGTTGGTAAGTGTCATTTTTGTGCTGGTTTATAATGTTAACCATAAGCAAGGTGTTATATTTCTTGGCCCCAAGTCAATTCAGCCATTTCACTGGTGTGCTGTGACATAATTTAACCCACCTCCACCTCCTCCTACTCCCACCACCCCCTGCTGTTCATATAATGATGATTGGTTGATATGAAAATGGAAACAAACCTAATTTTCCAGTAAATGTATAGCTATGGGTGTCATAATGGTTGTTTGTGTGTGTAATAACCATATTAATATGTGTCTCAGTCCCTCCGAATGTGTATCGTCTAAACAAAGACACACCAGAGGAGGCCCAGCAGAATGTGTCCTTTGGAGAGTCAGATCGCTGGTGGGAACAGACTGACCTCACCAAACTGCTGCTCTCATCCAATCAGCTTACACATCTGTCTGATGACATCAGACTACTGCCTGGACTCACTATACTGGATGTAAGTAACTCCAACTCAGTAAGAAGCCTGACTCAGTAACAAATCCACCAAATAACACAGAGGTGCTTTGTGCCAAACCAGTTTGACTTTAAAATGCTGTATATGATTTATCTTTACATTTCTAAACAAGCTAAAACCATACTTGGTTTCTGTTACAGATCCTGTAATGGTTGCAAACAAAATGTTATACTTTGTCTGCAGAGACCACTTGGATATATTTTGCTGATTTAGTTATCCCTACCACAGGTGTGGTCAGAGTTATTTGTTTTTTCTTCAGCATAGACTAAAAGCAGGTTCAAAAGTACAGTGAAGTGTCTGATATTTCGTCCGAAGTTACCACAGCTTCTATTCTAAGAAATCAAATTCAGTTAAAACTAATAGAGCTGAAACAAAATGAGAATTAAATTGAAAAACAAGACAAAAAAAACCTGAAATGCTCTAAAAAGGAAACAGTTTTTAATTGGCATACCCAAAAGAATATTAAACTTCGAAAAATTAACCCAGAGCTCCTGTAATGCATTTTGTTTCTGTGTTGCAGTCGATGACAATAAAGTTGAATCTAATCTAATCTGGTGTGGTCTTAGCCTAACTTATTAACTTGCTAACTATAGAAACTCCAAATTCACTAACCCACTGAATAAAGACACTAGCTATGTTTACATGGACACAAATAATCGGAATAAAGGCCCAATCAGATTAAAAATGCTTCATGTAAACACGTCAGTCGGAAGATTCTGATCCGATACGGTCCATTCGGAAAGAAATTTCATTCCGAAGGAGAGAGGTGGTTTATGCCGATCATTATTCCGAATGGTGACCATGTACACACCCATTCGGATCCTGTCTTCCTGGTTGGGGTTAAATTATCTCTACTGCGCATGTGTGCTACGTCACTGTGACGCGTTTCCGCCTTTGCGGCCACCGGTCGTTTTTTGGCAAGCAGAAAACATGGCGGGAGGGAAGCAAAACTAAAAAAAAATACATTAACAGACACTGCGCCAGAGGGGAGGAAAATAAAATGTGAGGGGCACAAAGTGTGAACGAGCCGAGGACGTGCAGAGAAATTTGCGCATGTAAACATAGCTACTGTCACACTCATCAGCTCCTTATCTGCTGCCACATCTGTTAACCTGCTCAGCCTGCTCTCTTCACCCTTCACCACATCCACCTGTTCAATAACCTGATGCATGCCTGGGATTCATCACCAATCAGCACCCCTGGTAATTATCTCTGCCTCTGACTATGTCCCTTGCCTTGCCCTTGTTGATCTCAAGAGTCAGTAGAACTCTTTGTTGTTTGGCTCACCAAACATTTCCTGGATCTGCAGTCCACTATGCACCGAGCGCTCAGTGTGTCGCTGCATAAAGGAGAGATGTCAGGATGCTGGCTCGCCAGCCTGCTACTCACCCTCGAGCAACGCCCATGGCGTCAACGTCATCCATCCCAACTCCACCCCGACAGGAAGGACCGGAGCCCATTCAACTCGGGCACACCAAGCTATCCACTGAGGAGAGAGTGAAACAATGTTAGGCATATCTTTGCATGTACTGTGGCCAGCCTGGTCATTTTGTCTCCCACTGCCCAAGCTTCCCTCAGCCAAATAAATCACAGAGCAGATGTTACACCACGTCTTTGTCTCCATGGTTTCCTGGTTGATGTGGTGTCAGATCGGGGTCCCTAGTTCTCATCTGCATTCTGGTTTTGTAGCTTACTGGGAGCCACTGCCAGCCTATCATCGGGATTCCACCCTCAATCCAGTGAACAGATGGAGCAGATGAATCAGGAACTGGAGACCACGCTCTGCTGCATGACATCTCAGAACCCCTTCTCCTGGTTACAACAGATCTTATGGGTCGAGTATCCACACAACACCCTAACCAGCTCTGATTCAAGCCTGTCTCCCTTCCAATGTGCCTACAGGTTTCAGCCCCTACTTTTCCCAGCATTGGAGAGGGGGGTCTCATGTCTCTCCGGCCAACGTTTCATCCGTAGCTGTCTACTTACTTGGGTTCCTGCCAGAGCATCAATCCTCCGCTCTGTGGGTCGCTACACTGGCAACTGCCAACTCAAGCATGAGAATACACTGAGGGTCAGAAGCTACAGCTGTCCACGTCGGATCTTGTGTTCTGGGTGGAGTCCAGGAAGATGGCTCCCAGGTTCAGTGGAACCCCATCTAGAGAATCATCAGTCCCACAGCCGTAAGGTTAAATCTTCCCTGCTCTATGACAGTTCATCCTACTTTCCATGTCTCCCAAATTAAGCCTGTGTGTCCATTCATGCCTGCTGAACCTCCACCTCCTTGGATCATTAATGGAGGATGTGCCTAATCGGTACGCCACTTGCTGCACTCACGCCGCCAGGGTTGGGGCCTGCAGTACTTGGTTGATTGGGAGGGATATGGCCTCGAAGAAAGATCATGGGTTCTCACTTGACACATCCTGGACTGTGGACTCATCACCTGTTTCCACCAACACACTCGGACCAGCCCACTAGGGCTCCAGCAACCTCAAGATTGAGGAGAACCAGATTAATTGACCCCTGTGGAAGAGGAGTTATCCTCAGATGGGACCGAACCCTCTGAGAACATGCTACTCTTGGAGGAACCACTGCTCAAACTCACTGAGACTGCTGTGTTCTGTTAGCTAAACCAATTTGTTTCATACATAGCATCGAATTTGGCTGCCTTTTATTACGTGTAGATATTGATAAAAGAAGAGTTACTCTGAGACATCAGTATTGTTTATTAAAGTGATAATCATTTTTATTCTAGCTACTGAACTGAAATGACCATTTTGCTCTGACAGCTCCATGACAACCAGTTGAGCAGTTTACCCAGTGCTTTAGGAGAACTGCAGGAGCTTCAGCAACTGCGCCTCAGGTACACACACACACACACACACACACACACACACACACACACACACACAAGCACACACATGTACACGCACGGGTACACTGTGTGGATCTATCATTTAATGCATTCAAGCTTCAGTTATGCTGCTTCATAAAAGTATTCTGATGGTGCCACTGTGGGTTCTTCGGCAAAGGGATTGATTTAGTTAAGTGAAGGATTTAACGTACTTACAGTCAGAGTACATAGCATAACACTAAATGGATGTGTATAAAATGAATGCAATTAAGCATAGTTGGACAGAAAACAAGTTCATCCAAACATAATAGTCTTAGCACTTTTACCAGTCTTTTACCATTTTATCCCAACTCCATTTGTCTTTTGAGACAGCTTGCTTTCTTACTAGATTACACTTTTTTTATGATTCCTGCTGCTGCTTGATTGGGCTTGTCGTTTCTGTGATGTCTAAGCTAACCAAACAACTGTGCCTGCGAGAATGAAATAGTACTCAAGAAAGCCAACAAAAATATCAGGATGTTTGATGGCTCTCTGATAAACTGCAGAAAAATTAAGATATGATAAAATTTTATAAATCCCACGCCAGTGATATTAAATTGTTGCGGAGAGCAAAGACATAAAAAAGAACGAAAAGGGCACAAAAAGATACAGAATAAAATCAACTTTATGTATGTACATTCTATGCAAAGGTATGAGAATACTATTGCCTTACTGAATTGAACATGAGTCATTCATTCATTCATTCATCTTCTATACCCCAACTATCCCTTTCGGGTTGTGTGGGGCTGGAGCCTATCCCAGCTGTCAACGGGCGAGAGGCGGAGCACACCCTGAGCCGATCTGCAGGGCAACATACATATAACCATTCACGCTCACACTCACACCTAGGGACAATTTTAAGTCACCAATTAACCTAATTAGCATGTTTTTGGTCCACACATGCAGGGGAAGAACATGCAAACTTCACACAGAAAGGCCCCGACCTTCTTGCTGTGAGGCACGCGCACTACTTGCTGCGCCTGAACATGAGTCAGATATGGCTAATAAATAGTGGCTTGCACTATTGCACAGTAGTATATAACACAGTAAATCTGGTGGCTCACCATTTCTCTGTGAAGCCAAATCAGCGGCCTTCATCTCCAGCAGCAACTTCCTCTTCCCTCATAGGATTCTGAAGGAGGCTGTGGTTAGATGCTCTTGGTGTCTTCCTTTCCTTGATCAGCAGGGGATCCTTTTTTCAGGCTTGATGTCACTGCCATGCCACAACAGTCACTCAGACACCCAATCTGCAATCAGCAACCTCATCTCCTGTAATGAGAACCCACAGCCATCATCTTCTCATTCCCTCTTCTCCCCGTCCCCTCTTCTCCCCAACCACATTAATAGTGGGGGATTCCATAATCAGGAATACCCATTTCTCCAGTGCTACCACTCACTGCCTCCCTGAAGCCACAGTCCCTATCATCCTGAATAAACTCATGGGGCTGCTGTGCACATTCCCATCCTCGGCCATTCGAGTGATTGGCATTGTGAGGACAAACAATGTAGATCCTCAGCTCAGAAAATAAACCAAAAAGGACTTTAGAACCCTCAGCCTCCACGCTTGGCCCTCGTCTGCCTGCATATAGATTTTATTGACCATTTTAATCTGTTTTAGGATTGCTTCTCCCTCTTCAGGTCTGACAGAGTACACCCCCAACTTGCAACTCCCACAGTCCCTCCCCGGAGTCTCCATCTCTGCCTATAATTACACCTCAGAGTACTATTCTCTCCGTTAGTCCCCCCAACCAGTCTCATCTGTGATTAACATTCTCATTGGAAATTTTTCCCATGAAGACAATTATAAAGTGCTTAGTCCCCGTCCACATGGTAGCTCTAAAGGTGGAAATAATAACAATTTACGTCTTACGTACACGACTTCTTACAGCAGCTCTGGTAGTTTTTTTCTGTGTCTTACTGTGATTTTGTGTTTTTTTCGTGTTTTTTCCATAACTAGTCTCTGCTGATTATGCGATCTGCTGAGCACTCCGCGCTACGTACTCACAATGTTTACTTCCAATGGAAAGACCAGAGATCCCGGCCTCCCCGATCTGAACCAGAGTGGTGTTCTGTTACTGGACCTCTGTGCTAGTCACAGTTTGTCCATAACGAACACCATGTTCAAGCATAAGGGTGTCCATCAGTGCACGTGGCACCAGGACAGCCTAGGCCGGAGGTCAATGATCGACTTTGTAGTCGTATCATCTGACCTTCAGCGGTATGTCTTGGACACTCAGGTAAAGAGAGGGGCTGAGTTGTCAACTGAAGTCTTGTCGACTGAAGTCACTGAGGCAGTTTGCAAGCTCCTCGGTGGCAGAGCGACGGGGGTGGATGAGATCTGCCCTAAGTACCTCAAGTCTCTGGATGTTGTAGGACTGTCTTGGTTGACACGCCTCTGCAACATCGCGTGGCAGTCGGGGACGGTGCCTCTGGACTGGCAGACTGGGGTGGTGGTCCCTCTTTTTAAAAAGGGGGACTCGAGGGTGTGTTCCAACTATCGGGGGATCACACTCCTCAGCCTCCCTGGGAAAGTCTATTCCAGGGTACTGGAGAAGAGAATCCAGCTGATAGTTGAACCTCGGATTCAGGAGGAACAATGCGGTTTTCGTCCCGGCCGTGGAACACTGGACCAGCTCTATACCCTCCACAGGGTGCTTGAGGGTTCATGGGAGTTTGCCCAACCAGTCCACATGTGTTTTGTGGACTTGGAGAAGGCTTTCGACCGTGTCCCTCGCGTCATTATGTGGGAGGTGCTCTGGGAGTATGGGGTTGGAGGCTCTCTGTTGAGGGCTGTACAGTCCCTGTACAACCGGAGCAGGAGCTTTGTCCGCATTGCCGGCAGTAAGTCGGACCTGTTCCCGGTGCACGTTGGACTCCGGCAGGGCTGCCCTTTGTCACTGGTTCTGTTCATTATTTTTATGGACAGAATTTGTAGGCGCAGCCAGGGGCCGGAGGGGGTTCGGTTCGGGAGCCGGCAGATTTCGTCTCTGCTTTTTGCGGATGATGTTGTCTTGTTGGCTTCTTCGAGCCAGGACCTTCAGCATGCACTGGGGCGGTTCGCAGCCGAGTGTGAAGCAGCTGGGATGAAAGTCAGCACCTCCAAGTCCGAGGCCATGGTTCTCGACCGGAAAAAGGTGGCTTGCTCCCTCCAGGTTGGGGGAGAGTTCCTGCCTCAAGTGGGGGAGTTTAACTATCTTGGGATCCTGTTCACGAGTGAGGGAAGGATGGAGCGTGAGATTGACAGGCGGTTCGATGCAGCGGCAGCAGTAATGCGGTCGCTGTACCGGTCTGTCGTTTTGAAGAAGGGCCGAAAGGCCGAAAGGTGAAGGTCAATCTACGTTCCTACCCTCACCTATGGTCATGAACTTTGGGTCATGACCGAAAGAACGAGGTCCCGGATACAAGCGGCTGAAATGAGTTTCCTCCGCAGGGTGGCAGGGCGCTCCCTTAGAGATAGGTCGAGGAGCTCCGTCACCCGGGAGGAGCTCAGAGTAGAGTCGCTGCTCCTCCACATCGAGAGGAGTCAGCTGAGGTGGTTCGGGCATCTCTATCGGATGCCCCCGGACGCCTCCCAAGGGAGGTGTTCCAGGCATGTCCCACCAGGAGGAGGCCCCGGGGAGAAAACGGAACGGAAACGGAACGGAACCAGAGATCCCCAAGGAAATAAGGAGAAGGAGGAGGAGGAATGCAGAGCTGGAGTGAAGTGCCATGAGAAGAATAGACAGTACAAAAGTACAAACCATCCATACCGTCTCTTATTACGTTGAACGTGAGATCTCTCCCAAATAAGATGGAAGAGCTAATGATGCTAACCAGACTGTTAGGGAGCACCGGGAGTGAAGTCTCATCACGCTGGACTTGCACGTTATGCTGGACAATTTTCAACTGCTGAGAGAGGACAGGACAGCAAAGGAGAGCGGTAAGAGGAAAGGTGGGGGCATAGAGATGTTTGTCAACAACAGATGGTAGAGGATACATCAGTGTAAAAGAGCAGCACTGCACCAGAGACACTGAGCTGTTAGCTGTTAGCATTCGGCCATATTATCTTCTGAGGGAGTTTTCCCATGTCATTGTGATAACTGTGTACATCCCCCTCTTGGCTGTTACAGCAGCAGCATGCAAGCTCCTACACACTGTGGTCTCACAAATGCAGACATTGCACCCCTAGGCCCTCCTCCTCATCTCTGGTGATTTCAATCATGTTTCCCCACCCTCCACTCTCCCCACCTTCACCCAGTATGTTAAATGCCACACTAGAGACAATAGAACATTGGACTGCAAACACTAAAGATGCTTACAGTTCATCGCCTCTCTCCCTGCTGGGCCATTCCAATCACAACCTAGTTCATCTGGTTTAGTGAATAAGCAACCATCAACCATCAGGTATATGAGAAGATGGTCAGAGGAGTCCAGCATGGCACTGAGGGACTGCTTTGAAACCATTGACTGGGATGTGGTGTGGAGTCCACACAGGGAGGACATTGGCAGTTTAACAATCTGTATTACGGACTACATCAACATCTGTGTGGAAAACACTGCTCACAAGAAAGGTTCGGTGTTTCCCAAACAATGAACCCTGGGTGTCCCCAGATCTGAAAGCCTGACTGAATGAGAATAAGAGGGTCTTCAGATCAGGGCACAAAGATGACCTGAGGAGGGTCAGCATGAGTCTCAGTCTGGAGAGAGTTCCAGCCCTTTGGAAAACTTGTTCTGTTTTTCCAGTCCCAAAGACTACGTATCCCAGGGAAACCAGCCACTTCATGCTGGTAGCCTTAACTTCCCACCTTGGAGAGGATCATACTGAAGCATCTCTATCACCTGTTGAGCAGCGAGCTGGACCCCCTACAGTTTACTTATCGACCAGGCATTGGTGTGGAGCATGCAGACCTCTACCTGCTGCAGCAATCTCTTTCTCATCTGGAGCTTACTGGAAGCACGGTGAGTGTCGTGTTTTTGACTTCTCCAGTACTTTCAAACAATCTAACCATCACTGCTCACGGTTAGACAGCCACCTGGCTGATTGCATCATCAACTACCTCACCAGCAGACCACAGTACATGAGGCTTCGTGACTGCGTGTCCGATGTGGTAGTTTGCAGCATGGGTGCTCCAAGGGACAGTGACAGACACAACACTGACAGCTGCCACATCCAGAAGTTCTCCGATGATACAGCCATCGTTGGATGCGTGTCACAGGTGAATGAACTAGAATACAGGGAGGTTGTGACCAACTTTGTCAACTGGTGTGGACTGAACCATCTGCACATAAATGCCAGATGGTGATTGATTTCTGAATGAAGGTACCACAGACTACACTGGTGAACATCCAGGGCTTGGACATCGTGGGAGAGAAATACTGGGTGTTCTTCAACAACAAACTGGACTGAACAAATAACATAGATACCCTGTACAGGAGGGGCCAGAGTTGCCTGCACCTGCTTAGAAGACTGAGGTCCTTTGGAGTTTGTAGGATGCTGTTAAAAACTTATTATGACTCTATGGTGGCAACTGCACTTTTCTATGCAGTGGTCTGCTGGGGCTGTGGAAGCACTGAGAGGGACAGAAAAAGACTTAACTGGTCAGGAGAGCTGGCTCTGTCCTGGACTGCCCTCTGGACACCATTGAGGAGATGGGTGAGAGGAGGATGTTTGCCAAGCTGACATCAATCATGGACAACCCATCCCGCCCTCTCAATGAGACAGTGGGGGGTATAAGCAGCTCCTTCAGTAACAGACTGCTGCATCCAGTGTCTAAGAAAGAATGCTAGGTCCTTCATCCCAATAGCTGTCAGACTGCCAGCAACATGTAATGTAGCACTGTGCTGATGCTGTTTTCCAATTGTACATGATAAACCCACTTTTGTTTTCCATAACTGTTATCAGTGGTAATCCATGCTCACATTCATGCTCATATCCATTTCATCTGGTGCAATACCATTGCATCTTGTGCAGTCTCTAGGTTGTTGTATACTTTTTCTCAGCTGTGCAATAACACTTTTTATTATCCAAATTGGCTACAGTACTTTTATAAACTATATATTTTGCGCATATACATAGTCTCATGAAATTCAATGTCCTTTCCATGCAAAAATATTTCTAAAGTGCAATACAAAATATGATTATTTAAATTTTCAATTAAATTTAAATTTTATTTGTATTGTGCTAAATCAAAACAGAAGTTGTCTCAGGGCGCTTTCCATATAGAGCTGGTACAGGCTGAGCTCTTTTATCTAGAGACCCAACAATTCCCTCATGAGCAAGTACTTGGCGACAGTGGCAAGGAAAAACTTCTTTTTTGTTTTTTCTCATAATATTGACAATAGTACTTTTGTGGGCAGTAGAATTTTTATGGTGTTTAGTATTTTTATAATATGTACATATGTACATATACATAGTTGTTTTTCTATTCTGTATCCGTTACACTTTTTTTTTTTTACACTTTTGCTTTTTGTAATTCTTGCTGGCTGTGATGACTTATACCAACACCAAACAACTTGGTAATAAGTCCTTTATTGTTAATGATTTTATTGTTTCTAATGTTCTGGACTTTTTTTTATGGTTACTGAGACATGGCTGTCCCCAGGGGGACACTTCCCCTGATTGAGGCAAGATTGAGGCAAGACCCCCTGACTTTCCATATTTTCTTAATGCCAGGCCCCCTGGAAGAGGAGGTGTTCTAGCTGTTTTTTATAACTCAGGTCTTGAGTGCCATCCTGTTACTTTTGGTAATTCTATTTCCTTTGAAGTTTTACATTTCTTAATCACTTGCTCTCCCCCTTTATTCTGCATCTTAATTTATAGGTCACCTAAACCTGTTAATTTTAGCCATTGTTATACCTAGATATGACAGTGTGGTCATTCTTGGTGATTTGAACATTCCTATTTTTTGTCACTCCCCCTCCCTCACCTCTCATTTTTTAGATCTTACAGACTCTTTTAACCTAATTCAATCTGTTAAAGGGGACACATTTTTCTCTTTGTTTTTTTTCCCCCCCAAATATGTTTAATGATTTTTGATTTTTCATTACAAAAGAAGACACAACACTTTTGGGGGCAATCCCCCCAAAGGAGAAACAGGAACAAACAAAAACAAAACAAAACAAAACAAAACAAAACAAAACAAAACAAAACCTTGGCTCACAGAAACAATCATCTATATAGGACAGTTGCTTAGTTGGTATTACAGAAAATGAAGCATTCAAGCTCTGTTCTACATAAACCCTCTGGTAAGGATAGCTGAAATATCCAATCCTATGTAAGACAAGCAAGACTCCCATGTTCTATGAAATACATCGTCTTTAGAATGTAGCGTGCATGTCAAGTAGTCAAATGAAATATAATCAAGTATGACCTTATGCCATTGTGTAATATGCCATTCTGTAATCCAATTCAGAAGTATGCACTTTCTTGCACTGAATGTTAGCAAATTATAAAAATTCATTTTATATTTATCAGTAATGAGGTAATGTTATCAGTAATGTTTGATAGCCCAAGCAGCATATAGATAGCGTTAATTTCAAAATTGACAGATAAGATTTTATTAATCTCCTGCCCCACATTGAACCAGAACCTCTGTATTTTCCAACAGGACCATAGGCAATGAGTGAGACTAGCTATCTCTGTTTTGCACTTAAGACAAATAGGTGAGAACTCAGCATCAAACCTGTGGCGTTTTGAAGGAGATATATGAGCTCTGTGTAGAATTTTAAGTTGAGTAGCTTTAACTCTATTACAAACCCTCAAATCTCTCACACTCTTCCAAGCATCATACCATTGGTCGTTTGTAATCTTTACATCAAGTTCTTTTTCCCAGGTTTGTTTCAGGTGAAGGGTGCTTATATTACCATAGTCTCTGAGAACATTGTGGAACACACTTATAGATTTGGGGGCTTCTGAACAGAAAACTAATTTCTCTATGCACGAGTAACTTTGATTAAGGAGTAGTGTAGTGTCTCTCTTGACATAGTCCCTTATCTGCAAATACCAAAAGAAATCTTGTTTCTGAATTTTGTATTTTTTTGTTAGTTGAGTGAAAGACATCAAAGTGGATCCATCAAATAAATCACATAGATTAGAGATGCCTTTAGTTGCCCAGATTCGAAAACCACTGTCTGTTGTACCTGGCAAAAAGTTAAGATTATCACATATTGGAGATAAAATAGAGGTGATTTGTGATCTGCCTTCTATTCTTCTTATAGTCCGCCATGCTTTAACCGTGTTAACTGTAATAGGGTTGCTACAAGCAGATTTAAGAAATTTCAGAGTTTTAAGAAATAATAAGTTTTTTAAGGGGAATTTGGAGATAGAACTCTCAATATCTAACCACAGAGATGTGGGCTGTTTATGCACCCAGTCAGGTATAAAGCATAAATGAGCACTAAGCTGATATCTCCAGATGTCAGGAAGGTCAAGACCACCCTCTTTAGAAGAGAGACATAATGTAGCCATTTTGAGGCGTGGTCTCTTCTTGGCCCATATGAAGGAGCTAACCAGCTATTCAGATTGTTGATGGTTTTATGTGAGAAGAGAATTTGGATCATTTGAATTGGGTATAATAACCTTGGGAGAATGTTCCTTTTTAATAAAGCAACACGACCTAACCAGGAGATCAGAAGGATGTTCCACCTCTCCAAATCCAGTTTAATGCGTTCAAACAGGGGAATAAAATTTGACTTGTACATTTGGTCAAAAGCTGGTGTTATATATATTCCCAAATATATAAACCCCATAGGAGACCATTTAAAAGGAAAGGGAAATGGGACTTTGGGCTTTTGTTTCAGGCTACCCAGAGGCATAGCTTCTGACTTACTGAAATTTATTATGTATCCTGAAAAGGCACTAAACTTGTTGACAAACTTCAATAAGAGTGGATGACTCAGGCCTGGTCAGAAAAATCAAAACATCATCAGCATAAAGGGTAATCTTGTACTGTTTATCTGCTATGGTTAGACCATGTATGTCAGGGTTTGTCCTAATCGCCTCGGCCAGGGGTTCGATGGCGAGTGCAAACAAAAGAGGTGAAAGAGGACAACCCTGCCTTGTACCCCTTTGAGTCTGAAAGTTGGAAGATCGTAAGCCATTAGTGAGTACTGCAGCAAGCGGGTTGTTATATTGAAGCTTAATACATCTAATAAATTGTTCGCCTGAACCAAATTTATATAAAGTGTGGAACACATAAGGCCATTCGACATGATCGAACGCCTTCTCCGCATCAAGTGAAATAACCAGACCTTCAAGTGATCGTTGATGACAAAACTGTATAGTATTCATTAACCAACGCATATTGTTACACGAATTACGACCTTTAATAAAGCCAGTTTGGTCCTCCTTGATAAGTAAGTGAAGCAGATTCTCTAGTCGCGTAGCGAGTATCTTTGAGAGGAGCTTTAGATCCACATTTAATAACGAGATTGGCCTATAGGAGGCACAATCATCCCACAATCCCTCATGGACATGAGTAAAACACCTCTTTCAAAAACATGTTTAGCAGAGGGTCTACTAAAATATTTTGAAACTCTTTGTAAAACTAACTACTAAGACCGTCTGGACCAGCTGCTTTTCCAGACTGCATGCTTTTAACGGCACGCAATATCTCTTCCTTAGATATAGGAGCATTAAGTGTAGATTTCTGATCATCTGATAGGCTATCTAGATTAAGTGAAGAAAAAAAATTGTCCATTAACTCTGGGGCGTCAGCTTGCAACTCTGATTTATACAAATTTTCATAAAAGTTCTAAAATGTGTCATTAATAGTTGTCGTATCAAATGATTGATTACCGTGACAGTCTATAATTGAAGAAATAGTTTGGGAGTCAGCATTTTCTTTGTTATATAGGCCAAATATTTACCTGCTTTATCACCATGTTTGTACATCTTTTGTTTGACAAATTTAATTTTGCCCTCTGCATGTTTTGATAAGAGGGAGTCTAATGAGGAGTGGAGTGCTGAAATTTCTTTGAGCTTCTTTGAGGATGGTTTTTTAACATAGTCTTTCTCTGCAAGTATAAGTTTAGATTCTAGAATCTGCCTTTGTTCAGCTTGCCGACATCTTTTGCTGGACATGTATGATATGATAAGACCAATTGAAAAGGCTTTGGATGTTTCCCATAGCAGTGATGGGTCATCCGTTGAGGGTGAGTTAATAGACATAAATGATTCAAATTCTTCTTTGAAGTAAGATATAATCTTATGATCTTTCAGAATCAAAGGGTTGAACCTCCAGTGTCTCGTCTGAGTAAGTGGGTTCTTAAGGTCAAATTGGACAAATACAGCAGCATGGTCTAATACAATTGTATTACCTATGGAGCTATTAATAATTGATTGCAATAATATTTTAGGGGTAAAGAAATAATCTATTCTCGTATAGCATTTATGAATACTCCTTATCTGCAGGGTGCTGAGCCCTCCATACATCTACTGTATAAAATCCAAATCCTCACAAAGAGCATTGATAACCTTCGCCTGTGGAGAAAGAGACTGTTTGTTTAAGGGGAATTTGTCCATAATTGGGCTTAAATGGCAATTAAAATCCCCTCCAACAAACAAATTTCTAACATTAAAATCAGATAATTTAGAGAATGCGGTTGTTAGAAAATTACTTGGATGACCTGGTGGGTAATAGATATTCATAACAGCAATCTCCTCTCCATATAAAACCCCTTTCACAGTTAGATAACGTCCACCAGTATCTTTAATACAATTAACAAGTTGAAATGGTAGGCCTTTTTTAAATAAAATAGCCACGCCTCTGCTCCTTGGTGTAAATGAGGAGAAAAACACCTGTCCAACCCCTTCTTGTTGTAACTTTAGATGTTCTTTATCATTTAAGTGAGTCTCCTGTAAAAGCGCAATTTGAACCCCTTCTCTTTTGAGGTAAGTCAAGACCTTTTTCCGTTTAACCGGAGTGTGGACGCCATTAACATTCCAGGTACATAGATTCAGTGTCTGCACAGACATCAAGACGCCCCACGCATGTGTTTGGTTTTGTGTGCTTGCTAGCTGTAAAGGCTAAGTAGGCTACCGGTTTGTGTGGATGTCAAGTGCGAAATGCTGAATTGGATGCGAACAAGATTCTGAATGGAAAGTTTAGTTTCAAAAAGTTGCCAGATGGGTCAACTGACAAGACCAAAGTTATCTGTGTGTGTTGCTGGTGTGAACTGAGTTATCACCTTAGCACATCCAGTCTGAAATACCACTTGATGGCCAAACACACGACTAATGAATTCTCCGCTGCCTCCTGGTCAAAACCAGGCGACAATGGATGGCTTTTGACAGAGGCATATGGATGCTATTATGTTCAATGGAAACTTAAGAAAGGAAAGTTTAAGCCATGGTTCAACTGCACAATTGTGTGAGATTTTGCTTCTAATGTGAATGACTGCTCAAAGTGAGAATGTTAGTGTGAAATATAACACTACACGTTGTGTTTCAATTAAAAAACATTTGCACAAAGCAAGCCTATCAACATTTCCATGTTGATAACAGTATTAAAATGATAATTCAAGGGACATTTAGAACAGATAAAAATGTGCAAACATTCATGAGATTAATCGCGATTAAATATTTTAATTGATTGGCAGCACTAAAAATGACACATACAAATGAAAAGTGAGCCGATCAACATTTCCCAAATAACAATACAGTTAACAGAACACTCTACACTTGAGGTGTAGCCTGCCTAACATTGGTATCAAAATAAAGTACAGTCCCTCTGCTAATTAGAGGAGAACTGAGGGGTGCAAAGGCCCTCTAATGGCTATAGAAAACAAGGCCAAATGCTCAAGTAGTCGAGAGGTGACGCCATAGATTTAAACCACTACATAAACTTGGATTAGTAAAAACACTTTGGAAATCACAGCTGGCAGGTAGTTTACATAGCGTCATTAACTGTAGTATGTCTCTCATAAAATAGACAAATTATGAAGAACCTAATGCACAAGCCCAAACCTCGAATCAGTCCGACATTCACACGTTATCAACAGCAGTTTCATTCAATGAATCGATAAATGGGGACACATTTTCTAATGGTCACACCTTAGACCTGGTGCTCTCCTCTGGTTTCTCACTCAGGTATCTTAATTTAGTGGAAATGCTTTTAACTGACCATAAAGCTGTTGTTTTTAAAGTTCCACTACATTTTTTCTATTCCTAGTCCCTACTGTACAACGGATAACTAGAAATAACCATTATACAAAATCCTGATGTGTTTTACTATTTTCATGGAGACAACATCCAATTGTAGCGTTAAAACCCACAGATCCTACCAACTTAGCTAATCTCACAACCTTCATCTCTGATATTAAATCCAGGATGCCCTGGATTTTGTTCCGTTCCCCAAATTCCATCAGCACTTGTTGCTCTTGCTTTGGTGCTGATCTGGGTGGTTTCTCAAATAATTTAAAGCAGGCTGTGAGGAATCGAGAGTTACTATTTGATGCAAAGCTCTGTTTTGATGATGAAGTCAAAAGTGTTCTGTCATATTTCTTCAGCCCAAATATCTCTAAAATTATGTTGTTTTTATCAATTACTAATCTATAAAAAATGTAAGTGAAATGGAAAAATAAAAATAAACATTTTTTGTGGCGCTCCCGTTAACTTGTTATGCGACCATAGGATGCCACTGCACCAACTTTTTAACTGGTTTAGATAAGTAACCTTAGATTTCCAAGTCAGTTCCACAAATCCCTGACGTCAGCAGAAAGCCATGATTAGGTCTAACCAGTGAGGGAGAATGCAATAAATGACTATATTGATGATTTTACATTAATTCAAAATCTGTGTGTTTCTTCTGCTGTGGGTCAGTCATAACCAGCTGAGATCAGTGCCAGTGGAGGTGTGTACACTAAAGAACCTCTGTAGCCTCAAACTCCAACAGAATCTGCTGGAGAGCCTGCCAGAGGAACTGGGACAGCTGGAGAAACTGAGTGAGCTGGTAATTACACATATTTTATGTAGTGTGTTATAGTCCCACCAAGCTCTTTCTATTGTGTTGTGTGATTGTCAGCCAACATTGACTTGTCCTGCCGTGTGATTGGTTTAAGGACCTGTCCAACAACCATCTGAAGGGCCTACCGTCCAGCTTGGGCCAGCTTACCTGTCTGCAGAAACTGAACCTGTGTCACAACAAGCTCAGCTGTCTACCTGACTGCCTGGCCCAGCTCAAAAGTAAGACTATACTGCTATACTGCTACACTATATGTCAGTGTTTCTGCTGTTTCTGCTTCTTTACTCGACAATTGTCATACTTGATGTACCATAACCAGAACGTCTTCCATATTTGTCCATTGTCAGCATAATGTCCATTTCCACACCCATGAGTAATCAGTAGTGTCACACTAATCACTGTGCTGCTCTCACTTTCTCTCTGTAAAACAAATAATGTTTTCATTGATTTTTTTCCAAGGTGCTTCTAAATCTCTTATATTTGTGAAGCTGCCTGCAGAAGATTCACATTGAAAGCCTTTCAATATGTAAAAAGGAAAAATACCTTCTTTGCCCAAAATCCCATCCCCCCCCCCCCCCCAAAAAAAAAAAGTTTAATTTACAGTAGTTTAAGAGTAATTGCCAGCAAATGGAATCGAACAGTGCTTGGAAATAATTAGTGGATGAACATAGGAGTATGACATGTTTCTGTTGTTGTACTGACGAAATTAGTGCTATAGAAGACATTATACTGAATTTGCTATTATGAGCAGAGGAGAATTGTGAACACGCGACCATGTAGAGACAGAAATGACATGCCATTGTGTAAATAAGATAAATAACATAAGGATATTTAGTTTGTTGAATAAAAAGACAAGGTATAGAGCTATTCTATAGGAAAGTTATCCTTAAATGATGTCTGTTGTTATCTAAATAAAATTAACTTGACCATCAAGGGGTGGAGCTAAAATAATGGTAGGGGAAACTGGGGGTGTGTCGTTTAAGGTACCATTAAGACTATGAAATATGATCTAGGAAGTCCAGTAGGAGCCACACATGAATTTGTTTAAAAGCTTATCAGATGTCCAAACACTCCAACAAGATTTGCAATACTCAGGATTTTACGACATAGAAAGTTATCAAAACAGCATATTATTGGATGATAAATGTACAATCAGTGGATGTTTTGGTATCAGAGGGTTAGTGATACTGTATGAGTAGATAACTGTTCAACAGGGTGACAGCATGTGGTGAAGAAACTTTTTTTGTCTGGTTGTTTTTTCATTCAGTGATCTGTAGTGCCTACCAGAGGCGAGAGGTTGGCACCTTCTTGATGATTGAAGCTATGTTTGAAGTCCACTTTAGGTCCTGGGAGATAGTGGATCCCAGAAACTTGAAGTTCTTTGTAGTTCTCCTCCTTAACCTGGCTAAGCTGCCTGAGTTTGGCAGAAAACCATGGTTTATTGTTGTTGTATGTGCAGAAGGTTTTAGTTGGCACATACAAGTCCTCACAAAAACTAGTGTGAGATGTCACAGTGTCAGTGAGTTCCAGTTCCAGATCTGTTGCAGCGGCCTCAAAAACACTCCATGCAGTCAAAGCAGGCATGTAGGTCCAGCTTTGTGTCAGTGGTCCATCTTTTCACAGTCTTAACCACAGGCTTAGCAGATTTCAATTTCCTCTGTGGGTTGGAAGAAAATGAACCAAACAGTGATTGGGGAGCCCCAAGACTGCATGGGGGACAGAATAACATTTGTTCAGTGCTGTAGCATGTTACTGTAGCTTGGGGGACACTTAATGTGCTGTCTGTATTTTGGCAGTTCATGGGTGAGGTTTGCTCTGTTGTCCCAAGAAAAAATGTTTCTGCTACACGTTAGTAATCTGGTGAACCAGATATTGTAAAGCCTCACTAACACAGGCCTGAGATGGGATGCCAACACCGACCAGAATAAATGAGGAGAACTCCCATGATGAATAAAAGAGATTACAGTTTATGAATATAGTCTCTACGTGACGGCTGCATGATTTCTTCAACACTGTGACATATTTTCACCAACTTTCATTAATGTAGAAGCAGATTCCACCTCCCCTGGTTTTACCCGAAAGCTCAGTTAGGTCTGAGGTTAAAGTCTGGTAGCTGTAATGCAGTGTGCGGTATGTCCTCACTGAATTAGGTTTCAATAAAGCACAGGGTGGCAGATATGCAAAAGTGTATGCACTTTTTAGGAACAGTTCGTCGATCTTATTTGTCAGAGAGGAGACATTGGCCAGATGTAAAGATAGGAGTATTGTACGAAATTGCCACTGTCTCAGCTTGAGGAGAGAAAAGTTCCTCCCAACTGTATTCTATCAGAGAGGGACAGCTTCAAATGCAACAAATAAACAAAAACACAAAGTACCATCTTGATAATATCAATTGGCCAGTCATATATGTGATGCATTGATGGACTCATTCCATTCAGATGAATGAGAGAGCTGTGTTTTTTCCATAGACTATACAAAAGACGTGGACATAACCACTGTGATGTCGGCCATCGGTTTATGAACTACCATTTTGAAGCCTCAAGTTTTGCAGTTTGCCCATCACCATCTTGGTTTTTGGAGTCAAAAGTGACCATATTTGGACAAGATACACATTGCTCCACCTCTATCCTTATTTCCAGGTCGTTGAAGTAGCGGGATCATAATTTACAAAATTAACATAATGCTTTACTGAAAAAAAATTGAAACTAGAGATGGAGTGTATAAACTCATTTGGAAAATGTTTACTTAGCTAATGAATTAAATGACAAGTAAGATCATTTTCTCATAGACTTCTATACAATTTGCAAGCACTGGCCTGCTGACCATTAGAAAGAATGCAAGTTTAAGGCACTTCCTCATTGACTTGACTTTTCAGACCCGGAGGCTGCATCCAACTCTTTTATACAGTCTGTTTTGTTTCATGCAGGGCTCGAGTCAGTTTGAACAACTAAGATTGTCATTGTGCAATGTGTGATCCACCCTCGTCCAAGTCTTTCTGCCTGTTTTAAATGGGTGCACTCAAACCTAACCAGCACAGTGCAGACACAGACGCTGTTCATTGGTCTAACAAGCTCTTTGTTTGAAGCATACTGAGCCTGAAAAGTGCAGTGTTCTATGAAAAAACTGAAAAACATGACTTGCTACCCAGTCCTGTAAGAGTATCTGTTTGTTTGAGTTCTAACTTGATTTGACAGATGTTAAGCTGTTGGACTGCAGCAATAACCACCTTACTGAAATTCCTGCGAGCTTATCAGAGATGCTGGCTATGGAGCAGCTGTACCTCAGACACAACAAGCTCCAACTCCTCCCAAAACTCCCTGCACCTATGCTCAAGGTAAACAGCATGAGAGTTTTCCCAGGTGTAAAGCTCATGTGTGAATGATGCTGGTGGCATTACATTCATGACCAGATTAACTGAAATTTTAGTGTGCTATTTCTGATACATTCTACTCTTGGAGTCATATAATGTGTGTTACCCGAAAAAAAAAAAAAGTTGGAACACTGTGTAAGACGTAAATAAGAACCGATGGCAGTCATTTGCAAATGAACTGTGTTTACTGACAATGGTTTAATGTAGTGTTTCCCAGCCCATATAGTAATATCCTTAAACAGTCATGTTTCACAAAGTGGTCCTTTCTTGTGAATGACTGAGTCTTTTGAATTCAGACTAAGCATATATTTACAAAAATCAGTGACATTGATGAAATAAAACGTTTCACACAACGTCCCAACATTTTTGGAATTGCAGTTGTTTTAATTAAACAGGTACAACAGCCTGTTAGTGCCGTCATCTCAGGTGTACTGTCAGAGTTGGTAGTAAACTGAAAACTGACACTTTCATAAGTATAGAATATATGTTCAGGAATAAAAGCATTGTAGTTTCTGTCTTATACAGTTACCTTGCACATGTGATTCAAATCATTTGTATCTGTTAATTGAACTGATGAGTCAAAAAATATGAATTTGTTTGACAGGAGTTTGCATTCCTATTTTCAGTCAGGGAAAATCAAAACTTTCATCTGTATTAAATGTTTTTCCTATATTATGGCCTCAAGTAATATCGTTTTGTTTTGTGTGTGTATAGGATTTGTATGTTGGGAACAATCAGATTGAGCGGCTGGAGATGGAGCAGCTGGCCTGCCTGACATCCATCTCTCTTCTAGAGCTCCGAGACAATAAGATCAAAACCCTCCCTGAACAGATCACCTTATTGAACACACTCACACGCCTCGACCTCACTAACAATGACATTACCATGTATGTCAATGGGATCATGACACTTAAACAAGTTACCTTTTTATGCCCATGAGCCAAAATGAATGCATGATCGAAATATCCAGTCACTAACAAATATAACAGTTAGTCTTTGCACCAGTCCACACTTTCATCATTCACAGCACAGAGGGATTTCACAAGTTAGATTTTATAGTCATGTGCACTCCTACACACTTGAGAAAATATTTACCAGTAAATACGGTAAGTGCTTTGACAGTTTCAGATATTTTCATGTGAAGTAGATCTATCTCTGTCAGTCTTCCAGCATCTCTCAGCCTGCTGCCCAATCTGAAGATGTTACTGTTGGAGGGAAACCCTCTGCGAGGAATCAGAAGGGACCTGCTCACTGTAGGTGACACAAACATGGAGGATGCACAGTTAAACAGTTTGACCACAGTAATCTGAAATATAATCAAATAAATGTAATCAAATGTAATCAAAATATAATACACTGACACGTGTTTTACCTTATTAAGTATCTAAATTTTGTCTAGATGTTAATGTTGCATTGAAAACAAATCTTGACAAATTTAGCTAAATTAACTGAATTAGTGGATGCAAACCAGAAATGATAACAGTACACTAACCACTACAACAGCAGTTGGTAACTTTCATGATGGTTGTGTATGGAATTTCAGTGGCATGTTTCCATGTAGAACCACTAAATCAGCTGATACGGTTTACATGTGAACAGTGATGTTAATGTTCTAAGTGCTTACATGCCTCCTTTGTTGTCCCCATCAGAAAGGAACAAGTGAGCTTCTGAAATATTTGAGAGGAAGAATTAAAGGTACAGTTAACTTTTTTGCTGATTTGAAACAGTTTTGACCACTAAATCTAAAAAGGCTGAAATGGTTCAATCAAAAAGCCTGTACAATGCTGTTCTGTGTGAGCCATGTCAAAGACAAGCTTTTCTGAGCTTTTAAGCACATCTCAAGGTCTTCATCAGTGAGTGCAAGGGAGGTGCATAGCAATTGGCAGATGGATACAGGAGGGGATGATGAGAATCCCACCCAGACTTCCGAACAAGACACGTGTAAAATCAACAGAGACAACCAGAAGCATCCCAGTGTGGGTCTCCCTCACAAACAACCACCACAACATCTAACCAGTGTCTACAGGTCACAGCACTCATTC
The DNA here is from genome assembly GCA_037975065.1 of Chaetodon trifasciatus. Lineage (NCBI taxonomy): Eukaryota > Metazoa > Chordata > Actinopteri > Chaetodontiformes > Chaetodontidae > Chaetodon > Chaetodon trifasciatus. The sequence goes on from JBBMOE010000026.1 coordinate 210,451, forward strand.
CAAACCATTCAACACCTTAAGATCTCTGCTGCTAGACCCTATAGACAGGACCCCCCCAGAGAGGGTTAGGGTTAAGATTGGAGTGCTGCAAGACATCATAGATGATAATTGTGGGGAAAATTCAAGCAGTTATGTACAGCATTGCAATGTGAAGAATTTGGAATTGGTCTTGGTATTATCACAGTTTGATCCATTGCGGTCAATAATAATTAAGAAGTCTTGAAAGCCTTATCTTTATTTTTGTGCCATTCATGTGGCAGCCAGTTAAGCCAGAGAAGGACTCAAGTGTACATGAAATATGGCCCAAAAAGGCAGAAGCCTAAGACAGCCTGAAAGCATTTTTTGCTGTAGGCATCAAGTGAGCAGCTTTCTTTGAAACAGAGCACCATCTTGGAATGCAGTGTCTAGATCCCTCAACACATTCCTTGGAGCGAAATGGCAAGGAGCCTGGACAGGAGGCTGAAAGCTGCATAAACAGCATCGGCACAGACCAATTCTGCTCACAGCATCTATTGGGAGACCACAGGTCATTGAGCAGGAATCAGTGGGTAGCCACAGAACGATACGCCTTCACATGTGACACTAGAAACCATCTCTGAACAGAGACAGGAGTTACCATCTGTACCCATGTACAACCTGTTATCTTCTCATTCAATTTCTACACTTAGTCATGAGAACTGTAACATGCAATTCAAAAATCTAAAAAAGCTAGCAAGTGGAACCAGAGTTGAGATTATACACATACTATATCTTGATGTGTGTTGGACGGTTTGTTTCTCAAAAGTAGTAAGATGTTCAAATATTGATCATTTTCTTATTTCAGTTTGAAGCCACCAGCTGACTTTTTTGTACCTCACAGTGATCTTCCAGATAAATAGATCTGCCGTTTTTGTTTTTTTTTTCTAGATTTGTAGCCACAGTTGAATGCTATTTTTTTGTCAGGAGACTGGACACTGCAAGCTGTTTGGCTTAGACCCACACTTGATGTGGACCCTAGTCATCACAGGGTGTCAATAAATGCACCTGCAGAGAAATCTTAGTGATTCATTCCATTTGATTAATCAATCAAATATTTTAATTATACGGATTGTAAACAGAAAAAAACAAGTATTGCTGAATAAAGAGGAATATACTAGATTTGGTAATGGCATTTTGTCACCCATTATACTAAATGAACAGCAAAACAGTGAAACCCTTCAGTGCCTATGCATAGTATATTTATTGAACTATGGTTTTAATCCATTACATTATAGCTATTATAGCTCTAAAATCTACAGATTCTACTGATTTCATTCAGTCTACTAGCCTTACTGAATCTTGTGTCCAAATCTGCTAACTGTTCTCTGCTTAGTTTGATGTAGTGTCTGTTCTCGATTTACAAATTAAAGGTCTGTCTGTCTGTCTGTCTGTCTGCCTGCCTGCCTGCCTGCCTGCCTGCAGACAAGCCTGAGAGAGCAAATGAAGGACATACAGCCATGACGTTACCCAGCCAGGCCAGGGTCAATCTACATGACATTAAAACTCTGAAGTTATTGGTGTACAGGTCAGTGATACACATTTGACAAGGTCAAGAAAAGAAGATGGCACTCATAATGTTAAAAACAACAAAAGAATCATGTTAATCTTTTAGGTACATTTGCAACCAATTGGCTGGCAAATTTGCTGACACTTTTTAACACAAAGCCTTCATCAGAACATGGTGTTATACACCGTGTCCGAGTTATGTACTTGTAAATAATAGCAAAATTTGTACTTGTCATTTTTATGTTCATTCTACCTCTCATACAGTAGTCACCTTGGACCTGTCACTTACAATATTGAACTGGCCGAATGTTCACATCACTGCCCTTCATCTTTTCAGTTGAAAAGTGAATTTAAGTATTAACGCTGTATTAAGAATTTAACCGCAAGAGGGCAAAGACTTCACATAAAGGGCCTGTTTCACAAAAGCGATTTGTGAGCAATGCTTACACACTAAATTGCAGATGAGTTTGAGTCCTGCAGCACACTTGCATGCTTGTGCATGGGCAGCAAGTATGCTGTTTGTTTTGATTGCTGATATGTGTAAAGATAAACAAGAGGAAATGATCTGATGTTGTAAATCACAGCTTGCATATTGTAAATTTTGTGAAACAGCTCCCTGGCTCACAAACATGGTTCTGGGATCGATCCATTCCCTACACTTTGTCTCCTGTTCAGGGCCATGGGTTTGATGCTTGGCAGATTTCATACACTTTCCTGTTGCATCCAGATTAATACTGTAGATTTATTTAAGAATTCTGAGAGGGTTATGATGTCATCAGAATCACAAAATGGAACAATAAAATTATTATTCAAACTCTCTTTTAATAGCTGATATTGTCTTAGCACAGAAAAATTGTTATCAGCATTTAAGCCCATTGACAAAAAATGTCAGTACAGAAATGTCAAAATATGTTAGAGATCATTTAGAAATACTGTCTCCATTACATAGTTTATCCACCAGAGAGTACTGACAAGTTTATTTTTATTCTGTAAAAAGACCCACTCACTACATACCTTGGTCACATTTCAGTGTGCTCACTTCCAGTTTGACCTCCAAGTAAAGTGGTGTAGATAAATACATAAACCTTTTGTTTCCAACATGTTAGAGTGTTTCTTAAACACTCTAGTCTACAGTCTAGTTACTTTAAAAATTACAGTAACTAACTTTGTTTTTGTGTTTAGTGAGAAGCAGGCATCTGATATTCCAGATGAACTTTTTGATGCTGCAGCAGATCAGGGTGTTACCACTGTTAACTTCAGCAAGAACCAACTGACCTCCATACCTTTCAGGTACACACACGCATCACGCAACCATACTCACAATCACATCCACACCTACCCTCAATGCTGGTGGTGCTGACATTATCACTGTGTGGCAGAGATCAATCCTTGGAATACAGCAAAAGGTTGTTTGAGCACTAACTACATGTGTGTTGTGTGTGCAGACTGTTGGAGTTCCAATCCTCAATATCAGATATCAATCTGGGTTTCAACAGACTGACCTGCTGTTCTCCTGACATCTGCAAGTTACTGCAGCTGATACACATCGACTTTGGGTACACACAAAGACACATAAATTTACATTGTATTTCCATTTTAAGACAGCTCCACAGAACTCAGTAATGCATGCAGGCATTGTTGGCATTGTTGGTTCTGCTTACACAGTATTTATATGTGGCGCTATACATAATTTTCTGGATTAGTCAATAATATAAAATGTCAGAAAAAAATGTACATGGCCATCCTAGTTTCTCAGAGACCAAGGTGATGTCTTCAAATGTCTTGTTTTGTCTAACAGTCCAAAACCCAAAAGTATTCAGTTTACAATCACGTAAAATGGAGAGAAGCTGCACATGGTCACATTGAAGGATCTGACACCACAATAATCATCAGACAAACAGATTAAATTGTAGCTTGCCGCTGCTGACAGTCTGAATATCCAACAGTTTGGATTTTGAAAATCTAGCAAAATACTTTACATACAGGATGTAAGCAAATAAGAATTAAATGAGTCCCAACCTAATGTTTTGTCATTTTCTGCTTGGATACTGCCACATTGTGTGAAACGGGGCAGAATTCTGTATCGTATTCTACACATTGTACACTGTTGATTAGATTAGTGAGAATGGGAGTGACCTGATAATTAATTAAGCCTTGGCTATCAACATTCAACTGCATGATAAGTTGTTAATTTTAATCACTTCATATCATCATTTTCCAACTCACCATTCTTCCAGCAAAGCTACAGCTTCCTTTCACACATTGGTTGCCATATATCATGAAAGAATTGCAGCTCCATCTGTAATGGCCTTGTCATGTTCAAAGAGAGCCATTACGATACAGTTACACAAAGGAGAATTATGTTTGAATGACAAAAAGCATAACTTTAACAGATAGATGTGGCCAGCAATTGTTACAAATTCCATCAAAAGGACTTGGGAACTGCATAGGAATACGATTTCCATATAGAACCACCACTAAAAGTGCATTCGTGTCCTGCCTTTTTTTGTCTTTTAGGAATAACCAGCTGAGTGATTTACCACCTGAAATGAAGAACTTAACTAAACTACGCTCCATTACCCTCAACTACAACAGGTAACTCACTGTTTCAAAACCAGTTCAACTTCAAATTAAATCCTAATAATAATTGTAAAGAATGTGAATGTATGCCATATGTATGGCTTCGCCCCTGATCTGTTGGTCTTTTCATTCAGGTCAAGTCAATTTGTGGGAGAAGCTCAAGTGTGACCTGTGGCTAATCTTCCACTCATCTTAGCTCCTCCCATCCAACTGATGTAGGAGTTGTATTCACCAGATGATATGATAAGCAGTCAGCAATTACTCATGACACACATGCAGAAAGAATCCGGGCGCAGTTTTAAAGAAAAGCATCTGATGACTACTCAATAACACATCCATTGCAACATCAAGGTGTCACAGAACATGGCTGGTAGAAATCACACCAATAGATAATTAATGACTGGTTTTATTATTGTAAAAAAATGAACAGACATGAGGGGGAATTAAAGCAATTGCTTACAGTACTAATGGGACACATTTTTGGAGAAGCTACATTTTTTTTTTCCCAGAATGAGCAAATATTCTCTTGGAATAGAAAATAAAAATAATAGAGATATGTTTTCATGATCAGCTGACCAATCAAAAAATATAATCTGTATTAGATATACCTGTGGTTCCTCACTGTAAACTCCCCCTCTCCCTCTCCCTAACTGCTCTGAAATGCATTTAAGGGATTGGAACATCACTGATGATGGCAGACCTGATTGATTGATTTCCAGATGAGTGAGGATGGGAGGAAGCAGTATTTGCGGAATAGAAAGCACCTCTTGTGAATCAAACAGCTGGACTGTGTCACTGGTTTGTCTACTCAGTTTTTTTTTTTTTTACATCACAGGTTCAAGTCCTTCCCGGAAGTCCTCTATCAGATAGTTTCCTTGGAGATAGTGTTGCTTGGTAACAACCAGGTGAATGGGGTGGACCCATGTCGTCTGATAAAGTTGGTTCATTTGTCAACACTGGATCTCTCAAACAATGACCTGCTGAACATCCCCCCTGAACTTGGCCTGTGTACTAGCCTCAGGTATGGAGCACATCTGAACGAAGAAGCACATCTCCACACACTGTCCTGTACTGTCTCCCAGCATGTGTTTGCGTTTGAACTCCTTCATTCCAGCAGCTGCTGAAGCCATTGAGTGCCAACTCTAACCATGAGCTGTCTTGTTAATGTACAGTATTTCATTGTGATTAGGGCTCAATATGTTTGGTTTTTCAGCATTTTTTTGTTTTTAAAATTACATTTAAAAAATGTAACGTGAAAATTGGATTTAAATAAAAATCAATAATTGGAAAATGTGGGTGAAAATCCCACACACTCTGTAAACTGAAGCCTGTGTTGTCCCACAGGTGCCTCAGTTTGGATGGGAATCCTTTCCGCACACCCAGAACAGCCATTGTGGCCAAAGGAACAGATGCAGTGATGGAGTATCTTCGCAGCCGAATACCTACATGACCCCTGACCTCAGCTGAGACAGCCTCACCACCATGATCAATGCAGATCTTTGTTGGGCTTGCAATTCCTCCTGCAAGTCTACAGTTGGGATGTCATCAGATGTTGAGAAGCAAACCAGTAGCCAAAGCTAAACAATGAAAATCAAAATCTCAATATAACTGCAGCTACCTGGTTTGTGTGAGATGGATGTGTTGATTGTCTAAATTTGATTAATAGTTTTGGACAGTCACATACAAAATTATGCCTACATGTGTAACTGAAAAGAACCAATCACAAATACGCTTCTCTCAATAAAGTTGTTGCTAAGAATTCTAATTAGTTGTGTGGCTTTGTTTATTTTGTTGTCTTGTATAACAGCTCATGATCTAGTCCAAGCTCCGTAAGAAGTACTTTTCACAATCAAAGCCAAAGTGGTTCTCACAACACAAGCCTATTAAAACAACACAGATATAAGCAGCTATAAAGGAGATACTAGTTTTGCCAGCCAGAATGTTTGTTGTTTTTTTTCTCAAAATAAGCTCTGTTTCTGCATACAGTAAAAAAAAAAATCATTCATACTACAACTATTTGGCCCTCCTGTTTGCTCAAGTGTGGTTTGCTGACCTGTTTATACTACCCATAACATCCCATGTTTAAATCAAACTGGAGGATTGACACTGTTGCACAATATAGTCCATGTGCCCTTCTTTCTTGTCATTGACATACAGTAGGTATAACTAAATCAACTGTCCAGTTCATCAAATCACCCATACTGTGTGTGTTACAGGGTAATTTCAACCCAGAATGTGAACAGCAGAGAACCTCACACTGACTCCAGATGGAAATCTCATCCATGAGAGAGCAAATATATATATATGTATATATATATATGTGTGTGTGTGTGTGTGTGTGTGTGTGTGTGTATATATATATTGACAGCACTAATATATTAGTGCTGTCAATTGATTAAAATATTTAATCGCGATTAATCTCATGAATGTCATAGTTAAATCGTGATTAATCTATCTATCTAATCTAATTATCTATTCGAAATGTCCCATTAATTATCATTTTAACACTCTTATCAACATGGAAAAGTGGATAGGCTTGCTTTGTGCACATGTTTTTTATTGAAAACACCAACGTGTAGTGTTATATTTCACACTAACATTCTCACTTTGAGCAGTCATTCACATTTGAAGCAAAATCTCACACAATTTAACACTGTCAATAAACAGATGACAAAAAATAAATACTTGGTCACAAAAAAGCCCCTTCAACAACCCTTTCTAAGGGATCAAAACAGGGTGATACAAAATAAAGTTACAAAGTGCACATCATTGTAAACTAGGACTCAGCCTATAGTGCAGTTAAACCATGGCTTAAACTTTCCTTTCTTAAGTTTCCTTTGAACATACAAGCAGTCAGACTATACTGCTCTTCTATTTATTCACCAGAGGCTTATCAACCCAGCCTCTTACTTCTCTCCAGAAAGAATGAACATTACTTGGCTATGGCTGCAGTAAGCTTGTTCTTAGTTGCGGTATCCATATGCCTCTGTCGAAATCCATCCACTGTCGCCTGGTTTTGACAAGTAGGCTGCGGAGAATTCGCATTAGCCGTGTGTTTGGCCATCAAGTGGTATTTCAGTCTGGATGTGCTACGGCGATAACTCAGTTCACACCAACAATATACACAGATAACTTTGGTCTTGTCAGTCGACCCATCTGGTAACTTTGAAACTAAACTTTCCATTCAGAATCTTGTTCGCATCCATTTCTGCGTTTCGCGCTTAACATCCACACAAACCGGTAGCCTGCTCTTTCACAGCTAGCGAGCAGGCAAGACCAAACACGTGCGTGGGGCGTGCCTATTGTTTTGTTTCCGGTTTACAATCGGATCCTATAGTTTTTCTAATGTTACTAGCAGTGACCACAGCTTATAAAAAGTACTAGTTCACTAGGTCACAAAGACGGTTAATCTTGCAATAAAAAAAATGACGCGGTTAAAAGTGAATTGCGTTAACGCGTTAATAACGCGATATTTTTGACCGCACTAATATATATATTTCTTCTATTCCTATGTTTTTGATAGTTAGTCGATGCCACGCTATTATTCTGTATATAACTGTCATTGTTTGCTGTTGTTTTGTTTTGTATCTCAATACCACTGTAAATGAGAATACCTTCTCAATGATCTTTCAAGGTGAAATAAAGGTTGGATGAATAAAGCTTCTAAGCACTTTAGTCCCAGGTCAGGTGCACCTCATTCAGCAATCAGATGTAGCACACCTGAGCAGATGCAGAAAGGACAGGAGTGGAGAGGGGACAAATATCTCAGGGAACACACACAGTTGTAACAGTCACAAAACTCTTGACTCTTGATGCCCCTGAGTTTAGTTCAAATCACTCAGAACCTGAAAATAGTCCATTCCAAATACAGAGTAGGCCACAGAGGTAGGGAGCTCCCCCAGTTTACCTCAGTGGCTGACATCTTGCAGCTGTAATTGTAGGTAGCTTTTCAGTATTTTTGCAAGAGCAGACTTTTAATCCATTCCATGGCAAGACTGGACTGTTGGGTATCCAAACATCAAGCTACACATCTAACAAGAAAAGAAGAAAAGTCAGAAAAATCACAATGGTACTTGGTACTAGTTAGTAGAAAACACACCACACTAACTCCATGTACTTTGAGGTATTGCAAGACATGCTGATGCATTAAAGGTACCATTACTGTCATAGGAAATACCATTCACTACAGTTCCCCCTCAAAGATATTTTCTCACAACATTTTTGTGACACATAACAGTTTCTTTTCTTTTCTTTTCATTGGGTGGTGGATGAGAATGCTCATTAGTTTTTATTTAGAAAAATAAGTTTTTTTAAGTGTTGTGTCTCAGACGGTTCCCCTTCTTAGAAACAATCTCTCCAGGCTTAGAAAATACCCTTTCACACAGAACAGAAGATGGAGGACAACATAAAAACATGAGAGTCAGCTGGTAAAGGTGGGGGATGTTGGTGTTTTTGTCTACTCCAGTAGACAAGGGTATCTTCTGTTCTTGCCAGGTTCACCCCTGCTAAATAATGATCCACTTCCACTGTGGCATCTGCTGTGTCACTTGAGCTTCTTCTACTTTGATCCACTGTTGTGTCCAGCAGATGCTAAAGGTCATCTAATAAATGTTAAAAGAAAAAAAACATTAACAGTGGCTCACATTACTACCAATTAATGTTAATTTTGACAAAACAAAGAAACAGACTACTTACTGTTGTTCATGAATGTTGTTGATATTGAAGATGTTGCTGAAGAGGCCGCGACTTGAGCTTGGGTTGTACCACTGGCAGAATGTAGTGCAGAGTTCCTGATAATGTTGGCACATTCACACTTCAGCGTTGTAACAGCCTCTTGAAGTCTCCCCTGACTTAAGAAGGCCAGTTTTTTAAACTTTGGGTCCAGTAAGTGGGTAATGTTACCACACTTTGAGATTCAACTGTTGTGATGATTTGCAAATAAAATATAATCAATCACATATACCTTATTGTGAGCAACCATGTCAAAATACCAACAGACAGGAGAAGACTTCCTCTTTCTTGGAGGCTGTAACCCTCCAGCTTGGTTTGGTGTAATTGTATGTACCCTAACTAATAGAAGCTAATACTACTAATAATACTATGACTAATGATAATAATTGTGATCAGCCAAGAGAAAGCAACAAGTCGGCCTGGCACAAGTTGTGTAAACAAAGAAAAATCAATTTTGTTTTTTTAAATGAGTGATTTTCATTTTTTTGCAGAATATGTAAGTTGAAATCATGAAAAAGCCACTCCATATTTCAAATAACAGTATTGGGGGCCTTAAAACCATAAACTTTGTATTTGAATTTGGGTTATTTCAGAGGAAATTCCCGCACTCCTAGTTGGGGGTGTGGCAATTCAACAGTAAATTAGCATACTGGCTTTCTTTGGCTATTCACGTGCTTGTGTTCTTTTTTTGGGCAATCAGCTGTACGTTAAAAGTGAACCACATGGCTACTTATGCAGCTTCTGATTATGCCGACACTGATCTCACCTCTGATTCTGAACCCGAACTAGAAGGTGAAACTGAAGAAATCAACGAGAGCGACTGAATTACACTGCAGAACATCCCTAATCTACAGTTGATCTTAGCTGAAGATGAAGACAACAAAGAATACGATGAAGAGTAGTAGTAGTGATGGCAGCACGTGAGGACGCAGCGGCTCCTCTCTGTTACGATAATGTGGTGTCTACATGTTTGTCTTCATCGGTGTGTTCAAGTGATTTTATGTTTTCGTCATGCTTGTCTGTCCCAATGTGCACATACAGCCATGGGACTCTTTTTGACATCGGCAACACAGCAATCTGCAAGTTAAACCCGGCACACGCTAAGGAATTACTCAACCTCAGCCTACTCCGGAAGCCCATTTCGACACCGACCCCCACTACTGCAGCGCACCCACAGAGGAAGTGTGGTGGTGCGAAAGGAGGCTGAAGCACGGAAAGCACGGGGGTATCCGGGCCAGGCTAGTGGCGAATCCAGACAAGCCGGCTATACCATCTATCATACTTGCCAATGTACACTCCTTGGACAACAAACTGGACTATATACACCTTCTGAGATCGACCCAGCAGACCGTGAGAGTGCTGTATTTTCGTTTCATTTTTATTCAGGGGCTTTTTGTAACAAAATAATTTCCATTTCCATTTGATAACCATTGTTCAAACTACTACAATAGTTTCTGTCCTGCGGGCTAACAGATACCAGATGTGACCGATAGTTAGACAGTAGGGGGTTGGACTTATGTAAATGAGATGCAATGAGCAGCACTGTGTTACCTGGCTCCCCTGGTAGGTGAGAATCTTTCAGGCTGGATTACTCACTAAACTAGTTTGAGGAGTGCCTACATTCTGTGTGGGGTTTGCATGTTCTCCCCGTGTTCACCTGGGGTATCTTCCATAAAAAACATGCAAGAAGATCACCACCTGACCAATGGTGACGATAAAGGAACTGGTCCCCGGGTGCCGGTCGGCTGGCAGCCCACCGCTCCTGGTCTGCTGCGGAGGAAAGACTGACCAAGGATGGGTCAAAAGCAGAGAAGAATTTCACATAAGCATGGCGTGTGCAGTTTCCCCCCCTAACTCTGCATGTTGTTTGTGACTAATAAAGGATCTCTTCTTCTTCTTCTTATTTCAATGTGTTAGACATAGTTGGAAAGCTTAGAAAGTACACTTTCGGAATCTTTAAATAGCTAAAAATGTCCCCCGGGAGACTTGTTGCTGGTTTTGTCATGGCTGGTCACAATTGTTATGATGGCACTAGTACTGATCTACCTATATAATCTACTTCACTCGCTAATAATCTATTTATATAATCTACTGAATTCGCTACTGACACGCTCTGGCTTCCCTTGTCATCAGTAGTGGAGGAATTTAAGGTTGCCAAGTGCAGACTGTCCCTGACATATAGGGACTCTCAAGACCAACTCACCAGGGAAGCAGGAGTTAGAACAAGATTTGGCCATAAGCGGGCTGCCAGTACCAACTGACCAGGCAGAATTTTCTCTCAGGACCAAAGACATGATCGGAAACCCATACACTGGGAGGCAGGGTCTATGCACAACACATTTCCAGCAGTGGTCGAAGTCCACCCCTATGGAGAAAAGAACCCTGATCCAAGACGAGGTCCGGCACCTTGAGGAAGAAGGGAGAAGAGCAAAGTCCATCGAGCTCACGACTCAAGGTGCCTGGACGAGGTGGAACCTCCCCAAGAGAACCATCACAAGGAGTGAACTGTGGCGGCTGGAGCCATTCAGGATATCCTTTCTGCTCCGAGCAGTATACGACACCTTACCGACCCCAGTCAATTTGCACAGGTGGGGGGTGAGGGAGGACCCTCTGTGCAGGTTGTGTGGTGGTAAAGGAACCATTATGCATATTCTGTCAGGGTGCAAGACTGCAATGACACAGGGGAGATACAGTGGCGCCATGACAAGATGTTGGCAGTGCTCGCAGACATCCTGGAGCAAGAGAGGAGGAGGAAGCAACCAGCCAAAGCAAGACCACTGCTGAGCACCATTGGGTTTGTGAAAGAGGGACAAAGACCTGTCATCCACAGCCAATCCAGGCAGAATCTCCTGCAGTCAGCCCAGAGATGGGAAATGGAGGTTGACCTCGGCAGGAAACTTCACTTCCCAGAGGCGGTACTGTCCTCCACTCTAAGGCCCGACATCCTCGTCTGGTCTGCAGAGGGGAAAAAGATCATCCTGGTGGAGTTGACAGTGCCGTGGGAGAAGGGTTGTGAGGAAGCTGCAGAGAGGAAAAAGGACAGATACCAACATCTTGTCCATGGCTACCGGGGTAAGGGGTGGACAACATGTCTCTTGACGGTGGAAGTGGGATGTCGAGGATTCCCAGCACAATCGGTATGGAATCTGTTCACAAAGTTTGGGCTGAGAGGCCACCTGAGAAAAGCAGCTGTTGGCTGTGGCATAAAAGAGAGGACACAAGCTGGAAGCCTGGAGGGGAGGGGCAGTGACCTGGCCAGTCACTGCGGACCTGCCAACTGGAGGGTGTTGTGGATAAGGGTTGAAACACCCAGAGAAGGCTGGGGACCACCTGATGACCTCTCCTCCAGGCCAAGGCTTCACCCATTAGAAATGGGTGTGTGGTAGCATCATAGATGTACAATGCAACCACCACACTACCATAAACGCCAACACACCCACAAAGACACGGGCATTTCTAACCCACTTTATACAGAAGTGATAATCGGAATGAGACAGTTCTGTCACCCACACAAACTGAGGCCTTTCATCGGTCTTGCGATTCCACATGAACGGTACAAGCCTCAAATCGGGGCTTCATTTGGCACACCCACTCTTACTCGACAGACGCTCCGACGCCTTGAATCATTTGTTCTGTCATTACCTCTCTGAGCCATCTGCCATCACCCCCCTGGCGCAGGCTGCTGTTCTGTCTTACTGTTTGTATGACATGGTCCACATAAGATTTGTGGCTGGCTAAATTTTCCATAAGTGTACAGACTCGTCAGAATTATTATTCTTGACAACATTCTTTTTTAAAATCATTTTTATTATTTACAAGTGGACTATATCAGTGCGCTATGGTGTGCCCAGTGTTTTGTTTATTCAAATTAATTTTGTGATTTGTACTTTATTTACTTTATTTAGAGTTGGAGTTGTGTTTTCTTTCTTTTGTTCTTTGCCTCCTTGGGGTTGGTTGGCTTACATCATTGCATGACCTCCAACTCCTGGTGAAAGTATATTAGATTTCTTTCTGGTTTATTGATTTAATTGAATTGTTTATCATTTTTCTTTGGTAATTATCATGGGTTTTTGTTGGGATTTATTTGTGAGGGTTTAGTTTTGATCTATTTTCTGTATTGTTTTTGGTCAACTGGGTGTGTGCAGGTGTTGCGTGAGTGTGTTTTATTGACTTTGTGTGTGTGTGATCGAATTGGCCATTTTCTTTGGTTTGTGGCACCTATATGGGCCAGAACTAACTGTTCTCTCTGTTGGGCAGGAGCGGTGGATTGCAAGCCAGTGGCAGGCAGACCTCCTGGTGGTGGTGTCCCTTCACTCTTCCTATTGTTTGCTGTGTTTTGTATTTTGTTTGATTTAGTTAGACTTTCTTTCCTCTTGTTTCTTTTTTTTTTTGGACCCTTTTTTTTTTTGGACCTGTCCCCGTTTGGTGGCACGGTGGACAGTGGAAACACTGTCGCCTCACAGCTAGAAGGTCCCAGGCTCGATTCTCACCCAGCCCACCGCTCCTGGTTTGCCACGGAGGAAGGACTTACCAGGATGGGTTAAAAGCAGAAGAAGAATTTCACCAAGCATGGCATGTGTGTGCATGTTCTGTGTAGTGTGACAAATAAAATGATGAAATGATGGATGTCTTTCTTTCCTTTGGTCCATCCTCCATGGTATCCTCCCCCACTGCACATATACATGCATCTGTGTTAGGAGTCACATGTGTGCAAGCACATGCATCTGCATCCCACACAGATGTACATACACCACACGACACTTTCAGTAAATAATCAAATGAGCATTTCTTCACTTCAATTAGTGCGCATCACTCAAAAATGAAAACACACGAGGCTTCTTCAGACCTCAATGTTTGTCATCTGTTGATAACCAAGAGGCACAGCTCAATTACCAGTAAATAACAAACCTTTCAAAATATAGTAAGAAAGGAACACACTACAGTAGCACATTAATCCCTTGGAGGTTGGAAGTTCTTTGTCTTATTGCTTCTGTTGTCAGTTACAATTGCTGGTACGATGTTCTGGTTTTCTTCCAGAGGGTACAAGTAATCTGAAGTGATTAATTGTTCTTTCATTTATTTAATTAGAAAAGACTCATTTTATCTAGAATATATAGTAAAAATTAATTACTGTAAAGCACTTCCAAACTAGATTTATGCAATGAACATAGATGAGTAGCCTGAGATCCATGCCTACAGCAATCTGTTTCCTGAACTAAACGCCCTCAGTAACAGGCTAGAAAACGCTCTAGGCACTAGCCAAGGCAACACTATGTAATAAATTCACTTTAATATACATAATACAACATTTTTGATGGTTTTAATCACTGAACACATTATTGTGAGAAAAGAATGCATTCTAGACTGAAGTCTGTTCAGTCAAGGGACTGCATTAACAAACTAATATAAATTAAATATTCCATGCCATTGGTTAGCATCACTATGTCCACTTGCTTTGAACATTAAGAACTAACCTATGTCTACTGAGGTCATTTGTGGTGACATGGTTTCTTACATGGAGCTGTGCCCCACTTCAAGAGCTGGATAATTAGAAATTCACCACAAATGCGGCAGGTGCTTCAACAAATATTATATATGGCTAAATCCCATGATGATAACACAAAACACTGACAACACTGTGGATACCTGAGATCTCAACAAGCACAACTAAGTCAATGTTGTGTATAGACATACAGAGATAGAGAGCTCAAGGTTGCATTCAGGTGTAACACAGTAGTTATTGAAAATTCACACTCAAAGTTCACATTGTTGGAAAGAGGTATTACTGTTCAATATCATGTTACACTGCTTTGGGCACTAAAAACCAAACAAGTCAGCTGCAGTGTGGGTAGCTGTGGCTCCCAAGTTAGAATGGATGTCCACCTAGCAGAGGGTCGGGGGTTCGATTTACACCAAATTCCGTATGTTATAAATTCAGCTAAGATTTGGTGACTGTGAAGACCACAGCAGATGTCAAATCTTTGACATCCTCATCAAATCATTCAGCAACTCCTTGTGTTCTATTTAGAAGCATGTCTGTGAAGACTCTCACTCATCCAGGTCATGGTTATCCAAGGATGGTTGAATCTTGGGCAATGGGACTGATTCACGGGAACTGACTCAAGTTTCCACTCTTATCCACGAGTCCCCTTCAGTTCTAACTGGCTAATGGGGAGTTCCAGGTATTTAACCTGTGTGAGGTTATCGCGGTTATTGATACCACGTCACCATTTGGAAGCGTGTCATTTATTCATGAGGTTTGTTTACTTATTCCATTTTTTTCCCTTAATTTATTACCTGTCTGTATATCTCATGTAAAGAGATTCCAAACTCTCTTGACTTACGACAGCTGTGTTTTTAGTTAACAATCATCATGGCCAACTGGCAAGAGGGCTATGCATTTCACAAAAACAGTCAAATTCTCCTGCAAAAATCTGTCATGGACATCTAATGTAAAACTTCTATAAAATTGGCTGAAAGTGTTTTGAAGCAGTTCTAGCAAATCTATAAAAAATCATACTGCTAAAATATAGGAATGACACGAGAAACTGTACTCCTAATAAAAGTTTATTGAGAGACTGCCAACACGAGTGGCTATACAGGTTTACTGCATTAATCCATACATAAACATCTGTAACACCACCTCCAGGTAAGAGATACAGTATGGTGCCTAAACATGCCCATATGACACCTGTAAGGGTGGAAGGCTAGAAGAAAGATTTGAACATTTTTTGATGGAATGTGTGTAAAGCCTCAAAAGATTGGCAGCCAAATGTGGAATAGATATGGGAGATGAATACAGCAGTGAAACCTGTCATTTAACATGACATTAAACACACTGCTGTAGTGATGTCTAATGCCTTGTTTGACATTTTAGACATAAGACCAAACAGCCCCACCTGACAGAAGACATTGATCTTCTAAATTATTTTGGATTATTGTTGCGTTACTTTTCATTTCCAAAAGGAATTCCAATTGGATATGTGCTGGTCCTTTTGGTTTGTTGATTTTGTACTGACAAACAAGTTTTTTTTTTTTTTTTTTTTTTGTATTGTTGAAATGAGATCCCAGTTTTGTTCCATTAAAATAATTAATTGGCAAACTTCAAGGATGGTACAGGCCACTCCCATGTCAGAGAGGTTTAAAAAAAAGAACAAAACAACAACTACAAATCTGGTTCTTCTTGTCCACATTCCATTTGTCCAGCGTAATGCATGTTGATTCTGTTATGTCACAAACAATACAGAGACCGTGAAGACAGATGAAGTTGATGACAGGGACATTTCTATGGCCTCTCTTCATGTCCTTTTCACCGCTTCTTTTGGCCCAGTGACATGCTGAAAAACAGCATACTTCATTAACCAACACTGTACTGCACAAGGTAGGAGACAATATGGTTTCTTCTTGTTACTAGAAGTGAGAGATTTTTTGTATGTTTTTGTTTGTTGAGGTCAGCAATTATACTTAAAAAAAAATTCAGAGTACATGGACTTGGCGCATTTTAAATCTTAGCCAAAGTTATTTAACTAATTGTAACAAACTTGTACATTAATGTGGAGGTAATGTTAGCTAAGAGTAATACTGCATGTAGCATTAAGAGACTGTCGGCCAATTCTAAAAGCATGATCTAGTTTGCAGTCCTTTAGTTCCAACTCTTCATTCTACCAAAAGGTTAGGTCTTTAAAATATTACACAGATTGGGCTTCATGCATAAGCAGATTGTGACAGATTTATGAGAATTTTTAGTAGTATTCACCAGTTTTCTCATGCTTAGAATTTTATCTCAGGAATAAATGAATCATCAGACGCTTTGTTATATTCAAACATTAAGAACAGCTACATGTCCCAAGCACTATTGCCTTGTTGAATTACAACCTTGACCTATTCTTGACCACAACATACATTCCACTTGTCCATAGGGGCTCATGCTTGCTTGCTTGTGATAAGATGAGGGAATGTCTTGAATGCACCAACTGCATAATAAGTACAAGAATATATAGTATTCAGCCCAGGTCTCTGAGATGTTTCTATAACATGATGATGTGTGGTAAACTCAACTGACTGGACATTATTTGGAAAGGTGCACATCTGTCTACATACAGTCTCTCAGCCCACAATGCATATCACACCAAATCCAAGCCATGTGGTTGAAGGAACTGCCTCTTCTCTGCAGATCCTCTTAAACACACAAAGGCTGGATGGGGCCTATCAGTGGACAGCCATTTTCATGTCTCTCCAGAGATGTTTGATTGGGTTCAAGTTCAGGATCTGGCTGACCTACTCAAGCACATTGACATAGTTGTGCCTTAGCCACTCCTGCATTGTCTTGGCTGTGTGCTTAGGGTCTTTGTCCTGTTGGGCTCAGTCTGAGGTCCTAAGCACTGTGGATCAGATTTTCATGTCTATACTTTGCTCCATACAGCTTTCCCTCAACCCCAACCAGTCCCTCAATACTTGCTGCTGAAAAACAGCCCAAAAGCATGATGCTGCCACCACTATGCTTTGCCATTAGGGTGGTATTGAGTAGTGCCTGGTTTCCCCCGGGCATGGATCAGTCATTCCCACATATGGACTTTACTAGGGTCATATAATAACTGTCAAAGTATATTCTACGACCCATTTTTTACTTTTGTTTTCAACTGTCTGAATGATGCCATCTGTGATCAAACTAGACAATCTCTCCTCACTCTATGCCTCCTGTACCTGTTCTGCAGTCCCTTCTGTAAATGCACTGACTGTGGTGTGACCTCTCCTGTTAAATGTAGGCCTACTTATGCTGTTGTTTGGTAAAAGCTTATAAATGCAAATGCCATAATTATGCTGACCTCTGCACATCTTCTGGGGCATCACATTAAAACTGCATGTTGGTTGGACAGGCCTCCACTCATTGTATATTAGTAGTATCCATTAGGATGAAATATTAATTTGTGTCTTATGGATTCCCACATTACAAGAGAAGTGATATTTTTCATTACACAATCAATCTTTGAGTACACCGGGCATCTCTGCCTCTTAACACCTGGGGCAGCTGTGGCTCAGGAGGTAGAGTGGTCATCTACCTATCAGAAGGTCAGTGGTTCGATCCCTGGCCTCGGCAGTCCACATGCCGAAGTATCCTTGGGCTGGACTGAACCCCAAAAACTGCCCCCGATTCTGTGCCATTGGTGTGTGAATGGATAATGCTCACAATGAGCAGGTGGCTTTGCTTACCGTATGAATGTGGGCATGAATTGGTGAATGCAAATCAGTTGTAAAAAAAACGCTTTGAGTGGTCTTCAGACGAGAAAAGCGCTATACAAACACAGTCCATTTACATTTGAACCAAGATGTTCAAATGTAAATGCACAATGTGAGGCTCAGAGTCTCACTATACTTTGCGATATAATTATTATTTATTTATTTAATTATTATTTTTCTACTGATTTTGAGTCTGTTTGCTCTGTAGCAGAACTGACCTTCTCTTACCCTCTCTGCATTCCTTCAGGAGAAATGGAGTTGTAAAACACCCCAAATTTCAAGAGCTATTGACCATTTGAACTGTTACAGGGATGGCGTTAATATGGAGAGAGACAAGATGTCTGGCTCAGAGACATCTCCTCCATACTCTTTCGGAGGAGCAAGAGACACAGACACCTCAACATCAAAGGTTGCCTTTTTGCTCCATGTTTCCTATGGAGGTGCTAATGCTTTCTTGATAGCCCATGGGAGATACGGACAATAAAGCTGTCTGAATGAAAGGTGCCAGGTCCCAGAGGAACCTACAGAATCAGATAATGCTGATGGGTTGTAAATTAGACATTCCTGAAGCCAACTTTTTTGTATGTCTGTGTGCCTTGTTTTTCAGTACACCAGGATAACCAAATCTATCTATCTATCATGAGTCACAGTTTAATGTTGTCAGCCACTCATAAGAATTGCCTTACGCATGTTGTAAACAGTGTTGAAATGCCATTGAAAATTGCCCATTCAAAATATATGTGATTGACCATAGTGAGAAGCAGATGAGCCCCTTGTATGAATCATTAATTAATCATCGCCTTATAAGATGAAATGACGTCGCGCGCCTACAAACCATCCCACATTTGCGACAGCCTATCGGTGATTAGACACGCCTTGGAGCGAGGATACCATCTGCCGCATGCAGTGGACAGTTTAGTCTTGTTTTAGTCTTCCGTTTGTCTTCTTCTAGTCTTAATTTTTCCTTTTCAGTCTAAGCTTCTATTCTAGTTTTTAGTCTTCGTTCTGCCCTGTTTTTGCGTTTGTCTTGTCTTCTCTTTTGTCTTTTGTTGCGCCTCATAGTCACACTGAGTAGCTTGAGTTCATTCTTCAGAAGACGTATTTTCTTTTGTTTTCTCTTCGTGAAACTTTAATTTTGCTCGCCACGTTAAGCCACACGATTTTGTCTGTATGCTCAATTGGTACAGCAACAAAATAATTTCTTTCTAATTTCAAATAATTTCAATTGAAGTCTAACTTGGTCATTCAGTATTTTCAGGTAGTCAGCTGACCTCATTCTTTGGGCACATAATGCGGCTGAACCTAGACCTGACCAACTGCAGCAACCCCTGATCATAGCACTGCCCCCACAGGCTTGTACAGTAGGCACTAGGCATGATATGTGCATCACTTCATCTGCCTCTCTTCTTACCCTGATGCGCCCATCTCTCTGGAACAGGGTAAATCCGGACTCATCAAACCACATGACCTTCTCCCATTGCTCCAGAATTCAATCTTTATGCTTCCTAGCAAATTGAAGCCTTTTTTTCCAATTAGCCTCACTGATTAGTGGTTTTCTTAAGGCTACACAGCAGCTCAGTCCCAATCCCTTGAGAGCACTTCGCATTGTGCGTGTGGAAATGCTCTTACTTTCACTATTAAACATAGCCCTGAGTTCTACTGTTGTTTTTCTATGATCACGATCAATCAGGATTTTTTTCCGAACACATTTCCGAACACATTTATATAGATCCCAATTCAAAGCTGTGCAGAGACTATTTGACCAAGAAAAAGGAATCTGGAGTACTGGAACTGATGGACTGGCCAAGTCAAAGTACGGATTTGAATCCTATTGAACAAATTTGGGATTTAGTCGATTCAAAGATTGATCGCACAAAAGTTTCATCAAGTCTGTGGGAACAGCTAGAAACTATTTGGAACTCAATAACAAAAGAGACTCGAAAAATTACATAAAAACAATGCCAGCAAGAATGCAAGCTGTTATCAAGGCCAAAGGAGGCCATACAAAATATTAAGTTTTTTGTTTATTATTTGTGAAAAAAGGACTGTTCAGTCATTTCAGTTTGTTATTTGCCAAATAAATAACAATAACATTTTAAGTTTTGAACAAATTTTTGAAAGATTTCTAAAATGTTTATGTTTCTTGTTTTTATGACAGGTGGTCTAATAAATTTGTTAAGCACTGTATATACTTTTTAAATATTTTCAATCCTGTGCTGAGCCCGTTGCAACAAAATTTCTTTCAGTGTACACTTGCTGTTTACTGAATGACAATAAAGTTTGTCAAAGTCTAAGTCTACACAGTACATACATCTAACTTGGGAATTAATTTCACCAGACATTATGACTGGAGTGATTTAAATATGTCAGACTTCAAAATTTTCTTGTTTTTTAAAAAAAATTACTGGACAACAGAAACTCTGATTTTGTGACTTCTGCCCATCATGCAGCACCAGTGGTGCTGCTGCTTTTTTTCTCCGAGATCGGTTATCAATTTTCACAATCAAATGTATGTGTTTTTTACAATTCAAATATAAATGTGATTGTAAAATATTCATTTACAGCCCTATTTTACTGCTGACTATTTTCCAACCATTGGATTGAATATGTTAATACTGCAATAATAATGCATGCTCTTCAAATCAGTCAGTGTCTAGATCTTCATTATCTTCATTATCTTCATTATCCAACTCTATCAAGTCCTTGTGGCATGATTTGTGATGAGTTAACTGTACTGTAAACTATACGTGACATATAGTTATGGGCCTAAAACATGTTATAGTATGCAAACCTACTTATTAAAAAATGCCCGGTCTTGTAGATTCAGTACCAAACTGTCAGCATTAAGGTACACCTTGTTCTGAGATGATGCGACCTGGAAGAAGACACAACAGCCATTATCATCAATCATCATCATCATCATCAACATCAATCACCATCACCACCACCACTGATGCTGCTGGGACAAATACATTTTAGCTGTTCATTCTGGGGTCCTGCAAAGCTCACACAGAAATTAAATCTTGCGTGTTTTGCTCAAAAATCACATTACAATCAAAGTATTAAACAGAGAGATAAACAATAGTACTGACCGTCTTTGCAATGTTCTGTGCTGCTCTGATCTGCCTCAGCTTCAGGTAACCTGGGTTCTTAGTCACTGCTAAGCCCAGCTGACACACACACACACAAACAAACACACAAACAAAACAAACACACACGCACGCACGCACGCACGCACGCACGCACGCACGCACGCACGCACGCACACGCGCACACACACACACACACACACACACACACACACACACACACACACACACACACAATTTTTCTTTGGTCAATATATTGCCATTCACACGACATGGCCAGAAATGTCATGCAAGGTAGACAGTGACACCAATTACTTAAAGTCCTCACCGGTTTGTTTCACTTTTGCACTAGAGTTCAAGACGCCAAAACTGGCAGGGTGTTTATTAGATATTAGTTATTGTCTCAGTAGTATACAAGTCCTGAAGTTGAGCATAGCTCTTTCAAGAGTAATAGTGAGAACCGGGTTAGTTGTACAGTCAGTTAATTACCATTTTGGCAGCTTCAGCCTCTCCTTCAGCCTGGATGATCTTCTGTCTCTGATCCTGTTTGGCTTTCTCCACATAGAACTGGGCTCTCTGTGCCTCTTGATGGGCTAAAACACACACGCACAAATGCATCATTACTGCTAATGCTCTTCTTAGCACAAATTTAATGAATTTCTAGATTTCTTCTTACAAGTAAAACATTAAAAAATATAGAGTTTCTGAGTGAGGAAATATTTCTGCAACCATATAAACTGTTCATCGAATATTTTGCACATTTGCTTGATGTTACACCCAATGCAAAAGCTCTAGTCAGAAGAGACAAACAATCAGCAGCTGACACATTGTACTGTGTCACACAATGGGCAGACCGCTCTTTGCTTACTTTGCACTTGCTTTTCAGACTTTACGTGAGAATCAAAAGATCCATTTAAAGACTGCAAATGTTCACAATGTACCTCATGATAATCACTGCATAGTTGAGCAGCCATTTTATTTCATAGTACCTTTCATCATGATGAATTTGTCAAGCAGTGAGGTCCAAGGAACTGTATTTGTTGGCTCAATTTCACTGGAGCACCATTTTTTTTTCAATAATGAAATCCCTGCCTATGTTGATTTGGGAATTAAACAATAACCCTTTAAATTTGAGTTTGCTGTGTGAATTAACAGTTTTGCTGTTGATTAATGCAATGTAAATTGAAGCTAAACAGAAAATAGCAAAGAGGAAAGATTAATGGGGCTGTTGAGCAACATAACAAACATACTGTTAATCTGCTGGAGCCACTCTGCTGCCTAATTGTGGTATACTGAGCCTTACCAACTTGCTTGGCTTCCACAGCAGCCGTGTACTGGCTGCTAAAACTTAGTTCTGTGATGGACACATCATCAAGAATGATGTTGAAGTCTTTGGCTCTCTCAAACAACTCCCTGCGCACCAGCAGGGACACCTAGACAACAATACAGACCAACAATATTCAACACTGGACAGACAATATCACACAGGTACAGACTAGACTCACTGGGATGTCTTGAGGCAGTGATTTGTAGCTTGATAATGTTTGATTACGTTATATTCTGAGGTTTTTGGACACCTGACACAGTCTTAGAAGAATGAACATTATGAGTGCATTTTTAATTGTTTGAGGTAGTGCTGAAACAGTTGAGTATTACACACACATAAATTGGGATAGAACCAAATATCACAGTGTACAGAGATGTTAGACTGCAGTGACAACAGTACCTGTGCTCTCTGTGTAATGAGCTGAGAGGCGTTAAATTTAGCCACAACAGATTTGAGGACTTCATTGACAATGGAGGGCAGGACTCTCTCATCATAGTCCTTCCCCAGTTGTTGGTACATGACTGGCAGGTTGGATGCCAAGGGCCTCGACAACACCCGCACCGCGATGTTCACCATCTGCAGATCTATACCACACACCAGTAATGTTTAGTTTCAAAACAAAAAATCCTAAAATAGGAGAAAATATTTTGCAAACAATCATATGATCCACTTCCATGCAGTTGTTGTTGCGCAGCCCATGAGGTGGGTATGTTTGCTACTATACCCACCAAGGCTGATTCTGTCATTAATGTGATTGCTTGTTATCTTCCCAGTTCTGCAGCTCAGGACCATAGTTCGGAGATGTATGATTTTAGGCATTTTAATTTTAGCCTGACTTTATTATGCTGCAATCTGATCTAGACACTTTATGGCAGACAAATGTAACCCAACTAGCAACTAGCAGCAGAACTTCAACATCACTTCCTCTGTTGCTCTCCAGTGTGATCAACACTATGATTACCTTTTTCTTCACTGACTGTGTGGAACTCTCAAGTTTTCACATCACAAATGGTAGCCATGTTAGATGCACTATGATGTCAGCTTTTATAGGTAAAAGATTAACCTTGATATGTAGGCCGTTACAAGAGCTCAATGTGGAGTGGAGGCTGTGCAGATTAGATAGACTGCAGTGTTACTGGACGGAGGCAATGAACAATATATAGCAGGAGTGAGTAACCTTCAGCCTCTGGGCCATATGCGGCCTGCGAGACCATTTGATCTGGCCGGTGAGGCAATTCATAATAACAAAAGAGTAATTACTTTTTCCAGCAATATAAAAATAACATTAAACAGTAGACTGACATGTTCTTCTGAGTGGTCCCTGAATGCAACACACACAGCTGATATCATGTAAATACATCATGATGTCTGTCAACAAAACAAAGGTAGAGTGTCACACTTTCAAAGAGAAATGGACAAACGATTATTTTTTTGTTTAAGTAAAAGGCAAGCCAGTATGCCGATGTTAATATGTGGGGACAATCTTGTAGTGATAAAAAGAAGGCCAATCTGAAGAGTCACTAAATCTTGAAACATGCTAGACTGGATGAGCTGCAAGGACAAATTAGATAAAATGAACAGTCTTTGGTGGAGTGCCCAGAAAGCAACTTTCACAAGACCACATTCTGAGACAGTGTTGTGTTATGCAGGTAAGTTTTATGGTGAGCAAGTGTAGTGTAATTTTTCCAGCAGATATGTGATGACTATCATCTACCAATGGTAGCTGATTTGTTGAGCATGATATTGTGAGTGAAGATGATATAATGTGATATTGTGATAATAGTTCATGTGCTTATAGTGCTGCTGTTGCTTTAAACATGACACTACAGAGAAGTGAAGGAGAAGCAGAAAGATCATGAAATCACAGAGCACCCTTATCAGTTTCCTATGGCCTTGTAGGTGCCTCTACAGCAGCTTATCAGGCCCTCTGGCCTTGTGGGTGTCTCTACAGCAGCTTCTGTGTGTGGCTTTGTGCCTCTCTTATGGTTTGAACAAAGTCTTTAAATAAGTATTCTTTTACAATCCGTGTCTTAATATTTTGCTATAACTACTGATAGACTGAATGTTCTTATAATCACTCTATGTTTTAATATTTAATCTCACCATGATTTAATATAATCTCAAAAGTGCACTTACAGGCAATAGTAGTGTGTGATATGCCTTAATACTTTGTAAGATGTGTTCTTTGCCTATAATGAAGTTTGTAAACTGTGGTATAATTTCTTAAATAAAACATATGAAGATATGTGATAACTGGGGAAAATGTTATAACCAATGGTAGCTGATAACAATTGATTGAATGAACCTGATATTGCAGAAATGAATTGTTAGGATGTGATCTGTGATAGCAGCTGAGGGTATTAAGGGTAATATTGTAGTAACAGCTGATTTGCCAAGTGTAACACTATAGCAAAAGTGAAGAAATTATAAAATTAACTAATCTCGCAGAGAATCCTTATTAGGGGCTATGCAGGTGTCTCTGCAGCTGCTTTTTGGTCTTGCAGGTGTCTCTGCAGCTGTTTTTTGGTCTTGCAGGTGTCTCTGCAGCTGCCTTTTGACCTTGCAGGTGTCTTAGCAGCTGCCTCTTCTTTGTGGGATGAACAGTATAAAAGACCCATTGTAAAACGGAGCTGACCGGGATTGCATGCTGTGCGTTTCTGTGTGTGTTCCCCTTTATTATCGATAATAAAGTAATTTGCTCTTCAGACTTCTGACTTCTGCAGATCATTATTGGACATTTTTAAGAAGATTTTTTCCTAAAATAATTGGACGGCTGAATTTGAATGGTTTTTCTTATTTTTGCCTGCTGTGGTTTGTTCATTCGGCCTTCACATTCCATGACACAAGCTAATAGCTAAGAAGCTGAAACCTCATTCTTGTTGCATTTGCAGAGCTGCCAGCACCAGACAAAGGAAAACTGTTCCAAAGTGTCAGTTTGAAATAATTCATAGAGATGAAGGGAAAACCTGACATGGAAACTCAGTGATAACAAGTGTCTGTGTGACCTGGCATTCATTGTGGACATTACCAGGTACCTCTGAGAATTGAATCTCAAGTTCCAGTCAGCTTCTCAGCTTTCAAATATGAAATCATTTGAATCAAAATTACATCTGTGTCAAGTGCAACTGGAAAGAGTAACACCATGCATTTTTCTACCCTGCAAGAAAAAAAGCCTGCTATGAATGTGAATATGTGGGTGAGTGTGAAAACCCCTTCAGGCACTTCAGGACCAGAAAAGTAAGCAAAAAGAATTTAACATATGTGCTACACCATTTAATGTGGTCCCAGCTAATGTGACTGACAACCTAAAACATGAAATCATTTAGCTGTAAGCAAAGGCCTATCACTGTAAGCATTTGTTCTGAAAAGACTTCTGTTCAAGACTGACTTAACTTAAACCTGGAAAACCAACTTCAAGTAGCATCATCATCATCATCATCATCATCATCATCATCATCACCATAACTGATATCAGATGCAGTTCCAGTGAACGTTGAGGTTATTGTATATGCGTTAAATAATTACCCCCCCTCCTCCCACTGCATATGCCTAAGAAGCTCCTCAGGTGTCCCATTGTTCGAGTGAACGGTATCACCATGGAAAGATCAAAAGAGCTCTCTGAGGCCTTTAGAAAGAAAGTTGTAGAGGGGTATGAGTCTGGGAAAGGTTTTGAAAAGATCTCCAATTAGAAATCAGTTTTCAACTGTCTGGAAAATAACTGACAAATGAATTACATGTAAAACAACTACCAACATGGCCAAGTCAGGCCGTCCTAGCAAGTTCAGCCTAAGAGCAGACTGAAGGATGCTTAACATCTCCAACAATGCCAAAATGTCATCATGGGACATACAGCTAGCTCTTGTCACAGTTGATGTCAAAGTACATGCATCAACCATCAGAAGAAGAAGAAGCAAGAAACATTTTCATGGGAGGTGTGCAAGGAGGAATCCCTTTCTGTCAAAGAAAAAATACCTAATGTATATTTTTTTCTCTTCTCTCTCTCTTTTCGTATATTATACGAACAAAACAAACAAACAAACACAAAAACAATCAGGGCAAGACTGAAGTTTGCCAGGGAACTACTAGACAAAAACCAGATAGATCAAAAGTTCAGTTGTTTGGGCACAGTAACAGAAGTTTGCCAACCAGCATTTGAATCTCATATAAACTGAAGCATGGGGATGGAAATGTCATGACTGGGGCTCCTTTGCTGCAGCAGGGCCAAGACAATTAACCATCACTATGAATTCTTTATTGTAATGGGGGGTGCTTAGGGTTCAATTACAGCAAGCTTCCATATATATTTTGTGTGAAAGAGGATCAAATATCAATATGTCCATATTTCATAAAAAAGAACAAAATATTTCATGTGAATATTTTTACGACTACTTTTTTGGACTCAGTGTATGCGTAATATATTTATACACATTAGAATGAACAATTGATTGAACAGTGTGGGTGATGACATTGTGATTGCATTCTCAGAAGACCTGCTTCCAGACTCAACACAACACCCTGTATTGAACTGAAACATTTCTGGAAAACTACAAACAGCTAGGAATAAAAAAAAATCATTGTGACTTAACATCCAGTCATATTACAAGACACAATCTGGAAGACCTGGAACAACATATTGATAATTGCTTCTACCTGCTGTGCATGATGGGCAAAAAGGTGGCAAGAAGGGAGACACTGCAGACTCTACATCTTCTTTCAATCACTTCCATTCATCCAACTTTGGCACTGATTCACCCACAAACAGAAGGAATTCACTGCTACCTTGTTGTTGGTGGCCGTCTCAACTGACCAAAAACTCTCTTGTTGCCTTTGCCGCCAGAATACTCCCCATCAAAGTGTTACAAAAGGAATTTCAGGAAGAAGAAAGTTTGGAATACAGCAAAGAGCACAACACATCCCTCACCGAGGAAAACAAATAGCTAAAAAAGTTACAAGCACAATCTATGCATGATAAATTTCATATTTTCCAGCATCCCAGAACCTCCCAATCAGTCTCACATTGACTGAGAGAAAACACTAAAGGTTAAATTCTTCCCTGTTCTCCCATACTAACTATTGCTAACTCATTCAAGAAAGAGAAGTCACAATTCTGTAACAAATACAATTCATACATACAGTTGAAGCACTTGAAAGTGCCCAGTTTGGTGGTCACTCCTCTCCAGTTTTGCCGCAGTACACACGTGATATTCTCCAACTCTGCTTCGACCTCACAAAATTCAACAGGCTATTCTCAATCTTTGCAACCAGGAGCGATAAATGCATTCTCTCATCACAACTTCATGTGGATGCAGTAAGGATTCTGAAAGCAGTATCCTTTTGCATGAAATGTGTGCCTGTATTTCATATCATACAGGACTGGATAAATAATCAGAATCTGTTACGCACAGGGTTGCAGATATTTAGTCAGAGATCTAGAACATAGCCAACCTGGCGCCTCATATCACAAAACAGCAGCTTGTATGACATTTGATCAGAGATTAAATCGTTATTTCTTCCTTGCTGCATTGTAAGAAAACAGAAAAATCTGTAAATGAGAACTACATCGCAAATTTTGCTGTATTGAAACAATGGAGGGGTGATCACCAGCAGCAGGAGGGGATGAAACAGAGGTTTAATGAGGTGATTCTCATTAGAATACCAGGCTGTTGAGACATGACATGGGCTCTTGATGGAATTGTCAGCTTAGAAAGATGCTCAGTGAAACCTGGTGATGAAAATAAAGTTATTGATAATTACTCTGACCTTTTTGCACAAGGTATAGTGGTTAACAACAATAACAACCTCTCAGCCCTTCATAACCGCAAATATAAAAGCCAAATCAAGAAGTCTGGAAACTTCAGCTTCTCAAAGATTTACCACCATTCCTGCTAGCTAAAGCTAGCAAGAAAAGGGATACCTTAGATAGCAGGAGACCTACTAGCTCCATGTGCTGGAGAGCACCACTGACACATCTAAACTGAGAAGAAATGCAAATGCTTCAAGATAACGTAAATGATTTAGATAATAAACTGCAATATCAAAGTTCTGTGTATACTGGAACTGAAAGAAGGAAATAACATGATTCAATTTCTACAACATGAGATTTTACTTATGGTGGAGCACCAGTTTGAGGATACAGTGAGCACAAACATTACCTACTGGCCCACTAAGGCGAGACCAGAAAGATGGGGATTGCCTACAGCCTATCATGGTCAAAATGCTTCTTCACCATATAAAAGTGGAGGTACTTTGACCTACTACGGAGAAAGGACAAATTTCATGAAGAGGAGCCAAGATCATGTTCTTCCTGACATACTTCAAACAAAGTCATGGACTAGAGGATCTGGATATGCTTATTTCACTTTCTGGCAATAAGGATTCCCAAGACAGAGCCCACAGTTGTAACAGCTCCTTCTAGTAGGTGCTAACAACCACCACATTAAGCCCTTAGTACACTCCATCTAATATGGTTACTAGAAGGTATTATAAAGTGTTGGGTTACAGCAAGTTGGGTGACTTTCAGGTTTTCCTGTTTTAGTGGATTTATGTCTTTATTTGTGTTTTCTTGTCCCATACCTTTCGATTTAGGGTCTGTACATAGTTTGTTTTCTCATGTCCTAGGTTTTTAATTTTTGTAAGACTTTTTCACTGTCACACTGGATCATTTTCTTAATATATATGCATAGTATATAGTACATGACACGTGACCTCTTTGTTATGTCATGACTAACATAGCTGAATTGAAATTGGTCCGCTGGAACTCGAAGGGAGTTAACAATGTTATTACAAAAACAGAAAATTTTGATACATATAAAATCATATATAGTAGACATAGATTTTGTTCAAGAGACACATTTAAACACGAAGAATCAATTAACCTCAAGTCCATCCAGGGACTAGTAAAAGCAGAGGCGTCTCTATTTTTATTAATAAGACAGCCTTTGCAGCACTTGGAAAGTTTGGCTTTGGAAAAAACTTTTTTACACTAGAAGTCTATATGATACCCCTTTTTCTTGCATTTTAGATTAGATTAGATTAGATTAGATTCAACTTTATTGTCACTGTCAGAGTGCAACACAGAGACAGGAAGTGCAGTTTAGCATCTAACCAGAAGTGCAAATAGTCATAATATCCAAAAAACATAAATACATGTGGGTAGTGCTAGTGGCATGAAGTATAAACAGTATAAACAGCTGAGGTAAGTCAAGCCCAAAATTATTCATACCCCTGGCAAATTTTGAGTTAAAATTATATCTATTCAACCAGCAAGTTTTTTCTTGATTGGAAATGACACAGGCGTCTCCCAGAAGATAATAAGATGATATACAAGAGGTATCATTGTGGAATTTTTTTTTCTCAGCTTTTATTTACATTTGAACAAAAAGTGGCATGTCCAAAATTATCCATACCCTGTTGCAGCTACCCAGATGCGCACTTCTTCAGTTTCACCGTGATGCCCACTGCTGTTATGAATGAACTGATTGCCAGGGGGTGGGTTCAGACACTTACATATTTGTTTGTTTCTGAAAAGAAGTTCAGTGTTATGTAAAAAAACGCACAAAAAGCAAGGACAAGATTCTGTATTCATTGAAACTTGAGTTGCAATGCAAAAGTTGGTGCTGAAATGCGGGGATGAAAGAATGAAACAACGAAAATTTCAGTAGTTCGCACGACAATCAAGAAGACAGAAAAGAGGACAATGACCGAAATGGATCGTCTTAAAAAGAAGAGAACTCCAATTCGCTCCTCTGTGACTAAAGTACTGAGTAAGACTGATGATGACCTTTTTCGAAATCAAAAATTGATGCTAACGTTTTGGAAGAGTTGCTGGATCTATTAAAGGAAAAGGAAGAATGTTTGGAAAAATTAGACAAAGAAGTGGAGGAAGTAACAAAAAATGATGATTTGGAAGAGGAGATTTCAAGAGTTTTGGAGTACAAAGAACATATAACACTGAGAAAGACGAAATTAAGAAGAACACTCAGAAGAGCTGTTTTACTCCTTGGTGACTTCAACCTCCACATTGATTACCCTGACTGTAAAAATGCTATGGACTTTCTGGGCCTACTCAACTGCTTCAGCATCACCCAACACATCAACTTCCCCACCCATAACCGTGGACACATCCTGGACCTGGTTTGGTCGTGGTGGCATGGTGGTAACACAGCTAGAAGGTCCCAGGTTCACCTGGGGTATCCTCCTTAAAAAAACCCTTCTAAAACATGCAAGAAGATCACCACCTGACCAATGGTGACAAAAAGGAACTGGGTCCCCAGGCGCCGCTGTCGGCTGGCAAACACAGAGGAAAGATTTGCCGGGATGGGATAAAAGTGGAGAAAAGAATTTCACAGAAGCATGGTGTGTGCAGTCCACCCTCCCATAACTCTGCATGGTGTGTGGAATGTGACTAATAAAGGAATGTCTTTCTTTCTTTCCACTGGCCTCCACATCCACAGCATCTTCAGCACTGACCTCTCCATCTCCGACCACCTGACCATCACATTTGCCATAGACATTCCTGCCCCCAGACCCAAACAGGAGCGCACAATAACTTTCCGCAACCTGAAGTCCATCTGCCTAGTAGCTCTCTTCAACCACATATCCAACACTCTCTCCGGCCTCATCCTCCCTATAAACCCAGCTCCCATGGACCTTGTCAACATCTACAACAACACGCTCTCAGTCTCCCTCAACCAACTGGCCCCCCTGAAAACCAAAACTGTCACTTTCATTCACTCTGCCCTCTGGTTCATCCCGGAACTTCACAAACTCAAAAAACAACTGAGACAACTGGAACAATTACACAAAAAAAAACGGTCTCACAGTACATGCCCTCACACACAAAGAGCACATGCCCCTCTACAACTCAGCCCTAAACAAAGCCCGCTCCGTCTACTACTCTGGAATCATTCACTCTGGATCCTCCAACCCACGCACTCTGTTTTCAACCATTAACAAACTCCTCAAACCCCAGGACAATATCACATCCACATTTACCTTGCAATAATATTCTATAATTTTTTCATTCCAAGATTGAAAACATCCATAACCAGCTAATCACCTCCTCCGCCTGCACCCCAGATTCTGAACCTCCACTGCCTCCATCCCCTGAGCACCGGCTTTCCATTTTCTCATCCATCACCACAGCCGACCTCTCCTCTCCACCATGAAATCATCCACCTCCCCTTTGGACCCCATGCCCTGTGAGCTTGTCAAGTCATTTCACCTCTCTCGCCCCACTCATCACAGACATCATTAACTCCTCCCTTACCTCTGGCACCGTTCCCCCTCCTCTAAAGCTTGCTGCTGTTACCCCCCTCCTGAAAAAACCTGGCCTTGACCCTGACGACCCCAACAGTTTCAGAGCCATCTCCAACCTCACATTCCTCTCAAAACTACTGGAAAAAGCCGTCGCCACACAACTCAAACAATACCTACAATCCAATCTGGCTTCCGAATCCACCACAGCACTGAAACATCTCTTCTTAAAGTTACCAATGACCTCCTACTCTCCTCTGACTCTGGCTCCCTCACTATCCTCCTCCTCCTGCTCAACCTCCGTGCTGCCTTTGACACCATAAACCACTCCATCCCCCTCAGCCGTCTGCAAGCCATTGGCATCATTGACTCTGCCCTCTCCTGGTTCACCTCCTACCTGTCTGAAAGATTCCACTACATCTCCATCAACAACCACAAATCTCACACCACCCCTGTCTCACACAGAGTCCCTAAAGGTTGAGTGTTTGATTCAACCCTCTTCATCCTTTACATGCTCCCACTAGGTCACATCATCCGCCGTTATGGTCTCCATTTTCACTGTTACGCTGACGATACCCAGCTGTACATCACCGCCACTGCCATCACTTCTGTCATTCTCTCCACCCTCACCAACTGCCTCACCGACATCAAAACCTGGATGAACCACAACTTCCTCAAACTCAACTGCAATAAAACTGAAATCATCATCTTTGGCCTTAAATCCACCCTTCCCACCTCCCAGAATTTCTCATTGTGCATTGATGTACACTCTGTCACTCCCTCCCCCCTGGTCTGAAACCTAGGCATTATCATGGACCCCACACTCTCTTACAAGTCACACATAAACCACATCATCAAAACATCCTTCTTACACCTCTGCAACATTGCACGCCTTTGTCCCAGCCTCTCCCCCTCAGCCACTGAAACACTCATCCACGCCTTCATCACCTCCAGACTCGACTACTGCAATAGCATCCTCTATGGCCTCCCCTCCACTGTTCTTCAAAAACTGCAATATGTCCAAAACTCGGCTGCCCGATTACTCACACACTCCCCCTCCAGAGAACACATCACTCCCATCCTCCGTCAACTTCACTGGCTTCACATAAAACAACGCATCAATTTCAAGATCCTCCTCATCACCTACAAAGCCCTCAACAACCTTGCACCCCCTTATTTAACTGATCTCCTCCATCGTCACTCGCCCAGTTGCCGCCTCCGTTCTGCTGACACCAACCTCCTTACCCCCATCATCAGGACCAAATACTGCACCCTGGGGGACAGAGCCTTCGCCATCGCTGCCCCTGCCCTCTGGAACTCCCTGCTGCTGGCCATCCGGAACTCTGACTCACTCCCTTCATTCAAAAAACAGCTTAAATCTCACCTTTTCAGGACTGCCTACAACATCTAACAATTTCATTTTTCTACTGCTGTCTTTCCACCCTCTCTCTATCTTAACGTTTTGTCTATTGTCTACTGTCATAGTGATGTGTTTTGTTTGATGTTTGTTTAATGTCTAAATGTTTTTCTTATATTGTAAAGGAGCTTTGAGTATTTAGAAAAGCACTACATAAAACCAATGAATGGTTCCTTACTATTAAGAAGATGCAGTGTCTGCAGTGTCCTTTGAATCAGATCCCATGTGCAATAATGTGAAATTGCCAAAACCTGTGATCAAAAAATATCCCAACTTGACCAAAACAAATTTTGTTGTCTAAGATCAAATCTCACTGGCGCAGCTGTAACAAATTCGTCCTTTAAAGCGATCTCATGCGTGCTCATCCCATGATCTTTATTGCACTTGTATGTTCTGGAACGAATGTCTTTCATAGCCTAGAGTTGTAAGATAACATGACTGGAAAGAGCCTGTTTTGATAACAGAAGGCCAGATGACACTTTTCTCCTTTGTCTGTTAGTGATGTCTGTTGCATTCAGTTCCACGCCTAATGACAACACACACACATACAGGTTGTTTATCACATCTAGGACAAAGATATGGTATGTCTATGTCTTGGGGAACAGCCAATTACATTCTGTAGCTTATGTCTGTTTATTGTACGGGGTTTGGTCAAACCCAAGGAGATAAATGCGAACTTTTGCCTGAAATCTGTGCTCATTCTGTCGGAGATCCTGCAGGAACTCTGTCAGTCTGAGACCAGTGCTGCATTGCTTTATATGTGACCTCAATAAATATTTTGACTATGAACTGAAGATTTCTCCGGACCGTTCTTGGGCTTCCAATAAAAGAACCTGGCTAACACAGCTGCTAATGTTGTTGCAAGATTACGATTAACTGATGCCAATCATGACAATGTTGTTCAGCTTCTGCGGAATAGATTCGGCAGAAAAGATCTGGTGATTAATGCACATATGACCAAACTTTTAAATCTAAATCCTGTTAAGAATACCAGTGACATTAGAGCACTCAGACATTTGTATGATAACTGCGAAATTCAGATCTGTAGTCTGGCTTCAATGGGAGGTGACACTTATGGTAGTTTGCTGAGCCCCATTCTAATGAAACTTCTACCAGAAGAGATGACCTTAGAGTTTTGCAGACAAGTTGAAAAGGATGATGTCTGGAAAGTGGAGGAGCTAATGAACTTTATTCAGAAGGAAGTGGACAGCTGAGAACACACTGCAAACATGACAAAAAGCGCAAAGGAAAACACAAGTAAAGAACGTGAAAAAGAAAAACACTGTGCATGGGAAATGCACACAGAAAGACAGAATATGATGACTGCATCTGCTCTTTATTCTTCAAGTCAAGTGGACAGACGAGCGTGTCTCTTCTGTGAGAAATATGATCATCTGTCTAAACAGTGTAATGAAATGTCTGCGCTTGAAAAATGTGAGAAGTTGAGAAAACTAGGAAGATGCTTTGTGTGTTTTGGAACAAGAAATGTTGCCAAAGACTGCCGTACTAGAGGCATTTCATGTGAAAAATGTAAGCAGCATCACCACAAAGCCCTGTGCACTTACAATGAAAATCAATGCAAAAAAAATGAGCCAGTAGATGCAGTGATCTCAGTTTCTCCCAGTGAATCAAAACAAGGAACAGTTCTCCTTCAGACCGCCACAGTTTGGATAGAGACCCCATTAAAGCAACAACTGACTCGCTGCCTGCTGTACGGAGGGAGTCAGCACAGCTTTGTGCGCCAAGATATCTCTCATGCGTTAAACCTCCCCAAAGTAGGTGAAAAGACTTTAAAACTACACACCTTTCACTCGAATGTTTCTCAAACCATCACTTGTGATCAAGTCAAATTAAGATTGAGCAGCATTAGAAATGGCCAAAGTGCTCTTCCTTAATGAGAGTAGCTGGAGAAGAATTATGCAGAGAACTGGAGCGCAAAGGCATGCATCTGGCTGACACTGCCATAAGCGGAATGGAAATGCAAGAGCCAATAAAGGCTTTTCTATTGATTATTGAGAAGGGTATGAATAATTTTGGACATGCCACTTTTAATTCAGATGTAAATAAAAGCTGAGAAATATTTTTTTCCACAATGATGCCTCTTGCACATTGTCTTATTATCTTCTGGGAGACGTCTGTGTCATTTCCGATCAAGAAAAAACTTGGTGGTTGAATAAAAGTAACTTTAAGTCAAATTTTGCCAGGGGTATAAATCATTTTGGGCTTGACTGTAGGTGCAGGTAGTGCAAGTAATTCTATGAAACCATGCTGCTGGTGGACAGAGTTCAGCAGGGTAACAGCTCTCAGGAAGAAGCTGTTCCTCTGCCTGCTGGTGCAGGAACGGAGGCTCCGGAACCTCCTACCAGATGGTAGGGGGGCAAACAGTCCATGGTTGGGGTGGGAGCTGTCACTGCTGATGCTGCATGCCCTTCTTAGACATGGCTTGCGCTGGAGGTCCTTGATGGCAGTTAGCTGGTCACCAGTGATGTACTGGGCGGTTTTCACCACCCGTTGCAGGGCCTTTTACTCGGAAACTGTGCAGCTGCCGTACCATATTGAGATGCAGTTAGGATGCTCTCAAGGGTGCAGCGGTAGAAGTTGACCAGGATCTGACGAGCCAGGTTAACTTTCCTCAGTCTCCTCAGGAAATATTTTGAAAAATGGTTTCATATCTGATCTGGTCAAGATGCATAAGTTTACAAGACAACACTGCCCCAAATATTTGTGCTACTTATGAGCCTTTCACACAGAAATAATAAATGGCCTGACTTTAACAACACTGGCCTGCATTCACCCATTCACCCTCACATTCATTCAATGGTGGCTAGGCCACCTGCTCATTACTAGTATTAAGGCAATTCTATTCAAACACCGATGCACAGCAATTTCGGGTTCAGTATCTTGCTCAAGCATACTTTGACATGCAGACAGCATCTTTGAGTATCCTGAAAAGTGCTATATGAGAAAAATGTATTACTATTATCATTGCTCTTATTATTATTATCAATATTATATGTCTATGTCCGGTTATAGCCCATCCACATTTCTTGATGACTGGAAATTTTGTTCAAATACTTCAAGAAAATATTAAGCAACTATTTCAGAAAATAAAACTTGACTTTGGTAGGTATTGCCAATATGGCCAATATTCATCTCTCGTTATGGGTTTAAATACACTGTTCATCATCCATCATATAAAGGCACTGCTCCAAAGATCTATCACCCACTACAGAAACAATTGGATGACCCTATGATCAAGACACATGGCTGTGGACATATCTCCAGAAGATTGGAAATCATGCTTGATTAACATTAATATGATGTACAAAGAAATGAGGAATAGGCAGCCTGTTGCAGTTGCATTCTTGTTACAATGCCTTGTTCTTGGGATTTTTGATTACGTTCTTCATGTGAGCTTGTTTTATCCACTGCAACATGGTTGGTTGGTTGGTTAATTATGGTGTTTCTTGTGCATTCTATTGTGTTTTTGGATGTTTCCTCTTTTTTTTTTCTTTGAACAAATTACTGGGAGATAACAGTGGCTTACACCAGCAACAAGCTCCTGGATTACTGGCAAGCTGCATTTTCCTAGGCATTCATACCAGAGGAGATTTGGAGATGCTGTTGTTGCTGCGAGAGGGCCAGTGTGAAGATCACACAGAGGATTAAGAGGTTCAAGAAAATTTTAAATGTTTATTCAAATGATCTTTACGGGGAACATGAAGTCACTCACGAACAAAACAGATTAATTAATGGCCTTGGTAAATAGCCTGTGTGCCTACAGGGAGTGCACTTTGCTCTGCTTCACAGAGATATGGCTGAATAGAGATATACCAGGCAGTCAACTTGATCTACTTGACCGGTCCCCGGGCGTTGGAACCGGTCCCCGGGCGCTGGAACCGGTCCCCGGGCGCTGGTCGAATAGCAGCCCACCGCTCCTGGTCTGCCGTGGAGGAAGGTTTGACCATGGATGGGTCAAAAGCGGAGAAAGAATTTCACAAAATGCATGGCGTGTGCAGTTTCCCTCCTCAACTCTGCATGTTGTGTGTTAAAAAAATTGTGATGAATAAAAAGGAATCTTAATCTTAATCTTAATGCAAGGGAGCATGTGGGTTTCGAGAATGGCACAATACTTGGCAGAGTTCAATGTGCCATCACAGACAGTGAGATGACCAAAACCAGCAGCACTCATGCATCCCCAAACCATGATACTGCCTCCATCATGCTTGACAGTAGGTACTGTACATGCTGGAGATAATGCTTCACCTGACCTTCTGCATATCCTTACATTAGCAGGAGGAAGATAAAGCTGGAAACTGGACTCATCTGACCACAGAATCTTCTTCCAGTTCCTGGCTGTCCACTTCTTGTGTGCTTGGGCCCAACGATGCCAAGCTAACCTCTGTTTCTCACTGATCAGGGGCTTCTTGACAGCTTGGTTGTAGCGCTAAAACATAACCTTTGTAGCTTGCGCATCTGAGCGTGAATGAAACATAGCCGTATTATTGTATGAGGAATAGTTGATTAGTAGCCTGCAGTTTTGGAACGTTTGATCAGTGAACTTTTGATTTGTTTATTCGTTTGAATTGCATGAGTTCTTCAAGCCTAAAATTATATATGGCCACTATGGATAGTACACACACAAAATGAATGAACTTAAAAGGATGATGCAAGAAAAAAAATACTGATGCTGTGAAGCAACATTTTGTCATTTTCCAATCACTTTGTGAAGAATTTAAGAATGCCCATGACGCTGCGCAAAATGTATTACCAGAAGAAAAAAAGAGAATGGACAAAGTTGAATGGTATGAACCTAGGGTAGAACCATTTCAAGATTTCCTAGTAGAGGTTCAGGATTGGGGGGTATTAATGGCACGGCAAAGTGAATTTGTGGAACAGGAATTTCCTGCAGAAGAATGAGTCTGTTGAACCAGTGACTGCATCAGAGCAGCAAGGGGGTGCATTAGATCCACCAGAGTCAACAGATCTACAAGATTTGATCCATTCAAATGATATATTTCTAATGTTAGTAAATCTAAATCATCTTCAGTGACATCTGCACACAGGAAGGGTCTTGCTGAGCAAGCTGCACTGTTGTCATGTAGGGAACCACTGAATGCTAAGCATGCACTTGAGCAAAAGAGATTTGATTGTAGACTCAAAGATTGAAAACACAGAACTCGAAGCAGAAATTGCTGCATCAGATGCCAAGATAAAGGTCCTGGAAAGGTTTGATTTGCAGTCAGGAAGGTCTGAAGATGGCATGAACTCCTACTTAGAGAGCCATAGACCATTTTCACATGCATCAAGACAACGGTAGTCTCCTGTGGAGTTTGATATAATATCTACAGTTCCTAAAACACCACTGCAAAAACTTCTGCAACAGCCTAGACCTGCTAGATTGGTTACAGTCACTGAGCCACAGCATGCAATCCCGAGGCACCCAGTCTCAACTGCAAGGCAGTCTGTCACAACTGCAAAGACACCAATCCCTTTAAAGCTCAAGCAGGAGAAGATCCATCAAGAGGATATAATGAAGCTAAAAGACTCCAACAGGAGAACACGAGAACTTTGGAGATGACTTGAAAGTTACAATGGCATACATGGATAAAGCCCTGAAGTTGATGAATATCAAGTCTGATGATGGCAAAGAACTACAGAGCTATGCACTCCATCTTAGAGGCTGCTGCAACACAATGCAAGACCTAAAGATTATGGGAGAGGTAGATTTACCCTCCAATATGAAACTAATTATTATCAAGCTGCCCTACAAACTGAAAGAAAAGTGGAGATCCACTGCATGTGATATCTTGGAGAGAACAGGTTGCAGAGCCCGTTTCCATGACCTTGTGGACCTTTATGGAAAAGCAGGCCAAGATTCTGCTGGACCCTCTTCAGTGACATTCAAGACTTCAACAAGACCAAGACTGCAGCCATTTCCAAACAGCCAAACACACTAAGGAGCAAGGGCAGTAGCTTCGCTACAACAGTAGCAGTGTTGATGGATGACTGCAACATTAGAACATGTTCAAAAGATCCCACGTTTAAATGTCAAAACGTGTCCGATTCCTGTGCCGCCTGTGAAGGCAACCACCTGAAGGATTGCCAGAAGTTGAAGACACAGCCACATGTGGCCACAGTAGAGTTTCTTAAAACCAAAGGTGTCTGTTTTGGATGTCTTTTGAGAGGACACATGAGTAAAGACTGCAAGAAGAAGATGGCCTGTGAGAAATGTCAAGGTAAGCACCCCACCATCTTGCATTTAGACAAAGTGAAGCCAACTGAATCAGTGAAACAGAAGGAGACCTCCATCAACAGTGGTCATGTCACCCTCAAACCTGGTGAAGTAACTGAGGCTGGCAAAGATTAAGATTAAGATTAAGATTCCTTTATTAAGATTCCTTTATTCATCACAATTTATACACACAACATGCAGAGTTGAGTAGGGAAACTGCACACGCCATGCATTTGTGAAATTCTTTCTCCACTTTTGACCCATCCATAGTCAAACCTTCCTCCGCGGCAGACCAGGAGCGGTGGGCTGCTAGTCAACCAGCGCCCGGGGACCGGTTCCATTGTTGTCACCATTGGTCAGGTGGTGATCTTCTTGCATGTTTTTAGTGGGGGTATTTTTATGGAGGATGCCCCAGGTAAGCACGGGGAGAACATGCAAACTCCACACAGAAAGGCCGCTTTTTCCTCGAGCAGCAGGCACTGAAGGCATGGTGGAGGACACACCACCAGCACCCACTGCGGGATTTGGACCAGGACCTTCTAGCTGTGAGGCGACAGTGTTACCACTTGTGTCACCGTGCCACCTAAAGACTGTGCTCTGTCAATTGTGCTGGTGCAACTAAAAGCCACAAAGGGAAGCAAGTCCATGCTGACCTACGCCTTTCTGGATCCAGTACAAGGTAGTACAGGGATGTTCTGTACGGCGAGATTGAGTAGACAGTTGAACGCTAGAGGCCGTAAGACTGAGATTCTCCTATGGACGATGGGGCAGATAAAGACTCAAGTCTCAAGTTCCGAGCTATCTGGACTGGAAGTAGGCAACCTGGAAGGGAAACAACCTGGAAAGGAACACCTTCATGGAACTCCCTAAGGACTACACGCAAGATGTCATCCCAGTGATCAAAGAGAATGCAACTCAGAAGGACATCTCAAACTGACCATACTTGAAAGAAGTGAAGCTGAATGAGATTGACGCGGACATTGATCGTCTTATAGGAGCAAATGTCCCAAGAGCCCTTGAACCAAGGCAGATCATCACTGCCGAAGGCAGCGGCCCTTATACAGTCAAGACGGTGTTTGGATGGTGATCGATGGACCACTCAACTCTTGCACTGGTAAGGAGTCCCCAAGATTGCCAAATTTAACCGCAAGTCTCAAGTTACGAGCTATCTGGACTGGAAGTAGGCAACCTGGAAGGGAAACAACCTGGAAAGGAACACCTTCATGGAACTCCCTAAGGACTACACGCAAGATGTCATCCCAGTGACCAAAGAGAATGCAACTCAGAAGGACATCTCAAACTGACCATACTTGAAAGAAGTGAAGCTGAATGAGATTGACGCGGACATTGATCGTCTTATAGGAGCAAATGTCCCAAGAGCCCTTGAACCAAGGCAGATCATCACTGCCGAAGGCAGCGGCCCTTATACAGTCAAGACGGTGTTTGGATGGTGATCGATGGACCACTCAACTCTTGCACTGGTAAGGAGTCCCCAAGATTGCCAACTTTAACCGCAAAACACATCTCTGTGACAGAGTTGAAAGATCTGCTCATACAGCAATACAATCATGATTTTCCTGAGCGGAAATTCGATGAAAAGAAAGAGTTGTCTGCTGAAGATCACAAGTTTATGCATAGTGCCAAATGCTCAGTAATGCTCAAGAATGGACATTACTATATGTCACTTCCACTGCGTGACTGAGACGTGATGATGCCAAATAACCGTGATGTTACCAAGCAACGAGCCCTGAACCTGAGCAGAAAGTTCAAATCAGATCCAACTTATAGTCTGCAATACAGGAACATTATGACTGACATCATCCAGAAAGGCTATGCTGAGATGGTGCCACAGGACAGGCTTCAGAGGCAAGATGGTAAAGGGTGGTACATCCTACATCATGCAGTGTATCACAAAAGGAAGAAAACTCTTAGAGTAGTATTCAATTGTTCATTCCAACAAACATCCCTCAATGATAAACCAGTGTTTCCTCTACATTCATTTAGGAGTGGCGGGCCGCCGACCATGGTCATAGCTATGCTGAAGAGGTGAGCAGTACCATCAAACACAACTTTTACATCGATGATTATCTCACGTCAGTGGCAACAGAAGACCAGGCCATTACGCTCTGTGTAAGACCTCACAGACCTCTGCGCTCAGGGTGGATTCAAGCTCACAAAGTGGAATTGCAACAGCTGCTCTGTGCTTGCTTCCATTCCCGATGAGTGCAAACCAAAGCAGGTCAAAGAACTGGACCTGGACAGTGAGAAGCTGCCACTAGAGAGAGCTCTCAGAGTTAAATGGAACATTGAAAAGGACACCTTCAGTTTCCGTGTTGCTCTCCAGGACAGACCCCTGATGCATCTACGTACAGTAGAAGACCTGCAGGAGGCGGAAAACTGCATTATCAAATTTGAACAAAGAAAAGCTTTCCAGCAGGAGATTAACTCACTCAAGCAAGGACAACCATGTGCCAAAACCAGCACTCTCCGCAAGCTTCACCCAATCCTGGAACAGGATATTTTGGAGCACATCATGAAGGAGTGTGGGAAAGGTTAATTCATCTTGTCAAAAAGATAATTTATTCTGTTCTTAAAGAACAGCGCTTGGATGACGAGGCTCTGGATCAGACCCAGGAGAAACTTAGTCACTGGAGACCTGATTGTGATTGTGGATGAAATGGCCCCTAGGAACTCCTTGCAACTGGGCAGAGTGGTAAAACCTCTGCCTGGATCAAAAAGTCTCGTGCAAAGTGTTTTAGTCGAGACCAAAGCGAACATCCTTGAAAGGCCAGTGAGCAAACTAACTAAAAGATGGAAGCAGAAGATCAGAGAAAACATGAAACTGTTATTTAAACATGAAAAGTTATTTGCTTAATTTTAGACTAATGTTATCTGGACATTAGATTTAGAACTTTAATTGGCTCCTTTTCTCATAATTGTTCTCTATGTTGGCTCACAATTAGTTTTGTTTTATTGAAAATAACCTCCCCCCTGCTGGTACTTTTACATTGCCTTATGACCACACCTAGAACTCTTTATAGGTAGACAGGAAGTGAGGCCAGGCAGGTGACCGCATTTGAGAAGAAATGCTAGCCACAGTCGGGAGCGATATAGTTTTTTGACCATGATCCAAGAAATAACGAATATCGAATTGACCACTTACAAAATAGGGTTGAAGCTTTTCATTTACATTTACACTGACACACGCATACACCATTGGAAAAGATATTTTTGTTGTAGCCCATTTAGAAGAATAGCAGATCCTATTTTTTTTTTATTAAGTTTAAGTTTGTTTGAATGTGCATCTGAAATCCCCCTCGCCTGGCTTGCGCGGCGGCTTGATAGGAGGTAGACAAGTTGGCAAAATATGACT
This sequence comes from Chaetodon trifasciatus, assembly GCA_037975065.1. Lineage (NCBI taxonomy): Eukaryota > Metazoa > Chordata > Actinopteri > Chaetodontiformes > Chaetodontidae > Chaetodon > Chaetodon trifasciatus. The sequence continues at coordinate 253,219 of JBBMOE010000026.1, forward strand.
CACAAAATCATGTACTTAACACATGCACCTTCTATTCCAATATGGAATAACAGATTTCCCTTAAGACCAAAAATAAATAAATAAGTCACAGAATGAATTCACAATTTGGAAAGATAAAGACATCACATAGCATCAACACATAATCCCAAACTAAGCTATCACATGTGACCTGCCACCAGCAACAAGTCTCCCAGGGGCATTTTGAGTTATTTACATATTCTGAAAGTGTAGTTTCTAAGCTTTACAATGATGTCTAACACATGGAAATCTGAAAATATTTGAAGAACATGTGGCCATTTGAATGTAGACACTTCTCAAACTAGTTTAGTGAGAAATCCTGCCTGAAAGATTCTCACCTACCAGGGGAGCCAGGTAACACAGTGCTGAATCATTGCATCTCATTTACATAAGTCCAACCCCCTACTGGTCTAGCTATGTAGTAGTTTCAACAATGGTTATCAAATGGAAATGGAAATTCTTTTCTTACAAAAAGCCCCTGAATAAAAATGAAACAAGAAAGGTAATAGACTTAAGAGTTAGAAGGAGCAAATGTAGATACTTATTTCTAATATTAAATAAAATAAATTCTGTCACTCTGTGGTGCAGTGGGATGGATCAGTCTGTTGCTGAATGAGCTGAATGAGTCAAGTCAACTTTATTGTCAATGCTGCTATATGTACAGGACATTAACAGAGGCACTTGATGATCATAAACTCCACGAGGGGTGAACAGTGTCTACAAATCACCACAGCGTCTTGACACCAAGCATCCCTGATATAAACACAGACCACGCCGCTGCGGGTCTGTCTGCTCGGTAGCATGTTAGCCGGTCCAGCTGGATGGCGGAGTCCGGTATGCTGTTACTGAGCCATGTTTCCGTAAAAACTAAAACACAGCACTCTCTCACGGTCTGCTGGGTCGATCTCAGAAGGTGTATATCGTCCAGTTTGTTGTCCAAGGAGCGTACATTGGTGGGTACAATAGATGGTATAGCTGGCTTATGTGGATTCGCCGCTAGCCTAGCCCAGATACCCCCGCGCTTTCCCCGCTTCCGCCTCCTCTCGCACCGCCTGCGGCACTTCCTCTGAGGGTGCGCTGCAGTAGTGGGGGTCGGTGTCAAACGGGCCGACAGAGTAGGCTGAGGTCGAGTAACTGCTTAGCGTTTTCCAGGTTTAATTTGCAGATTGCTGTGTTGCCGATGTCAAAAAGACTCCCAAGGCTGTATGTGCGCATTGGGACAAACAAGCGCAACGAAAACATAAAATCACTTGAACACACCAATGAAGACAAACATGTAGACACCACATTATCGGGACCGAGAGGAGCTGCTGCGTCCACACATGCCGCCATCACTACTACTACACTTCGTTGTATTCTTCATCGTCTTCATCTTCAGCTAAGGTCAACTGTAGATTAGGGATGTTCTCCAGCGTAATGCAGTCGCTCTCGTCAATTTCTTCAGTTTCATCTTCTAGTTCGGGTTCAGAATCAGAAGTGAGATCGCTGTCGGCATAACCAGAAGCTGCATAAGTAGCCATGTGGTTCCCTTTTAATGTGCAGCTGATTGGCCGAAAAAAGAACAGAAGCACGTGAATAGCCAAAGAAAGCCAGTATGCTAATTTACTGTTGAATCGCCACACCCCCAACTAGGACCGAGAATTTCCACGAAAACAACCCAAATCCAAATACAAAGTTTATGGTTTTAAGACCCCCAATACTGTTATTTGAAACATGGAGTGGCTTCTTCATGATTTCAACTTACATATTCTGCAAAAAAAATGAAAATCACTAATTTTTAAAAAAAAAAAAGATTTTTCCTGGTTTACACAACTTGTGCCGGGCCAACTTGTTGCTGGTTTTTTCGTGACGGGTCACATATAAGACAGTTAATATGCTGCATTGTGCTACATTGGCACAGTCGCCGCAAGTATTGCACATATTGCAGGATCCATAATGGTTGTACTGTCACAATGTTTGAATATGTGAGTGAGAGAGAGAGAAAGAAAGAGAGAGAGAGAGTGAGAGAGAGAGAGAGAGAGAGAGAGAGAGAGAGAGAAAGAGAGAGGGGTCTGTGTGGGGGTGTGTTTGTGTGTGTGTGTGTGTGTGTGTGTGTGTGTGTGTGTGTGTGTGTCCAGTATTACCTTTGCTGCCCGTCAAAGAGGAGATCTTCCTGGGTTTGGCTCTGATATCATATATGATAGGGTACTGGAACCATGGGATCCTAGGACACAGATGCTAATGTCACGCCACATGTAGCACAGGTAAAACTATTTGTTTTAGGTCTGTTGGATTTAATTACCATTGAGCTTTATGACAGTACTAGGCATTAACAGGCTACAACATAGACCGTATGCCTTGATGCCAATGAAAATACAGACATTGGCCATACCTGAACCCCGGTGAGCTCAACCCAATTTCTGGTTTGAGTTCATTTAGGTTAACAAATAGAAGCAGACAGAAACTTAACCAATAGGGTTATCTTTCATTGTCCTTCATATTTAGTAAGACCACCCTTCTTGATTGGGATGCATTGATCCAACATTGATATCAGATATAGGTCTGATACTGACTAAAATAGTTGCATGTTGAAACATAAAAAAGCAAACTCAACAAACTCCTCAGTCCAGCTCTAGGTGTGATGGGAAATGAGGGTCTTCGCTACAATATCTAATAAAGCAGTGCAAGGTGTTCACGCCTGTCCGAGAGAGTTTGACCATGTCTCTGCATCTGTAATATCTCCCCCTGGAATTTCCTACTGCTTTTGTCAGTTGTATCCTACCAGCGCTACCATAAAGGCAGCAGCACAACTGGTAGTCCAGGATGCTAACAACAAATTGGGTAAGTATTCTGGAGCTTCAGCATGGACAATTAAGAGGTCTCAAGAGGCCTCAAGAACCAGATAACACTGACAAGCTGTAAATCCGACATTCCTGGAGCAAACTGTGTGTCTGTGTGCTTTCGTTTCTACCACATCAGGATAACGCAAACGATATGCTTTATTCAACTTTGAAGGTGTATCCCCCGCAGCCTGTGGCAAACGGTCACTCTTTACCTGTTCTTTACTCACTTCACTTACTCGGCACTTCAGTTTTTCTTTAATTTTTGTAACTTCAATTTTTGCTTCTCGGTTGTCTTCTGCCTGCCTATTGGTGCGTTAATCTTTTGTCTACTTTTGCTTGCCGCGTTAAACTGCATGGACTCTTAATTTGCCTTAATCGGAAGTTATTACCAACTCTGATCCTTTGTGAATAAAAACATAAATAAATAAATACACGATTGCTGGTTTGTTTATGCGGTAACCCGTCGATAAAAGAGTGAACTCTAAACCGTATGGTTTATAGATTGATCTTAACAGCAATCTGATTTTAAGGATTATAAGGCTTATCTCATCTCATTGCATTTCAAAATTGTCGTGGTCTGTCGAGCTGCCGATAGATCCCTTATCAAAACATTATTCACCTGAAGGGGTTCTCCTAATGTCTTAACCTGTTGCTAATAAGCTAAGTTAACTGAGATTGTGTGGAAACTTGAGAGTAAACTGTTGACTCAAAAGTGGTTAACATTCTGTCTGCGGTTTCTGATAGCGAGAACTGACTGTTTAAATTTGGAAACTGCTGCTGCATGTGTGTAACTGCGGAAGTGAAGCTCATGAGAGCTTGAATCAGTGACAACGTTTAGCCAAAGCTGCTAACTCCTTTCGGGGGGTGGTGGTACTAGACACACCTCACCTTCTTCATCTGCTGGTCATTCAGAGTACTGACCCCCTTATATCTCTCCAGCACCAACCATTGCACTTTCAGTGTATTGCACCCTTGTCTTCTACTGTGTATAAAGATAACCACAGCACCACTGCTGGCCGTTTGAGATTAACCATTTAGAAAGACAAAAACATAATACCACCCTCTTGTGGGCGTTTCGGTTAACTGAGTTTGATGTGTTATTCAATTTGTGTGTTCAATTAATGATAGTGTGCACTGCATTAACTTTAACTGTATCACATTTTTATTAATCTCTTTGAAGTTGAATTACTCATTCAATAATCTCATTTAAGTTAGTTATCATTTACAATCTTAACAATTGTATTCAATTTAAAGTTTGGAAATATTCATTCATGCAGTGTTGATAAACTAAGTCTATGTTTGCTGATATTAACCAATTGTTGTAGTTTCATTGCAGACCTTTGTAATTTACATTTAAGTGATTGTTACTACAGTGAATTACTCACACAGTCAAACAACAAACAGAACCTTGGTTCTCCCATTTAACTGATTTGATCATAGAATCAAATTAAATTTACAAATTTGAGTTTTAAACGGAATTGTTAATTTCAAAAAGAAAGAAAGAAAGACATCCCTTTATTAGTCACAGTCACACACAGAGTTACAGAGGGGGAAACTGCGCACATGATGCATTTGTGAAATTCGTTTCTCCACATTTAACCCATCTTGGCACGTCTTTCCTTCGCGGCAGACCAGGAGCAGTGGGCTGCCAGCCGACAGTGGCGCCTGGGGACCAAGTTCTCTTTGTCACCATTGGTCAGGTGGTGATCTTCTTGCATGTTTTTAATGGGGGGTTTTTAAGGAGGATACCCCAGGCAAACACATGAACAGAACAGAACATGCAAACTCCACACAGAAAGGCCCCTTTTTCCTCAAGCAGCAGGCACCGAAGGCATGGTGGAGGACATGCCCCCGGCGCCCACAGCGGGAATTGAACCTGGGACCTTCTGGCTGTGAGGCGACAGTGTTACCACCGTTCCACCGTACCACCACTAAAAGTAGTAGTTCATCACGAACAGGATTTGAACCTGTGCAGGGAAACCCCATTGGATTTCGAGTCCAACGTCTTAAGCAATCAAAAGTTATTGCCATTTTCCCATCCACAACGCTCAACACTCCATTTGTAGGGTTGACCTCTCAGATCCAAACTGTTGGTGTCTTGTCCATCTAGTCTTCGTCAGAATCACACTCTGCACAACCTCTGCACCCTCAATGTGGCCAAACAGGGGAGTTACCACCTGTAACGTCGGCCCCATTACACAAGCCCCTAATTGATTTTAAAAACTTGAAGCTCTGGGCAAAGGTCCGCAAGCCTCTGCCCATGTCTTGCATAATGGCTTCATAAGGTCGAACTGCAAACAGGTCAAACACAAAGAGTTGTTTGAAACATGTGACCACCTTGCAAAGATGCATGACATGCAAATCTACTGCAAAAAGGTCAGAGGCCACTCACGTGTCCCAAGGACAGACAAGGAGCTCAATGACCTGGCAGACAGTCTGGCCAAACAGGGTGCTGTTTCAGGAACTTCAACCCGGACTCTTTTCCCCACCCTCCCGCCCCTTCTGTCCGTGTTGTCACTCGTTATCAACCTACGGCCTCTGCTGGTGTCGCAGAACAACATACCTTTGCTTCTGTCACGCCTGCTTTTACCAATGGCGACCTGCTGTCCATCCAAGTGCAGGATCCTGCAATTCATAGACTGGTCCTCTTTCTTTCTAATCCTATGGTTCATCCCGTCTCGGCCACTGACCTCAAAGCCATTCCCAGTCTGAAACCTTTTTACCATGCCCATCTATCCTTACAGGTTGTCAAGGGTCTTATCGTTCATATCTCTGACGCACTCAGGGGGGTGATGCTAATGTGCGCCCATGACTCTCCATATGCTGGAAACAAAGACTGGGATGTGAAATTGCCTTTGGTTCTGATGGCCATTAGAGCAACGCCACACACCACCACAGGCTTCTCTCCTTTCAAGATGATGGCGGGTCGACAGATGACCCTGCCAATGCACCTGCTTTATCAACCAGGGAAGGCCAGCATCAGCTGCAACAACCTACACTACGCATCAGTACATGGCTGACTTGAAAGAACACTTAAAGGCTATGTTCTCCTTGACCCAGAAAAACTTGAGTGAAAGCGTGAAAGGAGGTAAAGCCTATTATGACCAGAAAGCGTCATATGATGAGCTCCAAGTGGGGGACAAAGTGTGGTACTATATCTTTACCCCAGCCACTTTAGAACCAATCAAGTCCCTGGGAGGCCCGCTCACAAGCTCCTTCCCCACTGGACAGGTCCTTATGTGACCACGGACAAACTCTCTCCAGTGGTGTACCAGATAAAGGTGCTAAATACATAACACTAGGTAGGAAGAATTAACAAATTTGGAGGAACCAATTGTGGACAAGAAATCTACATTAGATGTTTCTATCTGAATCACCACCAACAATTCTAACTATCAGTTATAATTGTCCTATTCTTGTAATCCACCCATTTAACTAACAATCAAGTAGGGGACAGTACATGTCATAACGATTACAGAGATCCTAATTAAATGGTAATAAGACACGCTGAAGCAGATACAACCAACATGTTACAGCAGTTACAGAAGTTCACTATCACCCAGTCAAAATTAATTGGACACAATAAGAGGTCGTAACGGTTTATTGGTCGTCTGTTAACAGCCACTACTGCTGTCAGCACTCGTTTCAGCATCGGACTCTCGTCAGTTAACGCAGTCAGTTTGGCTACGGTCAAACGACATGTAGGTGAACGTTAATCTGTAAATTCTCTTCCTTCTGTAGTGCAAGTTGACTCACACACAATTGGTAAACACATTAATATCAGATATGCTGCATGACATTGGATCCAGTTATGCTGTAGGTAGAATTCCCCCATATCTGATCCCTCTCTCTCTGGTACAGAATGTCCTGGCTACCGCTACCACTAAAGATATGGTCACACCTCTCCAGGCTCATTCAGTCTACACCCTAGGCAATGCAGTACCAATTTATGTCAGCCCAGAAGACAGACAATTGGCTTTCATCATCAACCTACCTATATAATAGCCTCAGAAAATATTTACCGACTAAGAGACGTGGTAAATGTAGGGTTTTGCCTTCTATTGCCTATCATGACAGCAGTCCTGAATTGCACCAAATTTGCTCATGTGCACCCTCACTAATGAAATCCATTACCTTTACCCCAATCAATACCTGCCATCTTAATCTAAGATCAGCATGACACCATACTCGCTCTCTCCATTATTCTAGGTTACCTGTTAACTTTTGGAATAGCATTCTTTTATTTCAAGTGCACCCAAAGCTTACAATGTAAAGTCACCAAATGTAACCAAAAAATGACAACCCTAGTTGGCAAGAAAAACCAAGGTAGGAAACGGACCTCCATTGAACTTAAACCTTTGAAGGAGGACCTTGAGTACAGTGCCCCAGAAGCAAATGAAGCCCCTGCAATTCTAGAACATGTGTATGACAGTTAGTCCCTTTAAGCCTTACATAGTCTCATCGAAAGCCGCTATACCAAGATGTAGATCCACAGGACACACTAAAACGGACATCAACTCTGTTCAAATGCTGCAGTATGCCACCTGTTCTCCTTAACCTATCAGCGATCCAAATTTCCCCGGACAGTGATCATCGAATCGAGTGGGGGGTATGTAGGAGAACAAGAAATCTCCAACTGCATATAAACCCACCCCCCTCCCCACATTCCTTCAACATAGCTGGGGAGGAAAGACATTTCAACTACAAAGGGTTGCCCGTCCGTCCGTCCGTCCGTCCGTCCGTTTTCTCTCGCTTCATCCGGGGCCGGGTCGCGGGGGGAGCAGCCTGAGCAGGGATGCCCAAACTTCCCTCTCCCTGGACACTTCCCCCAGCTCTTCCGGGGGGATCCCAAGGCGTTCCCAGGCCAGCCGAGCGACATAGTCGCGCCAGCATGTCCTGGGTCTTACCCGGGCCTCCTCCCGGCGGGACATGCCTGGAACACCTCCCTTGGGAGGCGTCCAGGGGGCATCCGGTAAAGATGCCCGAGCCACCTCAGCTGACTCCTCTCGATGTGGAGGAGCAGCGACTCTACTCTGAGCTCCTCCCGGGTGACAGAGCTCCTCACCCTATCTCTAAGGGAGCGCCCTGCCACCCTGCGGAGGAAACTCATTTCAGCCGCTTGTATCCGGGACCTCCTTCTTTCGGTCATGACCCAAAGTTCATGACCATAGGTGAGGGTAGGAACGTAGATTGACCGGTAAATCGAGAGCTTCGCCTTTCGGCTCAGCTCCTTCTTCACCACAACAGACCGGTACAGCGACTGCATTACTGCTGCCGCTGCACCGATCTGCCTGTCAATCTCACGCTCCATCCTTCCCTCACTCGTGAACAGGATCCCGAGATACTTAAACTCCTCCACTTGAGGCAGGAATTCTCCCCCAACCTGGAGGGAGCAAGTCACCTTTTTCCGGTCGAGAACCATGGCCTCGGACTTGGAGGTGCTGACTCTCATCCCAGCTGCTTCACACTCAGCTGCGAACCACACCAGTGCATGCTGAAGGTCCTGGCTCGATGGAGCCAACAAGACAACGTCATCCGCAAAAAGCAGAGACGAAATCTGCCGGCTCCCAAACCAAACCCCCTCCGGCCCCTGGCTGTGCCTAGAAATTCTGTCCATAAAAATAATGAACAGAACCGGTGACAAAGGGCAGCCCTGCCGGAGTCCAACGTGCACCGGGAACAGGTCCGACTTACTGCCGGCAATGCGGACCAAGCTCCTGCTCCGGTTGTACAGGGACTGTACAGCCCTCAACAGAGAGCCTCCAACCCCATACTCCCGGAGCACCTCCCACATAATGACTCGAGGGACACGGTCGAAAGCCTTCTCCAAGTCCACAAAACACATGTGGACTGGTTGGGCAAACTCCCATGAACCCCCAGGACCCTGTGGAGGGTATAGAGCTGGTCCAGTGTTCCACGGCCGGGACGAAAACCGCATTGTTCCTCCTGAATCTGAGGTTCGACTATCGGCCGGATTCTCCTCTCCAGTACCCTGGAATAGACTTTCCCAGGGAGGCTGAGGAGTGTGATCCCCCGATCACCAGGACACCCTAGGCCGGAGGTCAATGATCGACTTTGTAGTCGTATCATCTGACCTTCGGAGGTATGTCTTGGACACTCGGGTAAAGAGAGGGGCTGAGCTGTCAACCGATCACCACCTGGTGGTGAGTTGGATCCGCTGGCAGGGGAGGAAGTGGGACAGGCTTGGCAGACCCAAACGTACTGTGAGGGTCTGCTGGGAACGTCTGGCCGAACCCGCTGTCAGGGAGGTCTTCAACTCCCGCCTCCGGGAGAGCTTCGACCAGATTCCGAGGGAGGTTGGAGACCTTGAGTCCGAATGGACCATGTTCTCCACCTCCATTGTTGACGCAGCCGCCCGTAGCTGCGGCCGTAAAGTTGCCGGTGCCTGTCGTGGCGGCAACCCCCGAACCTGGTGGTGGAATACTTCAAGGATCTCCTCAATCCCACTGTCATGTCTTCCGTAGAGGAAGCAGAGACTGGGGACCCGGGGGTCGGTTCATCCATCACCGGGACTGAAGTCACTGAGGCAGTTTGCAAGCTCCTCGGTGGCAGGGCACCGGGGGTGGATGAGATCTGCCCTGAGTACCTCAAGTCTCTGGATGTTGTAGGACTGTCTTGGTTGACACGCCTCTGCAACATCGCGTGGCAGTCGGGGACAGTGCCTCTGGACTGGCAGACTGGGGTGGTGGTCCCTCTTTTTAAAAAGGGGGAGCGGAGGATGTGTTCCAACAAAGGGTTGCCTATCACTTAAACTATTTTCATGGAGATGCTAATCTCTTCTTCCAGCTCCACACCAGATAAAACCATCAGGATGGGCAATTAACAGGTCTCAAGAGGCCTCAAGAACAAGATAACACTGACAAACTGTAAATCAGACATTCCTGGAGCAAACTGTTTGTGTGTCTGAGTGCTTTCGTTTCTACCACATCAGGATAATACAAACGATATGTTTGATTCAACTTTGGATGTTCCCAAAGTACTAAACTCATAATTTGTATGGTATCAATGTTCTTCCCGTGTTATAGCTTGTAAAGTGACAAAACTATGGTCTTAATTCTCATAAACATTTTTGTCCAGGTTTCTACCATGGAACCATACTGCCATCTAGAGAATAGAAGCAATTAAGTCTAAGATAGGCGACATGAGACAATTATAATTAGTAGTGCTTAATTCACCAAATATAATCTGTCTTTCCTTGTTTCTTTGTGCTATTAGTCAGTTATACTATTAGTTTTGCTCCTCGGTTGTCTTTCGCCCGCCTATTGGCGCGTTATCGTAATCTTTTGTCTACTTTTGCTCGTCACGTTAAACCGCATAACTTTTTCAAAGTTAAAGCTGAACTCTTCTTTTCTTTAACCATTAAGGTAATCACATAATAATATTTCTGTAGATATTTTCAACCGGCCATCAAAAGAATTCTCAACTTTAATATTGACCGAGAAGTTTTGCCATACGGTCGTCAACCTCCTTGGACCGAAGTCCTGCAGCCAGCCTCAACCCATCTGTCTGGGTAAAATAGCCATCAAAGCAGCTCCTCGTCTGTTACCGACACTGAAGGGTCAGCCCTGAAGCATCTCTGTCCAACATTGGCTCTTAACACCGCAGTTCAACTGGTTCCCCCCATTGGACCGAAGCACAGAACGGAGCCACGAGCGACAGCCTGGGCCCCCTCCCTTTGTGTCAGTTCAAGACAGGCACTTTTCATTTAAATTGTTATCAGACAGCGTGCTGGAAATAGACTCTTAGGCGTCAGATGATGAGACTGATCTACCATTAATTCATTATTATTAAATCAGCATTAAAAAAGAAAAAATAAATAAATTCCTTCTGAGCTGAGGAAGGTTGGTGCCCCTTTCTATATTTATAAGTGCCCAAAGGTTTAATGACCTACTTCCCCTACATGTGTTCCAGTAACATTACTGATGCATTTTGTGCCCATTCATACCTACCGCTGGGTCATTCTACTTTCCCTTATCTAAACTTTTTTTAAACAACATAGTAATCAAAACTGGAACCTAAGTTTCACAAGCCAGAACACTACAGCACCTCGCAATGGTCAGAGAACGCCATGGCAGAGCTCCAAGGCTATCTGGTATGCGTTAACTGGGACATCTTCAACAGATACTTGAACAACAGGGTCACTGTCATTACAGACTATAACAACCTCTGCATAAATACCACTATCCAGTCAAAACAATATAGAAATATCTCAACTCTAAACACTGGATCATTCCTCAAATAACACTGGTCTGGAAGAGAAGCATAAAGCTTTCAGGCTCAAAGACTGGACTGGTCTCAAGGCAGCAAACAACAAAAATCAAAAGCGTGATTCTGAAAGCAAAAGTGATATTTAAGGACAAACCGGGGCATGAATATGGCAACATGACCAGTTAACAAGCTTTCCAGATGGTGAAACCTCTGACAGGATGTGAACCCAAGCACACTCCATCAACATCAACTGAGAACTTTTCACCACTAAACTGAAATTTAGTTTCTGCCTCATGTAACCTTATAAATAATGCTGCTGCCACCGCCAACACCACCATCAATAACAATAATGATTATGACAATGATGATGACAACAACAATAATAACAATAATAATAAAGAAAAAAAGAGCTCCAGTATTGGTATCAGTATCAGCAGATATCCAAATTCAGGCATAAGAAAGCATAAGAATCAAGAATCAAGCACTGGCACACTAAAACTTCACCACTAGTGACATAAACTTCAATATTTACACATTTCTCAATAGTTGAATACAAAATAGTGTGCACATAGCATTTTGTGACCATCCTCCTCAAGCTGAAGGAGGCACAGCCATGGCACACGCACTGAAGACACTGCATGACGGACAGAAGACACAAAACTGGAGGTTCTGTTCTCGAGTAATTAGTTGTTTTTACCTGGAAAATTTGTTGAAGTCAACATATTTAAATCTGTCTGCTCATAATGTGAAACATAATTCCAGTTAAATGTGAAAATATTCTGACTCAACACAATTTTTCGCTAATGATCTCTGATGTCCTCCCTCTGTCTCTCTCGCTCCTCTCTTGAATCGGTGATAAAGAGTGTATTTCAACCAATCCAGATTTTTAGTGGAGGTTCATTGATGGTGCACAAACACCTGTAGGCATTATATTACAGCCTGTTTCATCGCTGCAAGTTGCAGTGCTCTTGCTAATAACTGGAAAAACTTCAAAAATTGTTGTTTACATTACTCACTTGGACACAAAAAAATGAGAAAATAGGATCTACAATAACATAATAAGTGAAAGGAACTGTCCCATTAGTCCGGGACATCTTCCAGGACACATGGACCAGCACCAATTTGAAACTCTGCACACAACATCATTTTCTTTGATTGAAAATGAAAAGTAGGTCAAGCTGAAAGGAGCAAGTAAATCAGCAACATGATATAGGACATTATTTTATTTAATTTGTGATGTGTATGCATGTAGATCTTTTAAAAGAAAAAAATGTTAATGTTGAAGTAACATACAAGTAGTATGTCTCTCATATTGGTTTGGCCTCTTCTGGATATTGTGCAAAAATGGATATATTCGAAAGGTGCTTACCTCTGTGGTTTTGAGAAGGAATAATCAAACGTGATCTGAATAAGGCCTCAATCTTAAGACTATACCCACATTCAACTTTGTACAACAACAACAACTAAATCCAAAAACTGCATGAGCTATGTGAATGGGGACCACCAAAGTCAACAATGGCTGAGATTTTGATGCTCTATGGAACACAGTTGCAAAGCACAAAAGCACATCTGATATCATCATTAACACTTTTCCCCATAAACTACCAGCCCAATGACCTTAGCTGGACCAAACCTACAAACCACCTATGGGCAACTGCTGTTTTCAGGAGGAAACATTTGTTTCTCACCAAGAAGGCAATGAAGGTTCTGGTCCACACTCTTGTCATCTGTATGCTTTGTGGTTGTTAAGGCATATTCTAAATTCAAATTTACATTTAAATTGTAAAAAATCCATACATTTGTTTGTGAAAATGAAGATTTGAATTTGGAAAAAAAGCAGCACTGCATTGGAAGCACTGCATGACAAGCATGAGTCACAAAACCAGTTTCCATTGTCCAGTAATTACTTTTTTCTGTTTGTTTGTTTGTTTGTTTGTTCTTTTTCTTAACCAGGAAAATCTGTTGAAGTCCCACATACTTAAGTCTATGTAGATGTTAAATGTAGATGTGAAAATATTCCACCTCCATGCACCATTTCCCCCACTGCTTCTCTGATGTCCAGCCTCTCGCTCTTCTCCTGATTTAGTGAATTAAGAGTTTATTTCAGCCAATCCAGCATTAGTTATGATTATTAGATTATTTTATTAGAGAAGAGATTAACCAAGAAAAGGTTTTGGTGACTTTTACTTAGTTTTTGTTGCATTTGAATGAAGTGTGTTTTACAATGACAAAATTACAGTTCTTGTGAATCTTAAAAATGTCAGTGGCAAAACACTTTTAATGGACATAAAAACATTGGCGGTGCGCAAACACACAGAGGGACACAAATCATCAATTTCATTGATTGAAAAAGTAATGTAAGTCAAGCTGAAACAAGCGCATAATTGTACATACATAATTTTGTAATTATATGTAAGCATGTAGATCTTTTAAAAGCGCATAATTGTATATACATAATTTTGTAATTATATGTAAGTATGTAGATCTTTTAAGAGATGTTATTGTTTATTTTGAAATTATATACAATTAGTATGTCTCACATTGGTTTTCCATCTTACCAGGGTATATGCAGGAATCCTGAGGTTAATTTCAATATCTTTTTAAGACTTTTTTGAAATTTCAAAAAAATTTTAAGACCTCATTGCTACTTTAAGCTGTTGTTAGCAACACATCTTTAACAGTTGTAGTTTGTAATTTAACAGAAATGAGGTAAGCTGAGAAGGAATAAAGCTCGAAAGAATAAATTAAACTAAAGTCAGGTTTATTGACATTCCCCTCAGGTCACAACAAGTAACAACAGTTATTCAAGGCCAAGTTGCGTAAAACAACAAGAGCATATTACATCATTACCAAAATTTAGGACATGTGCCTGAGATTGTGTGATTTGCTTTCCAGTAGCTTCTCTGTGTCCATCAGCTCTCTGAGCTTTTCTTTGTGCCTTCCGTGCAAGGTGTTGGACTTGGTGATAAGTTGGGCCATTAATGACCCAGATTTTCCTTCTGCCTGCTCAGCAAGATGGTCTGCATCAATTTGAAGTGTGTTGCACACTTCATGCAGGATTTTGATCTTTTTCTTCAGCTCTTCGACTTCGTCTTCAGCTGCTTTTCTTTTCAGTGTCTGTGTGGCATTTTCTTTTTTCAGACTTTGTTGCTCAAGGTGTATTCTGTATTTTGACCTAGCGGTAGCTACTGAAGCCAGGAGCTCCTTGGTCAGAGGAACATTTAGAACATCCCCACAAACACTGACCTTGTCGAAGATCAACCTTAGAGCCTCCATCGACTCTTCAAGTATATTGCAGATTTCAACCTGCTTGGTGACTGAGAATTCTCTCTCCACTGTGGCTTATCCATGGGACAGGAGCAGAAGGATCTGAGAGAACTTTGACACTTCAGGGTAGGACTTGAGTGCTGAGTGCAGGAACACATCAAACTGCTGCTGCAGTGGCTGAAAGGAGAGGAAACACTCATCTCTAGCCTCAACACTGAGAAAGCTCTCAAACTGTTGGACGATCACATCACCTGCAACAAGGGAATTAAATAAGTAATTACTAATGTGTTCAATTTTATTCCAGACATTTGGTTCATCATTCATTTGACAAACATGGCTCACAGCATCTTCACATACAAAAGCATAAGCTATGTAATGTACGGTATCTGTCAGAAGTGTTAAAATAATTTCTTCTGGAAGCATTTGGAAAATTAGAGAGGAGATATTAGAGGACATACAGTGACCAATCCACTTCTACTGTCATTCTACTGTACTTTATTTTTCCTACCAGCTGAGACACCTCCTGTCAACTGACTGTCCTGCAGGAATTTCTGGATTATAGTCTTCATCTTTGTGAGGCACCACTCTGGATCCCTGTGTATGTTTGTTGGATCCAAACATGCTATGGCCCTGACCACTGGAAACTTCAAGGGGCTTTTCTCTTGCAGTTTCTTAATCATGGTAACCAAGCCCTGCATACACTCTTTCCTGAAGATGAGCACAGAAAGCTCCCCTACCCTGCTTCCTGGCTTGCCCTGAAGTGGCTGACACATAGAACATAAACTATAAACATATGCTGTAAATGGTATAGAAAGTAAAGATATATAGTTTTTTAATACAGATTATTGCCCTCTCAGTGAACCTGAGAAAAAGAGCTTCTATATGAAACTACATACATTAATTGCTATTATCATTACAAGCAGTACAATAAAATGGTCAAACTATTAACGGTTACACTAACTGGTTGGAGAGGTGTGCAGTGCAAAAATCCATGCATTCATCCCTACAAAGACAATATATCAAAATTAACTTTATGACAGATTCAGCACCCAGTCCTATATCAGCATTTATGACAGCGACCCAGTTCACTTCATCAGCCACATCTACTTTCATCACCTGCAGGGAAGTGAGGTCCTGCAGGAGCTCCCTCTTCACAAACCGCTTCAGTAGACTCTGAAGATACAGCAAACAATCAGTGGAAGAACTCTTCATATACATGAATCATATTCAATTTAGACCTTATTGTAATTATTACCTTTATCAGCTCACTCAGATCTTTGGCCAAGAAGGGCAAAACTGGCTCATCAGTCTGATACTTGGTCAGGAAGGGGTTGAAGGTCCTGGATATGGCCAGGAAGAACTGGTTTGGCACTGATGGGGGGATCAGCTTATGCCACCTCAATGGTGTCAAAGGTGGCAGTGCCCGGGTGGGGGAGCTTCTTTTGCTTCACAGCATTCACATACTGCATAATATTTGATTATGCATAACTGCATAATCAAAACAACTTTATTAACATAGTTAGAAACTCGAAGTACTTCATATGGGGTTTCCTAGGGGGAAGCAAAAAAGCCACTTCAGGATAACTGTAAAAATTCTTCCCTGACCACTCTTGATAAGAGAATCATGCAAGCTCCTGAAAAATATTCAAATATATTTGCTGCATAACTAAACAAAACATAACAAAATACATGTGCATAGAAAAACAGTACTTTATAAGAAATGTTGCGCTAAACTTGAGGGAAACAGTAAATAATCATAACACCTTCACAATCATTGGCCATACTTGAGCTGCCCTCTCTGCCACAGGGAGGTTTTCAACCCATCTGTGGCCACAGAATGGCAGCGGAGAGGTGGTGAACTCAGTCAAGGCAGTGAAGTCCTCCCTACTAGCTGGAACATTGTGGAAGAGGAAGTGGAGAGCCCAAAGGAGCTTGTCCAGCTGTCACATA
Organism: Chaetodon trifasciatus; assembly: GCA_037975065.1. Classification (NCBI taxonomy): domain Eukaryota; kingdom Metazoa; phylum Chordata; class Actinopteri; order Chaetodontiformes; family Chaetodontidae; genus Chaetodon; species Chaetodon trifasciatus. The sequence goes on from JBBMOE010000026.1 coordinate 269,505, forward strand.
GTGAAGCCTGCTTTCACTGCATTGTGCAGGGTGTGAAGCCCACAGCTTCCAACCTTCACCAGTTGAGCTCCATACAGCTCTGCATGCTCCTTCTGAAGAAGGTCTCCCAACTTAAAATTGACATTGGGACCATCCATACTGACAGAGACAAGCTGCCTCACATTCAGTTTTGCAACACATTCCTGTGAATTGACATGGCAGTCGGTTAATTTACAACATTATGCCTTGAATTTGTCTTGTTTGTTCTTGAAATACACAGGCATTCAAATCAAATCAAATGTATCTATGTAGCGCGTTTCAAACATAAAATTGCACCACAAATGCTTGTTAAATGTTAAAACCAACTCTCCGTCAAATACACACACACTCACTCTCTCTCTCTCTCTCTCTCTCTCTCTCTCACACACACACACACAGACACTCACACAAACACACACACACACTAAAAGAAATGAAAAATGAAATGCTAGCCTAGTGGACTAGTACACAGTACACTTACTTTGATGTGATGCAACAGGTCCTTAGCTGTTCCATGTCCCAAGAATTGAGAGCCCAGATACCTGGACTGGACGCAGTCATCCTCCCAAAAACGAACGTGGACGTCAAGCTGCTTCTTTTTTGTTGACTGGTTGAGAGACTCGTCAAACATCAACACAAACGGGCCGGCTTTGTTGATGCTGTCAACAAGCTGCTGCTTAAAAACTGGAATCTCGTGACGCATCCAGTTTTGTCCTTGCCACAGGTGAACGTCTTAGCAATGTCCGAATCCGGAAACATCGACTTAAAAATATCAGAAATGCTTCATTTGAGTTCAACGAGTGGTGAGTCACCGATGTGTTGAGACATGAGACGACCTGCACACGCAGTGTTGGTGTGCCGCCGATAGCCACCCTTATGTCAGCAGACGATGAGGCAGAGGTCGCGGTCGTAGCTGTGTTGGCTAGCTCAGCTGTCACATTACCAGGTGTTTGTGTTGCTGGTGGACCACAGAAAGATGCTAGCAGTCTTGTGGCTAGTACCCTGCATATGGGACTTAACTGCATTTATGCCCATCGATGCTACGCTTATCGTTTTCTTGCAAAGTGTGCAATAGGCTTCCTGGTTATTATTTTCGACCGGCTTTATCCAGTCTTTAAGTTCGGCCATCTCGAGCCAGGAGTCAGAGAACTTGCACCTCCCCATTTTTGTTTTTTCCTCCTTTGTTTGGGCGCCAGAACATTCGCTGTCACGTGACGTCATACTCGTACGTGCACGGCCCCGAGGCGATCTAGCTCCGAGTGCGCCACAGACACATCGTTGTTTGTAATAGTCACGAGGAGGAAAACAAATATTCATGGATACTTTTTGGAGTCAAAGCTTGAACACCAATAAAATTTAATACCTCATAAAATTGCAATTAAGACTTTTCAATACTTTTTAAGGGCCTTAATTTTCCCCACAATTAATTTATCAACTTTTAATACTTTTTAAGACCCCGCGGACACCTTGCTTACAGATGTAATGTGCAAAAACAGATATTTGAATGGTTCAAACCTATGTGTCTTTTTTAGAAGGAATATTATAAGAAATCATAATTTTTGGCCAATTTTGACAGCCCTAGTATGTATATAGTTGAAAGCACTTATTGTAAGTTGCTGTGGCATCAGTTAAATAAATGTAAGATAAAAGAATACTTTTCATTATTTGCCCTGCGCCACTTCCTCTACTCTCTTTCCCCTCATCTCTGGCTCATGCTATGCAAGACTTGAGACTGATGACCAAAAATCAGAAATGACAAATAACAATCTGTGACTGTGACACTAAATATGGGAACAAGTCTGTTAATAAATTTGCTGATCCTACCTGAAATGTAGCCCCTCAGCAAGAATAGTGTCCATCTGCATCCCTCCAATCCTGTTGAAGATGATGGCTCTGTGACCACCCTCCACTGAGATACAATCACACACACAAATGACTAATATGAATAATATAATCAGGATTTAACTACACAAGTCTCCGGAACAAAACTTTCACAACCTAAAATGTGCTACATTGTTATTCAGTCTGGGAACCATTTAATACGCCATGAATGAAAACAGACAGAAAAACAGCAGGCACAGGAAGACAAGACAATCTAAAGGGAAAGCTATGCAGAAAGGTAACTTTAAGACACATAAAAATAGGCTCTTTTGGTCTGCGTGCTATACATAGCTTCATCTGATTTTGCAAGGAATTGGACTCTGTGACTGGTATTAAAAATACCTTCATAGAAATAGCCAATCTTTTTGCTGATGATCTCCATTTTTTATGCCACTGTGCTTGCTTTTTGTAACCTGCCTAACGACTTAATTTCCCCGGTGTGGGATCAATAAAGTCCGATCTTATAGATCATCATCATTACATTGAGACTGTTTTGTAACAGCTAAAAACTCCTTGTAGTACATTTAACTGCTTGGGTTGTGTCTGTGTTGTGTGTTGTGTTTTTTAATTTGCCGTTATTTTTAAAGGCAACACATATGTTGTATACTTGCTTAAGTTTTTGTAAGTTGTTGTACATCAATATCGCTCAGCCACTATTGTGGTTCAGCGTTTTACTCAAGGAGTTTGAAATATTGACACAGGTTAAACAACAGTCGTTATGCTTAATGGCTTGCTCACTCTACCAACTGAGTTACTGCAGCCTAATTGCTGGAACTCAGCACGAAGAACCACATATAACAACCAATGGTCAGTGGCATATTCTTGTCATCCTAATCTGCTGGTAGTTTGGTGGATCAATACTATTTGGAGGCATGAACCATCTGCTTGAATCTGTCACACATTGAGAGCTTGATAAAAGTATGTTTACCTGTGTAAGTGGCTTCCTTAATACTATATGTCAAAGCACCAACTCCAAGCAGCAGCTTCAGCCCAAATCCTGCCCTTCTTCCACCAGATGAAGACATACGACTGGCGAGATCCCTCAGGTGCTGGAGGAGGCGCTAGTTTGTGTACGTGTGTGTGTGCGCGCGCACGTGTATATGGTGGGAGGGGCGGGGTAGACAAAACAAGACATGTTAAGACATCACTCTCAGTTAAAGTCACTTTGGCCATTTTTAATCTTACAGTTCATCCTACAATTAGTTCAGGAAACAAAGAATAAGTGGAAACGGAGAGTCATTACATTGGGGATGTGGACAAGCTAGTGTTTAGCATTACTGTGTATCAATACTGGCTCATTTTAACTGTGGGTGCATCTTCCACCCTGTTTATATAAGTAGAGGATATTAGTTTGACAACAGCCACAAACAAATCAACTGAGGTCATACAGTGCGACCTTGCTAGAAGCGACGGCTGTTCTTTTGGCGATGCACGAGCAAAAAGAACAGTGCAATATGCTAACTGGCCTGACAGGGTTGACAGAGTTAACGGTGATTTATTATCAGATCACTAGTCACCTTCGTGGTAAACAAACATGTCACTAAGTAGTCACACTCAGCAGTGTAAAAAGTCGTTACTTAAAATGGTTTCGCCAGTAAAAGTAATCTTACATTCGGCTCCTTATTCGCCATGCTGTTGTACGTCAAACGCCAAGGTCAGTCCCACTCGTCATGCAACGCAAAGTCTACTGGGAAATGTAGGTCGACAGCATGGAATCATTCTTCGTTGAGGTTTTACGACAGCTGGCATCCACGATGTTGCACTACTGCCATCTTTTGGTTTTACTCTTTATCCATTTTAAGTCCAGATAACACAGCATCTCCCTCGAGCCGCCTGTCCGGTCCAAGTCGTCCTTAGAAAGCGAAATATCCATTTCCTCCCTTGCACATTGTCCCCACACTCTAATATTTCATATGATGAATAGTCAAAGTTGCTGTGGCCAATTCTCAGCGTACTTGTAATGACTTGCTCTTTCTTCTTGTTTCCCCTACTTCTTAATATACCCACTTTGTTTCGTATTGCATGTAAATGTATCCCTTTTACTGCATTGTCCCAGTGCTGTTGCCACTGTTGAGTCATTTCCATCCACATTTCCCATATATATGTGTGTGTGTGTGTGTGTGTGTGTGTGTGCGTGTGTGTGTGTGTGTATACACGTACACACACACACACACACACACGTACAAGTATGTAGTAATATGTACAGGTATGTTAAAAGTATGTTTAAAATAAACAGCAACGTATAATGATATATACAGTATGTGAAATAGAACAGTGTGTACAATAACCTGCAGGAATATACAGTAAGTTGAAAATAGCAGCAGAAATATGCAGTAAGTTAAAAATAAGCAGCAGAAATATATAATAAGGTTCAGTGAAAGTGCAGTTGTGAAGAATGACCTGAGGTGGTAACAGTGGTGCAAAAATACTCATTTACAGTTCAGCAGTCTGAACTGGGGTAAAAAGCTGTTACAGAACCTGGAGGTCCTGCACTGACTGCTGCAGAACCTCTTTCCAGAGGCCAGCAGGGAGAACAGACTATGGTGGGGGTGTGAGGAGTCACTGATGATGTTTCTGGCATGGGACAAGCAGCGTTTAGGTGCAATGTCCTGAATGGAGGGGAGAGAAGTCCCAATGATTTTCTCCGCTGTCCTCACCACTCTCCTCACGTTCTTCCAGTCAGCGGCACTTCAGCCTCCACACCACACAGAGATGCAGCTGGTCAAGATGCTCTCTATTCAGTTCAGTTCAGTTCAGTTCAGTTCAGTTCAGTTCAGTTCAGTTCAGTTCAGTTCAGTTCAGTTCTTTATTGTCCCTCAAGGGGAAATTTGGTTTGCAGTGCAGTTCAACATACAAGGCACAGTCAAGGCAATCAAAACAATGCAAACAACAAACACAACCACAACAACCATGCATAAAATAGATAAGATCAAGCTGTCCATAGAAAAATAAATCCATAAAAGAATAAGAACAATACTAATGGTTGAGTCACAGGACCATATGGAGTGCTTGTAGACAGTGCAGGCAATTTGAATCTCTCAAGATTCAGTGCAAATTAAGAACATTTATTGCACTTGGAATAAAAGAAAATTTAAACCTATTGCTTCTAACCCTGGGGAACCTGTATCGCCGGCCAGAAGGAAGAAGAGCAAGTTCTAAAAGTGGGTGGTCAGTGCTGGCCAAGATCGACTGTGCCTTCCTATAGACTTGTTGATTGTAGATGTCTGACAGAGAAAGCTGCTGTGTGCCAATTATCTTGCTGGCTACCTTGACAATGTCAGAAAGGCACTTTTTGTTCTGCACAGTGAGGTTTCCATACCAGCTAATAATACAGAATGTTAAAACCGACTCAATAAAAGATTTGTAAAATAAAACCATCAGCGTCTTGTCCACATTAAAAGTGTTCAGTCTGTGCAGAAAGTAAAGTCTCTGCAGGCCCTTTTTGCAGATTGCAGACGTGTTGAGGTCATGATTCTTTTTTTTATCAATGACCGTACCCAGGTATTTATAGTGCTCTACTGTCTCTACTTGTGAGCCCTTAATAAAGGTTGGGAGAGTAGAGGGAGAGTTTTTCCTGAAGTCAATGGCCATGTCTTTAGTTTTTAGGACATTTAGCTTCAGAAAGTGGTTGTTGCACCACTCTACAAAGTCTTCCAAGACTGGACCATGATCGACCTCTCCTTCCTGAAGCAGGCTGATGAGGGCTGTATCGTCCGCAAATTTGAGAAGATGCCTGTCAGTGTATTTGCTCTTGCAATCATTTGTATAAAGAATATACAATAAAGGAGACAGGACACACCCCTGTGGTGAGCCTGTGGATGACAGCCGCTTCTGGGAGAAAACATCATTAGCCCTTACTACCTGCGGCCTACAAGTTAAAAAATCCAGCACCCATTTCACCAGTCCAGCATCAAGATTAAAATCTGACAATAATTTGTTGACTAGAATATGTGGCTGTATTGTATTAAAAGCTGAAGAAAAATCTAGAAATAAAAGCCTAGCATGTGTTTTTTTACCCTCGAGATGCTTGTACAGGTAATTGAACAGAGTGATGGTTGCATCATCTACCCCTCTGCTGGCCCGATAAGCAAATTGCATTGGGTCAAGCTGGCTCTGAATCTTTTCAATAAGAATATGTTTGACCAGGCGCTCAAAAGTCTTCATCACTATTGAAGTCAAGGCCACAGGCCTCAAATCATTAAGCTCCTTTGGAGACTTGATTTTAGCCACCGGGACTACAACAGACTCCTTCCATGGCACTAGGACCTTATGCTGGGAGAGTGACAAATTAAAAGGATCAGAATAAATGCCACATAATTGATCTGCACAGACTTTTAGCAGTTTGCCAGTGATCATATCAGGCCCAGGGCTCTTTCTCACATTACATTTGGAGAACATGTGTTTAACAGAGATGGCACTGATCATAAGCTGGGGGTTGACAGTAATCTCATTTAAGGAATCAAAGATATCACAATGATCTTTAGTAAAATCATGTTCATCATTAAAACGTAAGTAAAAATCATTCAAAGCATTTGCAAGTTCTGAATTTGAGTCGAAACCATCTATCGTGACTGACCCGAAATTCTTCTTCTTAACTTGGCCTGTCATGGCCTTCATACCATCCCATACAGCCCTCAGATCGTTACTGTGAAACTTCCCCTCTATTTTACTTTTATATTGTAGTTTTGCCCTCTTAATTTCATATCTGACTTCTTTTTTGGCTTCAGCCTTATCTTTGCCGTTACTATGGAGAAAAGCATTATGTTTCCTATGCAGTGCATCCTTTACTGCTTTGTTCAGCCAGGGTTTATTATTCGGAAACACCTTCACCTGTTTAGTAGGGATGATTAAGTTTTTCAGATAGAGAGTATAGGATGATATCACCTCAGTCATTTCATCAAGAGTTGAAGAAGAGTGCTTGAAAACATCCCATTCCATGCACTCGAGGGCTCCCCTTAGTTCCTCAATGGTATCCTCAGTCCACATCTCCACCTCTTAAGTGGCAATTTTCCCTCTCTTCAGAAGTGGCTTGTAGGTTGGGAGAAGGAGGATAATGTTATGGTCAGAGGAGCCAAGAGGGGGCAGAGCTACGGACTTGTAGGCACCCTTTACTGTACCATAGCATAGGTCAATAGTTTTGTCAAGTCTGGTAGGGTAAGAGACATACTGATAAAAGGTGTTCATCGATTTCAGATTACAATGATTAAAGTCACCAAGGACAAAGCAAGGAGCGTCCGGAGAGAGGGACTGAAGCTTTTGTGTAACCTTTTGTATGGTTGTTACAGCATTTTTTGCGTTTGCTTTGGGATGTATGTATGCAACAGTAAGAAATATTTGGGGAAATTCAGGGGGGAGGTAATGGGGCTGCAGGGACACAGTCAACAGCTCTATGTCTTCGGTACACACAGACTCTCTGACAGTGATGTTCTTGCACCACCGCTGATTGACGTAGAGGCAGACCCCGCCCCCTTGGGATTTCCCTGTGATGACAGCATCCCTGTCAAGCCTCATCGGCACTCCAAAGCCGGTGAGAGTTAGGTCGGTGTTCACATCCTCAGGAGTGAGCCATGTTTCTGTGAAAGCCATGACACATGTGTACCTAAATTTCTCCAGATGAGTGACGCTGGCTTGGATCTCGTCCATCTTATTCCTTATGGACTGAGCATTGCAGAGTAACATCGAGGGGAGGGGTATACGGCGGAGTGTCAGCCGCTTCAGTCTCTGCCTGATGCCGCCCCGTTTTCCGCATTTCCGCGCTTTATATCTCTTTCCTCCCCATGTAGTCTTGTTAAAGTTCTCATGTTGACGGAAGATTTCCGCAAGAGAATGATCTCCCGTGGCCAAGTCCGTACAGGTATGTGGCTGCTGTTGAACCCTTAGATTCAGTAAAAATCCCTGAGAGTACTGAATCCTGCCTGTGTGTGGGTGGTATGGTTCAACCAGACTCTGAGCCACAACAAACAAAGTCCATGCAACGATTAAAAATAACAGTTCCATTTTGAATTAAGTAAAAATGATCAGTGAACAAGCGTAGATCATACCCCAGCTTACTGGTTATTCGCAACGGCACTCAGTAACATTCAAACTCTCAACATCATCAACATCCAAACAGACTGCAACTGCATGTCGCTACTCGCGCAGCGCCATCGACACACACCTCTATGGTGCTTTTATAGAATGTAGTGAGGATGGGTGGAAGCAGGTGGGCTCTCCACCTCCACAGCTGTGTTGTTGAGGAGAAGTGAAGCGTGACTGGGCTAGTTCTTCCTGAAGTCAACAATGATCTCTTTGGTTTTGTCCACGTTCAGGATCATGTTACTGTCTTTGCACCAGCCCACCAGCTGCTCCACCTCCTCTCTGTAGGCCAGGTCGTTGTCATCCTTGATGAGGCCCACCACTGTTGTGTCATCTGCAAACTTCACAAAGTGGTTGGTGGCAGCCCTTGGGGTGCGGTCATGTGTCATCAGGGTGAACAGCAGAGGGCTCAGCCCTGAGGGCAGCCTGTGCTGAGGGTGATGACACGGGAGGTGTTCTGTCCGACCCGTACCGACTGAGGTCTTTTGTTGAGGAAGTCAAGCTGCCAGTTGCACAGAGGGGTGCTGAAGCCCAGGGGTCCCAGTTTTTCTACCAGATGCTGTGGAATGATGGTATTGAATGCTGAACTGAAGTCCAGAAACAGCATCCGCACATGAGTGTTTTTCTGCTCCAGGTGTGCAAGGCTCAGGTGGAGAGCTGAGGAGATGGTGTCCTCAGTGGAGTGGTTAGGTCTGTAAAACTGTAAGGGGTCGAATGTGGGAGGGAGTCTGGTGATGATATGCTCCTTTACCAGCCTCTCAAAGCACTTCATCATAATGGGAGTAAGTGCAATGGGCCAGAAGTTGTTGAGTGTTGTGGTATGAGGTTTCTTTGGCACTGGGATGATGGCAGCAGACTTGAAGCATAATGGAACTTTGGCTTGATACAGTGAGGTGTTAAAAATGTCCATTATAAGGTAGGCCAGCTGATCTGCACATTCTCTGAGCACCTGTCTAGGTATATTGTCAGGGCCTGGGGCCTTCCATGAGATGACTCTCCTCAGAGACCTCCGCACATCAACTGTGTTGAGACAGAGTGCCTCTTCATCCTGCCGGGGAACAGCTTTCACTGCAGGAGTGCTGTTTAGTGCATCAAACCTCCCAAAAAAGATATTGAGATCATTGAGGAAGTCTCTGTCTTCATCACACGCAGGAGGGGCTATCTTGTAGTTTGTGATAACCCGTATGCCTTGTAACATATTCCCGGTGTTGGTGGCATCATGGAAAAAAATCATGGATTTTTTGGCTGTGGGCACGCTTTGCTAGTCTGATGCCATGGTTCAGGTTAACTCTCACTGTTCTTAGTGCTTTGGCATCTCCAGACTTGAAGGCTGAGTTCCATGCCTTGAGCATTTTCCGTACATCCACAGGCATCCAGAGTTTTTGGTTGGCCTGGGTGATGATGTTCTTCATGGTGCTGACGTCATCCGCATTTGTTGTTGTAGGCTGACACAGACATGGTATACTCAACTATATTGGTGTGATCATTGTAAGTGTAGGGGAATCAGGACACTAAACAACAGCTCGCAATCATATACTATTTTACATAGATTACTGACTGATTTTGCCAGCCAAGGTGGCATATTTTGATCGTAACTGTTGGGAGCTTGTGCAGTCGCAGCCACACAGGGCGCTGCCATCTCATTGAAATGAATGAGGAGGTTACATTGAATAGGATAACCATTTCTTTTTTGACTGCTTCTTTCGCTAGTTGTCTGCTGTCTCCTTTCCCAGTGTGCTGGGACCCACATTAATATTACATTTTTCCCTTGTCTCCCTATTCTTGAGTTAGCTCTCAAGATTTCATATAGCAGATCCTGATGACTTTTGGCTGTTCCTGATTTGATACTTGTAAGAGCTGACACTGAATTGCTACAAATTAATAAATGATTGCAATTAACCTGCCAACATCTCTGCCTTTTCCTTATTCATTATTGCAGTTTCACTTTCCTCGGTCAGCACTGGGTAACTCCACTCCATTCTCCCCTCTCTTCTTTGTAATCATCCCCCACACCTCCTCTGTGTGAACTGTGGTTCCAATGGAATCACAGTACTTTCTCCAGTGTGCCCTTTGTCCTTGTCTTATTGTCTTCCTCACAACTACCTGTCCTTGCTTGTACTGAACTCTACCTGCAATTTTCTGATGCTAAACTCGGACAAAACTGAAGTTATAGTAGTAGGCCCTAAACATCTTAGAAACTCACTTTCTGATGACATAGCAGTTATGGATGGCATTGCACTGGCCTCCAGCACCACTGTAAAACAAATTTCAAGGACTGCCTTTTTTCACCTACTTAATATTGCAAAAATCAGGCATATTTTGTCTCAAAATGATGCAGAAAAACTAGTCCATGTATTCATAACTTCCAGGCTTGATTATTGCAATTCCTTACTATCAGGCTGCCCAAATTCATTGCTGAATATTCTCCAATTGCTCCAGAACGCTGCAGCACGTGTTCTGACAAAAATGAGGAAGAGAGATCATGTTTCTCCAATATTAGCCACTCTGCACTGGCTCCCTGTAAAGTTTAGAATAGAATTTAAAATTCTCCTCCTTACTTACAAAGCCATAAATGGCCAGGCACCTTCTTATCTTAAAAAGCTCATAATACTTTATTACCCCATTCGAACACTGCGTTCCCAGAATGCAGGTCTACTTATGGTTCCTAAAGTCTCCAAAAGCAGATTTAGTTATCAAGCTCCTCTCCTCTGGAATCATCTTCCAGTCTTTGTCTGGGAGGCAGACACTGTCTCTACATTTAAGAGTATGCTTAAAACTTTCCTTTTTGATAAAGCTTATAGTTAGGGCCTCCAAAGATACACCGAGCTCCTCTGTCCTTCTCTCCCTCTCCATCTGCACGCTTTCATCCGTCCTACCACGGCGTGTTACTAATTTAGCTCCTTCCCCTGAGTCTCTGTGCTTTGTCTCGCAGGTTCCCATGGATAGTGGCTGAATCTGGATTGTGGATTACAGCTACGTCTCCTGCCATGGCCCTGCCTGACATCCACTGCAACTGCTACTACTGTTATTACACTGTCACTGTTACTGTGACTGCATGTCTGTCTCTCTGTCTCTGTCTGTCTGTCTGTCTGTCTCTCTCTCTCTGACTGCATGTCTGTCTGTCTGTCTGTCTGTCTCTGTCACATGCTGCCTCTTGACTGTACCCTGAGTTCATAATTTACTTCTTCCTATTTTAACCCATTCATATGTAAATGATGCTCCACAGCTTTCACATTAACCTGAATCATCCCAGTTTTAGATTTACTTCCATATGTAGCATTTACCACTCCTGCTATAAAAGTCACCAGTTTCTTCTTTATCTATGTGTTTTCTTGTTGTTCTATTGTAACAACTTGTTCTTTATTACATCCTTCCTCATTTTGTTTTTACTGTCCTGTCCTGACAACTTAACTGCCTCAGAATATGATACCTTGTCTTTCATCCTTATCTGCTGCACCTCCATCTCTTTTTGAGCACTCCACATGCCCAATAAGCTACACTGTGATCACCTCCACAATTACAGCACTTTCGTCCCACTCCTTTGCCACATTTATCCATATTTATGCTCTCCCCCACACCTTGTGCATCTTCTTTTTCCTTTGCACTTTGGCCACATGCCCAAACCCCTGGCAATTGAATCACCTTATAGGTTGTGGAGTGTATTCTTTTATGTTATATTTTAGGAATCCAAATATATTTTTTTTGGTACAATCTTTTCCTCAAATTCTATCAGAATGGTTTAAGCCTTCAGCTTTTTATTCGACTCCCCTTGTCATTCTTTTCATACTCCTCACATTCAAATTTTTATCAGTTTGATCATACTAACGCTCAGGGGAATTCCTGAAATGACCCCCTTGTTACCATTGCGCTTCTGCTCCACTACCATGACCCTGGATAGACCAAACAAAAAGGCAGGATGGAAGCAGTTCAAATAATTTATTTTACAAAAATAAGGCAACGAGACAGATAGGTGAGGCTGGTGAGAACCAAAATCAAAATGTCCATACAACCAGCAAAACCTCAAATGGAAAAAGGGGACCATTGTCCAACAGTCCAAAAAGCAAAAGCAAAGTCCTGGGGAACAACAAGGTGCAGATTCACAAACAGGCTGCACAAAAGCTTCCCTGGAGGCTGGAAGTGAAGGCGAGACCCCTCTGATGACCAACAATGAAGGCGAAACCCATCTGAATACTGATAACTGATAAAGTTCTCTGCGTGAGAAATACAAGGTGTGGCGTGTGAGCGTGTGAACTGGTTGAAATGGGTGTGTCTCACGCTGAAAGAGCGAGACTTGCGAGCCCTGCAGTAGTTCTGTCTGTCCCGCATCGCCACAGCATCGTATAATGGGAGTGGACGGATCTTACGTTGTTTAGGCTGTTTACATCAGACTGCGTCAGCCACCAATATTCTTGTGAAGTAATAACATATTGACCACTATTGTCACAGTGATGTTAAGTTAGCTCAATGTACATGTATGCAATTTATCACATATAAATTATATAGGCAGAGAGGGAAGACTGATTTCTCTATATTTTGTGATGCTAAATAAAATGGCTGTGATCACCCACAAACAAGCTTGTTATCTTCACATTGGATTACATTCTGCAGCTTGTCTGCATAGCTTTTGGGATGGTGATATCTGAATAGTTAATACAGTAGCTATTTTATTTTTTGCTAAAGCTTTATTGTGTTTGTTTCAGATCAATGGACAGCTATGTCATCACAACTTTGACTGAATGGCAGCTGACAGACCTTATAGAAAGATTTAAAGGTAACAAATACATTTTTTCCCCATCCACAGCATGTTAAGTCTGCATTGCTACTCATAGTGATAATTTGGATAGTCATGGAGTTGACTGCATTCCTTTTTTTGTATAAATTCTTGTGAAATATAATTTCCTCCTTTTTTCCATAGCTTCCATGTAATGTGTCAAAGTGACTCCAATAAATGAGTTGGACACATTTTGTAGGCTTTCAGTGCCTAATTCTATTATGTAATAATAAATGATGGAATATACATGGTCATTACTATAGCTTCCATGCAATTAGCCATACATTTTTGTTTTCTGCTCCTCTGTTGTAAAAATGAGGATTTCTTTGTGTTTTCTATTTTTGTCTTTCAGAGGAAGGGATTGATGAGGAGAGTTTTCTTCTTTTAGATGAGGCTACCATCAAGCAGTTGATCCCAAGAGCTGGCCCTAGGCTGAAGTTCCTCAAAAAGTTTAGAGGACTTGTATGTAGTTAAAATCACTGGAGACGTGAGAGCAGTGGCAGCTCCTGACAAATTTCTCAGGGGGGGCAACTGTTGCGATGATGGCTAAGATGACCTGTTCAGTGAGTAAAATAATAATAAATAAAAGTCAGATAACTTTACAGTGTTACATTGTATTGTTTAATTTGACTTTCCTGTTCAATCACTAGATGTATAGTTATATATCAAGTTAAATGTCTCAGATACAATAAATTAAGTTCCATAATAAAACACTTCCACCATGGCCATCAACAGATACATTCTCATCTACTAGTTTGCCCATGAAATCACTGTTTAGCACAGTCTACAATTTATAGGCACTATGGATGCCATAGCAATAATCAAATCAAATCAAATTATACTATCATCAAAACTGTAATTAATCAAATCTTTCCAGAACATATTCAGTATATACAGTATTTGGCTGGCAATATGCAATCAATGCAACTATTTACAATTCAACATTTGGAGAGTACAACATAACAAAACTCACCATTTAATAACACACTCACTCATCACTCGACAACTGAGCAGTAATTTCCTTAATGAAGTGATGGAGTTGCAATTGCTAGCCATGTCGATTTGCAGCCTCCTGAGTCCCGACACGTGCGTGCGCTGTATCTTTTTTTTTCGTGCACTATAGTCCGAGCATGCATCAGTGCGTATGAGTAGTCTACTGCGAAATGTTTAATCCAAATCCTTCACCCTTTCTTGTCCACATCCGACCGACGAAAAAATGGAGTTTCATGTAGAGAAACAATCGAGTTTTCCTTCACCACAGTCGCCATCCTTCCTTCACAGTCTCCGCTAGCCATCTTTTCTCTTCTCTGGAAGTAGTTACAGCTGTGGCACGAATGCTTGCTGATGGACATGATTGATTTAATGAATTGTCCAATCACGCTAAGATTAAAAAATTGGAAAACAATGCCATTGGTCTGGGCGCACAGAGGTGCGAACTAGAATCGATTTTTTTTAATGCGCCAATGAAAAGCTGTCTCTGCTCGTAAACAATAAAAAAGTTTGATAGCTCTCATAGACTCCAGTATAACCGGTGCCCTTGACCTGGAGGAGGGCTTTATATCGAATGGCAAATTGCAAGTCTAGCCTAATGGTTGCTGGCAGTGTGGCTGGTACCACTACACCATTGCACAAGTAAAAACACGATGTATTTTTGTTTATTTATTTCGTATTTGTTAGGTTTGATTGATTCATGGTTGATCTTGGTAGATATATAAAAGAGTCAATATTTCACGGGAGGGGCAGTGCCCTAGCACCCTCTATTGACCAGCTGCCATTGTGTGAGAGGCTCAATTCTTCAGCAAATTTCAGGGGGTATCAAGAGTTTTTATGCATTTACGTGCAGTACACTGTGTAAACTCAGCATCAACACATTTCCAGTGTAGTGAAAGTGGTTGTGGTAGGACATTTTCTTACATGTGGTCTTTTAAAAAACACTTGGAAAAGGAGCATGAAGTTGGAAATACTCTTGATGACCCCTTTGAAGGTCCAGCCCCACCTGTTGATGTACAGAATGTTGAAATGTTGAATGTTGAAATGGAGCCAGCACAGGGAGATGAGGAAGTTGAGGAGGATTGGGATGAACTAGAGCCAGAGGGCATTAACAATCGGGTGGCCCTCTTTTTAGCCCACCTTAGATCCCAGTCTTCTATGACATACTCAAACTTAAACGTTGTGGTTCAGCATACCTCGAGTTTAATTAGTGATATTGTCAGCAGACAGCAATCAAAGACTATGTTTATTTCATCACTTTGGTCTTGATCAAAGCCAAGAGGTAGAAGAGCTTGGGGTGGAGTTCTCAGAAGCAGCTGAGCCTTTCAAAGAAATGGAGACAGATTATAAACAGATGCATTATTTTGCTAAATCTGAAAATTTCATTCAGCCAGTTGAGGAGCTTTTGTCTGGGGTTTCCTATGTTCAGCCAACGGCCTCTGCCACTGGCATTGACTGGCAAGTTGGAATTCCTGATTAATATCAACATATTCCATTAAAAAGCCTTTTGACCAAGATTCTTGAAATTCCCGGGATTTTACAGGCCATGCTGGAGTGGCAGCACAGAGAGGGTGATGCAATTCAGGATGTTTTTGATGGGAAGTTTTGCAAAACACATCCATTGTTCCAGAACAAGGTTTCAATCCTACTTGCTACATTGAAAGCTTCAGTGGAAATTATGTGTGTAGGTTCCGCAAAGCAGATAAAGGGGTGGTGCGGTCTCTGACACTGGAGGTTCCTGCACTATTGCATGATCACAATAGTTATGAGGCAGATTTGCTTACAGCTGACTCCTCCCAGACAGGCCTGAAAAGAGACAGTGTCTTGAACAACTTGTCTTTTTTATCATGCATCAGACAATGTGGCAGTTGCATGATGTACTGGAAGGGGTGGGGCCCTATGAAGTCAAACTTGTGTTGAATTCGCTAATCGAGCAAATGCATCTCACACTAGAAAAGCTCAATTACAGAATAAAAAGCTTTGACAGTGGATTTTGTGATTCTGTCACAAGCAAGATTGATCTCAGAAACCCTGAAGGCTCCATGCGACAGTCAGCATCTCAAATGCGGTGCCTACTGAGGTTACTGCCGACAATGATAGGTGACCTTATCCCTATGGATAACAAGCATTGGGAACTTCTACTCCTCCTACTCTTGTGCATGAAGTTCATCTTTTCTCCTTCGCTTACTGCAGCAGCAACACTGTACTTAAGCAAAATCACTGAAGAGCATCACTCCCTCTTTCTGGAGCTCTATCCTCACCTACATTTACGGCCAAAGCACCACTTCATGCTGCATTACCCAGGAGTCATTCAAAAACTCAGACCATTGAGGCAGTTATGGGCGATGAGATTTGAAGCTCGACATGCATTTTTCAAACAGGTTAGCCATGTGACTTGAAACTTCAGAAACATTTGTAAAACCATGGCATTTCGCCATCAGATTATGCTGTGCTACAATTTCCTGTGTGGAACTGTGTTGTGCCACAATACAGAAGTTGGCTCAGGGCACAGTACATTTCTGGCCAACACTGAGGGATTTAAAGAGATCCAAAGTGTTCTAGAATGTATTCCCCTTTTTAGTGAATTGTATGTGCCAGCCTTGGTTACATTTAAGGGAACTGAATATAGAGCAGGCATGACTGTATTTCTGTCCTATAATCCATATGGTGAACCTCAGTTTGGTCTCATACAATCAGTTTTACTACTGGAGCAAACATCACACACACCAACAATAAAGCTTGTTGTAAAGGAGTAGGAAACACAGTGGTTTGATAGGCATTTATTTGCATACTCAAGTTTTGGCAGCTGTAGATGTGAGAGTGCTGCTTGATCACCATCCCTTCCATGCAGCCAAGTCGTACAGAGAGGATGATGACAGTTTATACATTTCCCTGCGCTATAGACTTTTTTACATAATCAGCTGACTGCCACCAGGTGTATGTGTGTGTGTGTGTGTGTGTGTGTGTGTGTGTGTGTGTGTGT
>JBBMOE010000026.1:286612-305501 GCA_037975065.1 Chaetodon trifasciatus
TCAGATCGGGGAGGCCGTTCCTCCCAATCACACCCCTCCAGGTATCACTGTCGCTACCCACGTGAGCGTTGAAGTCCCCCAGCAGAACAATGGAGTCCCCGGTTGGAGCACTTTGTGTATATATACACATGTAAATAGTATTTTGACAGGTTTTTATGTTGAAAAGGCCTAGCTTGACATTGTCCCCCATATTAGTTTAGTTATTAGCTACACATGCTGCATAAAGTGTCCATTGCTTGAGGATGATCAGTATTTGACCACCAGGATGGCAAGAACTGTCGAACTTCTGGGATGGAATGACGTTATGGGACTACTGGGATGTTATTTAAATGACTATTGGGATGTGATAAGTTGTACTGTATTATTATTATGTATGTTTTTTGTTTAATCACTTAATGTCTGCTCCATATACAGTCTTTGTCGCTGCCACAGTTATGTTTTAGAAGTCACTTTTTTTTAAAGTCACCTGCATGGTCCAAGAGGGTAAACTTGTCACCTTTTAAGGATTCACCCGAGTGTCCTTCACACAAGGACACTCGGGTGAAGAATTTCTGAGCAGTTCTGTGTCTGAAACCATGTGCACCCTCTAAAAGTGTGCTGCACCACTGTCCACATAGGTTTCCAAATGTATTGTAATGAATTGTGGAGAGTGCACCCTACTGGTTTTGAACCTGGGCCCCCAAGCTGGCTTCTTTGCTGCAACATCAATAGGGGCAGCTCAGCTTGGCGGAGCTGTTAGTTAGCCTCATATATTGCCCCGCGTTAGCAACAGTATAAATCCTGAGGCAGTGAGAATGCCAGCCACACATCTGTCACACCATGCATACTGTATGCAGTCCACTAGTCTAGTGTGGCAAAAACATGCACAGATTTATATATTGACCCCCACCCCATCTATCACCTTGTACACTATCCATCCAGGAGTTTACATACGGATACTCAGCCAACTATTGTGGCAGCAACTGCTTATTATATTAACCATGAATTTTCTGCGTAGGTTAAACCTGCTGTTGCACCTGCTATTCCACCTGCAAGCTCTGATGTTACAGCAGCTACCACACCTCCAACCCCCATGCAGGAACAAGCACCAGCTGTGGTACCAGTGAATCAGCAGATTCAGACAATACACATCATTCCACAGTTTGTAAGTTCTACTTTTAACACTTGGGTGTCACTTTTTTGAATCAACACTATATTGGGTAATTAATCAAAGCCAAAATTTAGAAACAAAACAGAATATATCTGGTGTATGTTTATTGATCAAGAAGCAATTTTTTTTTTTTTTTTTTAAATCGGTGAATCCACCTGGATAAGAAATAGTAATTTTCTTATAATCGACTAAATTTATTTGATTTGCCTTTTAAGCCTCATGCTTGTTTGGCAGGAGTCCATATCTTCACTGAAAATAGCTGATCTACAAGTTCACAAAGCTTCGCATTTCAATTCTTTGAGCCTGTAGATCAGCTAATTTCTAATTTCTTAACCACTTAGGCCCTGTGTTATATTTTGCTATACAATGGTGGTGCGTGAAAAGGGTGAAAAAAGCTCTCTACAAGCTCACAACATGTGATGCGCTATGAGCTTATAATCGTTCATTAATTGTAATCAAAGCCAAAGTTTGAAATAATGGTGATATTGATTTGAATTCATATAATCCTTCCCTAAATTAATAAATAAATCTGCAATGTTGTCTTTTCTTGCAATTTTATCAGGATGTCTGGCAGATTCTTACAGGCTTGTCTGATGGCAAGCAAATTGTTGAGAGCCTTGATGATGATAATGTCATCACAACTAGCCAGAGATGTCTCCTCGTCCGTATCCTGGTGTCGCACCTCATTGAGAAGTTTGGAGAGAAGTACTTAAACAGATTTTGTTTCCCCCTACAATCCAAACTATCCATTTGAATGTAGTTTTCACTTTTTACCTTCGTGATGATGTGTTTTTTCTGTTTTACAGTCCTACGACAGAGACCAAAAAGGCCCTGGCATTGGGTTTGGTTCAGTCATTTCCCAGTTTGAAAGATTCATCAAGCAGTGGCAGTAGTTTTCACTTTTTACCTGTGTGATGATGTGTTTTTTTTGTTTTACAGTCTTACGACAGAGACCAAAAGGGCCCTGGCATTGGGTTTGGTTCAATCATTTCCCAGTTTGAAAGACTCATCAAGCAGTGTCAGGGTTTTTTGTGAAAGGTCATTGAGATATTTATTTGTGGTGTCATGATTCTCAGGCCAATCCAATTTAATTTTCAATTTAAACTTCACTTAGTTAACTGGAGTCAGCTGAGGGCTCTAAACTAGGCCCCCTTCTGTTTTTGCTAGATTTCCAATGTAGATCTCCTATTTCTGGCAAATCCTCACCAAAGAATAGACACACTAGGGTTCATACATGTGAAATCACTGTCTGAAAAAAAAAAGAAAAAAAAAAAAAGAAATCTTGGTGTTTTTATAGGTTACAAAATTCAAGTTTGATCCTGAAACTTACATTCCATTTGATTTTTTTTTTTTGGTTCATTTGATCTCAATTTCTTTTTTCTCCTTGTTCAGGGTTCCCACAGGTCAATAAAAAGTCTTATATAAAAAAATCTGGAATTTGAGGCCTTAAATTGTCTTAAATTTTGCCAAATTTAGCAGGAAGTCATGACTGTGACGCTCTATGAGCCTGTAGGTGTGCTGCTTTTTTTTTTTTTTTTTTTTTTTTAAGCAATGGAGAGTGGGGAACCATAATTTGAGCTTGAATGCTAAAAGACACAATACAGCTCACTCCTCCCAGAAATGCTTCCTTGTTTTTTGATGCCCAGTGTTACACAAGCAGCAGGAACAAAAATTTGTCTACTTCTGAGGACAGACAGACATACAGACAAACTCTGTTCAAACCGTAGCCCGCGCTGTCAAAATAAAAAACATGCCTCATCTCTATTCATCAAAGATTCTGATTTCTTGGCAAGAAATATGGTACATCCCAGGACGGAACCAGTGGCCAGCCACTGGATTCCTAGAGGAAAGGCTACGGAACATCAGGAAGAGGCTGAGATCAACCAGCCATTTCCAAGTTGTAAACCTAACTAGACTTTATCTTACAACAATCATTTTTCTTGTGAGGATCAGGAAAATGGTCCTCACAACGTCTATTTTTTAATTTTACTATACTAGTTGGTAGACATTTGGTCCTTACTTACTCATACTCTCTCACTTGCTCTCCTGCATTCTTTCTTTCTTTTTTTTTAGCCTGGAACAAGCATGGTGGAGTACCTCCATGAGGCCAAGGCATCCAGACCATACCCCTACGTTGGGAATGATGATCAGCATGCATCTCAGGCCTTTGTCATCATTGCTGGACAGGCTTTGGAACATGACGCACTGCTTCAGGCCATTGATGTCTGCTTCAAGTCATTCTTTGTTTTAGACATTAAATACCTGAAGCAGTGTGAACATGTGTGGGAATTCCTGCAGAGTGCAATATATGGAATGCCAGGAGGGGTGTTCAAACTGGTGAAGTTTCTTCAAAGTATTATACTTTTTTCCAAGTAGAGCCTCAAGGACAGTTTGTTACTACCACAGGCATTTGAAAAATGGACACTAGGTCTGTTAACTGTTTTCAGTTCAGTTTTTGAATGTTTTACTGACACTAATTTGAACTGTTCCATTTCTTGACCTGATTTATATTCTGTAATAATACATTTCAAGGTGGTGCTTTGTAAAAATTCCAATGTTGTTGAAGTGTTTATTGCATTATATATGCTTTGCATGACCAAGTCTAGCATGTCTTTTTTTTTATATATAGGTTTGTAGGTGTAGTTGTAGTTGTAGTTGAACAGTTATATAGGTATGGGTATTGCAATTTATTTTCTTACAGATTGTGCTGTAATGACCCAGCATTTGGGTAGAGTAAATAACAAGGATGTGTGGTTGACACAACCCAGAATTTTAATTAATTTGACCCAGCATTTGGGTAGAGTAAATAACAAATATATGTAGTTGACACAACCCAGATTTGCAGTTAATTTGACCCAGCATTTGGGTAGAATATTAAACTCATCTGTTGGGTTAAAACGGACCAACCCATCTTGCTGGGTCAAATTAAGCAAGTTAGATATCACAAGTAATTGATAAGTATAACTTTTGGAGTTTAAGGATAATGGTGAACAGGAAGAGTGTATTGAGGAACTGCAATTTGCCTATGTGTAGCAGGGTTCTGCGTTGTGTGATTTGAATGAAGACACTAAGACAACTGGGTAGACGACAGCATATTTATTGTCACCAACCTACGTCTGTATTGGAATAGTAGTAGAACAATGATGAATACACAGGTCTCTCTCATGGATATGCTCTACAGCGCCTTCTCTCTCAAGTCCAGAAGCAGAAGGATACAGTGAGTGTGACACGAACATATTCATATTACATGTACTTTTTAAATTTTAATTTTTTAAAGATATTCAAAATCCACTCAAATGGTGTACAAAATAGCATGCAATTCTCCTTTAAAATAAATTAAATTAAATAAAAACAAAATCATATAAACCCAACATACCTGTATTGGAAAAGTAGTAGAACAATGATAAATACACAGGACTCTCTCATGAAAATGCTCTACAGCGCCTGTTAATTACCAACACCACTCTCAATACATGACAATTAGGAAAATCCCAAGGTGGAAAACAGAACACCCTCTCATTATATGAAATGCCTGGGCAATGAAAAGTACAGCAAGTTCTTTTCATATAAGTTTGATGCACAAAAAGGAACAAAATACATGAGAATTGCAGCACAAAACATAAACTAATTACAGCTATCATCAATACCATCGATGGTAAGTGAAGAATACTGTTTACATAGCAGTTAGCCAAAAAATAATAGAACAGTGGAATGCATATCTTCTCTCTCAAGTCCAAAAGCAGAAGGAGCGTGAACTATCGTGTTACAGAGCTTCCACTCACAATGGAAGAGACCATTACCTTAAATTATTACTAACACTATCACTTTTGAAAATATAATCAACAAATTCTATTTCCTTTATAATGACTTCTGAAATGTACGAAATTAGTACAAAAACCAGGAGGTTACCCACACAAATAAACCAGCTGGTTTGTCCAGTCTGCTCCTTCAAAATAAGAGACCTCTGCATGCCTAGTAGTGCAGATCAAAATAACAATTTCTGCTCACAATCCAGCGTAACAACATCACACTGCTACATATGGATGTTTAGAACTTTGAATTGGATATCCTGGTGAGTTAATTGCTGTGAACATATGTAAATTGTGTTGTGCCCTTTGAGTCGTGTGCATGTTGCTTAACAGGTAAGTGGCTGCATGTGAGAGGGTTAACAACCATTCGGCTTGCAGACTAGCTAGGTGCCACATGATGTTTTGGCTAGCATAGATTCTCATGCAGCTAACCTTCATGTAATTCTTGGACTCTTCTGAATGGGATTTTGCAAGTAGACAACCAAACTTTCTGACCTGGTGTGTAGATGGGTCCAATGTTTGTCCACGATGCAGCGGTTAGCTTCCACAGAGCAGAGGAGGGCAGATTTTGCATCCTTCCACACTCGTTCACAACAATGGAGGTAGGTCTGCACACAAAGGATAGAGATCTTGCTTTCCCGAGATGGAAAGAGGGGAGACTGGTACCCTAAGGAGGCTTCAAAGGGGGAGAGACCAGTAGTAAAAAGTATTATTCGTAGAGTATTATGAGCATATTCAATCCATGAAAGGTGGAGACTCCAGGATGCGGACACTAATTGTGGCACCCAGGGCATGACAGGAAACCTTCCAAACCTGGGAAACAAACTGAGGACCATGGTCTGCTGGGATCTCACGCAGAAAAAAAACTTGGTGCGCAATGATGTCTGCAGTTTCACTGGGTGAGGGCAATTTGGACACAGCAACAAAATGTACATTTTTGGAAAATTGGTCCACTATGGTCAAAATTACCATAGTACCATGAGAGGGGGGTAGACCAGTAACAAAATCCAAGGTGATGAGGGGCCATGGACAGCTCAGGACTTGTAGGGGCTCAAGCAGATTGGCTGGGGGATGGTGCAGTGCTTCCCTCTGGCACACACTGTGCAGGCCGAATGCTGTCTGTCTCCATTGTAGGCCACCAGAAATGCAGAAATGGGAGAGAGCTCTTTTAATCCCAGGGTAACAGACAAAACAAGAGTTATGTCCCCACTGGAGGACTTGGGGCCGAACAACATCAGCAACAAATGAGCAGTTTGGACGACCGTAAGCAAGCTCTGGCTGTTCCCGTTGCGCAGCCACTACACAAGTGGGGAGAAAGATGGTCTTGAGACCGAAGAAGTGATCTTTGGGAGCATGCTGGCAGAAAGAGCATCAGGCTTTATGTTCCTGGATCCAAGTCAGTAGGTGAGGGTGAAATTGAATCTCCCAAATCTCCCAAAGAACAGAGCCCAACAAGAGTTCAACTGCTTGGTGGTTTGAATGTATGCCAGGTTTTTGTGGTCCTTCCAGACCACAAAGGGATCTTCTACTCCCTCCAGCCAGTGCCTCCACTAGTCCAAGACCAGCTTAACTATGATCAGCTCATGGTTCCCCACATCCTAGTTTTGCTCTGTGGGAGAGAGACAATAAGAAAAAAAAGCACAGGGGTGAAGTTTGTGATCAGGACCAGACTGTTGAGATAAAACTGCTCTGGCCCTGGTATCAGAAGTGTCCACCTCAACAATGAACTGTTGAGAGGGATCAGGCTTAACCAGGATGGGAGCTGAGATAAATATTTTCTGTAGTTCAACAAATGCTTTTTCTGCATCAGGAGACCCAGGAGTAATGGTGAGGTGAATTTTTTCAGAGGAACAGCAACCCTACTGTAGTTCCTGATGATTTGCCAGTAGGAGTTTGCAAACCCCAAAAATTGCTGTAGCTGTTTCCGTGTGGTTGGTGTTGGCCATTCCACAACAATTTGGGTCTTCTCAGGGTCTGTCTTCACCTGACTGCTCTTAAAAACGTATCCCAACTGATGAAAAATGGAATTCACACTTCTCAGCTTTTACAAATAATGTATTCTCCAGAAGCCTCTGGAGAACCTGACAAACATGGGACTGATGGTCAGAGAAGTTCATTCATTCATTCATTCATCTTCTATACCCCTTGTATCCCTTTCGGGGTTGGGGGGGGCTGGAGCCTATCCCAGCTGTCAACGGGCGAGAGGCAGGGTACACCCTGAGCCGGTCGCCAGCCGACTGCAGAAGCCGACACACAAGCATTCACGCTCACACTCACACCTAGGGGCAATTTAGAGTCACCAATTAACCTAATGAGCATGTTTTTGGTCTGTGGGAGGAAGCCGGAGTGCCTGGAGAGAACCCACGCATGCACGGGAAGAACATGCAAACTTCACACAAAGTTCACACACAAACCTGACCCCGGGATCGAACCGGGAACCTTCTTGCTGTGAGGCACGCGCACTACCTGCTGCGCCACCGTGCTGCCCGGTCAGAGAAGTTCTGGGGAAAAAATAAAAATGTCGTCCAGACAGACAAACCAGTTCAAGAATTCTTTTGAGCACATCATTGACTTAAGCCTGGAAAACAGCAGATGTGTTAGTGAGACCAAAAGGTGTAACTAAATAGGCTTTCCAGGATTCCATTCATACCCTTCTCCAATTTGGACCAGATGGTGAAGATGGTGGCACCCTGTAGAGCACATGTGTCAAAATCAAGGCCAGGTCATTGTATGCGGCCCGTGAGAGTTTAAAAAGCATATGATTATCTTAAAAAAATCTTATAAAAATCTAGGCTGCTTATAGAGGTGAAAAAGATCAGCAAATAATCCCAAAAGGTCCAGGACAAGAAAAACTGATGAGAGAAGGCAATTTAAAAATGGGAAAGGGACTACATGTTTGTACGTCAAGGAGAAAAACTGGTATGTCGTCTGGGCTATGAGACAGTGTCGTTGATGAAGGAATACAATTTATGTCCAAGTTGTCCAAGAATTAAAAGGCAGACTGCAATCGCAGCAGAAGATGTTTATACAAGTTACAGCCAAAAATGATGCAGCAGTGAAAGTTAGCTTTACTGTGGCTGGAGAAATCGCCTGAACTTCCAAGTATTTTTCAGAGCGTTTATTTTTGAAGTGGTGCATGCTAAAGGTATGTGAGCGTTCCACCCCTGTAAAGGGGCAGATACAGTAAAGAGACTATGACACATTGTTGCTCTCAGGTAGTTCTGTATTAAATGAATTACATCTTTTTTTTTTTTTTTTTTTTTTAACAAAATAAGCTCCATACACCATGAATTATTAACACATTATCAATGAAAGACAAAGGAAATATATTCCTGCAACAATCAAAATATCTGACTAGAACCATGAAGTCATGTTACTTTCAATACTTTTAAGTCAACAACTGTATTTCTTTTCAACAACAATCAGAAATATCTGTTTTACTGAAATCATGTCATTATACCTTAAATAGACTCCATTTTGTATAATAACAATCCATTTTGTGTTGTCTTGTTGGCTCCATCGAGCCAGGACCTTCAGCATGCACTGGGGCGGTTCGCAGCCGAGTGTGAAGCAGCTGGGATGAGAGTCAGCACCTCCAAGTCCGAGGCCATGGTTCTCGACCGGAAAAAGGTGGCTTGCTCCCTCCAGGTTGGGGGAGAGTTCCTGCCTCAAGTGGAGGAGTTTAAGTATCTCGGGATCCTGTTCACGAGTGAGGGAAGGATGGAGCGTGAGATTGACAGGCGGATCGGTGCAGCGGCAGCAGTAATGCGGTCGTTGTACCGGTCTGTCGTGGTGAAGAAGGAGCTGAGCCGAAAGGTGAAGCTCTCGATTTACCGGTCAATCTACGTTCCTACCCTCACCTATGGTCATGAACTTTGGGTCATGACCGAAAGAACGAGGTCCCGGATACAAGCGGCTGAAATGAGTTTCCTCCGCAGGGTGGCAGGGCGCTCCCTTAGAGATAGGTGAGGAGCTCTGTCACCCAGGAGGAGCTCAGAGTAGAGTCGCTGCTCCTCCACATCGAGAGGAGTCAGCTGAGGTGGCTCGGGCATCTATATAGGATGCCCCCTGGACGCCTCCCAAGGGAGGTGTTCCAGGCATGTCCCACCGGGAGGAGGCCCCGGGGAAGACCCAGGACACGCTGGCGCGACTATGTCGCGCGGCTGGCCTGGGAACGCCTCGGGATCCCCCCGGAAGAGCTGGGGGAAGTGTCCAGGGAGAGGGAAGTTTGGGCGTCCCTGCTCAGGCTGCTCCCCCCGCGA
The DNA here is from genome assembly GCA_037975065.1 of Chaetodon trifasciatus. NCBI lineage: Eukaryota > Metazoa > Chordata > Actinopteri > Chaetodontiformes > Chaetodontidae > Chaetodon > Chaetodon trifasciatus. Next base: position 295,834 of record JBBMOE010000026.1, read on the forward strand.
CCCGGCCCCGGATGAAGCGGGAGAAGACAGACGGACGGACGGACAATCCATTTTACTGTATTTACATACTACTCTACTGTCTAACTCTGAGATAACAAGTGCATCAAGACATCAGCTTTAAACTGTTGCTTAAACTGTAGTTGTCTACTGTTTCAGCATGTAAACAAAACACTAACGAGAAAATAAAACACATTATGACATTATCTTCCACATTCAGGTGCATGTGGTATACTAGCTTACACACAGCAATATCTCTCCAACAACTGCTCATTCTCCTCGCTTTAACTGAACGTAACTCAACCAATATCACGTAATGCAGAGGCCGCTATCATGAAAAACGGCTAGCATAACTTTGCTCAAAGTAAATTTAACAGAGGTGGGAAGTAACGAAATACAAATACTTCGTTACTGTACTTAAGTGGATTTTTCCGGTATCTGTACTTTACTTGAGTATTTATTTTTCTGACGACTTTTTGCTTTTACTCTCTACATTTGAACACAAGTATCTGTACTTTCTACTCCTTACATTCTCAAAACTGGCTCGTTACTTGTTTCAACCTCTGTGGATGACGACATGATGTAAAAGACGTAACAACACAGAGAGAGAAAGTCAACCGCGGAGAGATGGCGTTGAGCGAGTGTACAGTTTGTGGTATATAGAAAAACACCAGCAGTGACATGGATGAAGAAAGTGAATCAGGGAACATTGCTGACGACGACGGAACAGATCGGGCGAAGCAAGACTTTCCCCGTCCATGGCCTTATTTTAGAGAGCTCTTTGATGTTGTCAGCTCCAAGAGTGATTCATGGCAAATGCGTTGTGTCTTGTGCTACCTAAAAACCACGAGCTTCTGGCGTTCAAGAATTCTCCGTCAAATCTGAAAAAACACATACAGGTAAAAGTGTATTTTCAGTTGTTATCATTAGTTAATTTTCTGGAAGCCCATTTCCAACAACGAAAGAAAAAATAGCCCCATGGGATGTCAGAATTCTGAGATAAAAAGTTGAAATTATGAGATAAAAAGTTGAAATTTTGAGATTAAAAAAATCGAAATTATGAGATAAGAAGTCAAAATTTTGAGATAAAAAGTCGAAATTATGAGTTTTATAGTGAAGGTCAGGCCTCTAGATGTTGTCCCTGAAATGAAAACAGTCATGTCATTGCTGCTTCCCTGAGTCGCGTCATGTTACTCAAAAGCGGCTGCATCAGCCCCACATGGCTAAATGGAGAGTTGGTAAGTATTATCACAGCTATAATATTGTAACGTTAATGTAGTACCGTGAAGACCTACAGTATGCTGAAAAGTCACGCGGTAGATAGCTATTCTGGGGCTCCAGCTAAATCTATAAATTAGAGATTTTTCTCCATAATAACAAGCACCTCGTATGACCAGGTGGCACAGCTAACATGGATAGCATTGATTATTGCATGGATATCTCGGCTACGTGCTGAGTCTACAACTGTAAACAATGGACGAAGGCTCCTTGTAGCTTTTGCACGGTTTTTAATGAATCACCCATGAAAACAACATGTTCACAAAAACATAACCTGGAAGACACACCCCCAAGTGACTCGACTCTTACTGAGTGATTACCTTAATGGACACAGTGCTGCGGAACGCATCAGACTACTATATGTATATACTACCGTATATGACAACAACCACGCAGCCTACTTATACAGCCGCATGAGAATGCAGCCAGGAGTGTAGTAGCAAAATACAGTTTATCAAAAACAGTGAGTCTATAATTGCTCTCAAGCATATTCACACTGTTTGGTTCAAGTTCAACCAATTGCTGGAACCTTAAATGCAACCAATGACTTGGACGACAGCCCCACTCACATGTAGTTTAAAATGAATAATTCCACACACTCTAACTTCAACCAAACATAATTTATGCACATCACCTTGTGCATAACATCAGAGTTTATTAGCGCGTTATTATTATTACCTCCCTCTATTGCTCATGTTAATAAGCACTACAGTTCCATATTTTACTATGTGTTCAGTCCATGTTATTCCACATTATGGTCATTTGACTCAGGCATAAGATATTTAAAAGGACAATCAAACATCTAATCTCATTCATACTGTATCAAGCCTTAACGCTATCTAATATTCGGTAATCCGAAGGTGTTTTGAAACATATTTTGGTGCCTCATTCCATCACCAGCCACAGACCTGGTGCCTATGTTAGGTTCACTGGCATTCAGTGGCAGTGGTAATAACCTTTTATGTCGTAGTTCTCCATTAACATGTACAGTGTGACTGAAGTTTTTGGTTACACAGTAGTTTGACAGTGATTTATTTTGCAGTGGATCAAATGAAATGACAAAAATTACACACAGTGTTTAACTGTTGCCACAGATGACTGCATTTTATTGCTCTAATGACCACTGAACTATCAAGGTTGTGATAAAACAAAATACTATACTTAAGAATTAAATACTCTGTTTCCATCATTGAGTATTTGTTGAGCTGAATCACAGGAATGGAGCTTTCCATATATTTACCTTCACTCTGCTGAAAGAACTACACTTCCCAGTGTACACCAGCAAACCAGCTACTCATTACCTGATCAGTCACTGTCACTGATTTGGAGCACCTGAGAAGGAATGGAGATCCTCAGGCATTCAAACAAACAGACTTCAGAGAAAAGGAGCAACAAGTTCATTCATGGGTTCAGTCCAAAGATGCCAATGGTCGGTGAAATATTTCATTTACTTTCATGTTGTTTGATATGCTGCTTAATGTGTTCAAGTTCATGTTAAACTGCTGTGTAGATTGGTTGGTTAAGGAACACATTGCAGCATTGACTTCATTGACTTTTGATGAATGAGTTTGCACTCATATTTCATTTGGAGTTTGGAAAATGAAAAGTATAAAATACAAAAGGATAATACGAGGTTAAAAATGTTAAAATTCTGTTAAATGTCAAAACTCTACTAAAAATGTGGGAAAGAATAGTTTTCTTAAGATTTTTCTTTATTTTCATTTAAAAAGCTTAAGTGGTTAATTAATGTAATTCATGTTTAATGTAATTCATGTAATCACGGTGAATTAAAATATTAGCATTTAATTGAAGATTCATTTAAAATGTTTAATTAAAAATGTTAACTTTGTTTTTCTGTTTTTAAAGGTTTACAACCTAACCTAATTTACTGTACTGACAATCAACTGATGAAGCCAACCAATCACATAACAAAAGTTGGAAGAAAAAATAAAGTTGATTGAGTTGGAAATTTGAGTTGTCCTTGTGCCCTTTGGAGTTGAACAAGAGGAGGACTTGACAGTTGTAAGCCACGCAGAGCAGTGTGGACCTGAGGATAAATGGCTTCAGATCCAGAAATAAGCTGTTGACAAAGACAAAGTCAAGATGGCAGAAGATGTCCTGGGAAAGTCGGTCCAGCAGCTCAAAAAGGAGAGGACCACCGCAAAAAGCAGCTTCACCAGACAAGCTAACTTCATTTCAAGAGGAGCAAGCAGCATGCTTCAAGTGGAGTTAAAGGAGGAATTCACTAAACTCTCAGACTGTTTCAGAAAGATGCTCGATGCCAATGATGAATATAGGATTGGACTGGAGGCTGACATTAAGACTGAGGATGAAGAAGCAGGTCTTGATGAACAGCAAGAGGCCGACATTGATAGATCTGTAAAAGAAGGTGAGAGAAAGTTGGCAGAAATAAGAGACATTGTTCAAACAAACCTGTGGTCAAGGTATGGGAAAAGTGAACTTGATAAGGCAATCCTGGCCAATGATAAAGCGACTAATGTAGCTGTGGAAAGTGCCAATTTAGAGGGCTATGAAGTGCACCTCGCTCTCTTGGACAAGAGAATAAAAGAGGCCATCTCAGCAATGTCAACATGGGAGAGATGGATCCCTGTGGAATCAAAGGATGAATTGGATGGAAGAGTCAAGGACTTAAGAGCATCCAACTACAGGCTTGAATTGAGGAAAGCTGAATTTATGACTGCACGGACGATCGCTGAGCAAAGAACAGGAGTGAAACTACTACCCCAACCAACAGCATCCACACCAATAGTGAGAATCAAGCCAACTACTCTATTACCCTATTTTCAGTGGAAACAAGAGAGAGTATCACCAATGGAGGAAAGACTGGGAAAGCCTGCAAAAGCAGGGGGAGCCATCTGGATCAACTGAAGTAAAGAAAATTCAACTCTTGGAGAGTGTAAATGATAAAATCTCAAAAGACCTCAGACGTTCAACCTACACCAATGCCAATGACATGTTTAGTGTCCTGGAGAATAGATATGGCAACAAGTCAACCATCACCGTGGAAATCCTTGAAGAGCTGGAGAAGATGCCACATGCCACAGGAACCAGCCAAGAAAGGTCATTGACCTCATACAGTCAGTGGAGAAGGCCCTGGCAGATCTCACAGAGTTAGGAAACTCTGGAACCTTGAAGAACCCACTGGTAATTAAATCCATTGAAAGTAAGTTGCCTGACTCTATTAAAAGAGACTGGTTGATGTTCATGATTGAACCCAAAAACAATGTCACATCAGACAAGCACTTTGACATGCTTATGAAGTTCCTGAAAAATCAAGAAGAAATACTAGAGAGACTCGAACAGCTTAAAACTGTGGAGAAGATGGAGAAATCTGATCATTCAGACAAAAAGTATGAGAGAAAAATTGCCTCAACAAGAACCACAAAGAAAGGAGAGCCTGATGAGGTATGTGGTGTCTGTGGTGACAGGGGGCACAACAACAAAATCTTCTTCTGTAGAAAGTTCAAAAGACTGAAGTTACCTGAAAAAAAAAGCTGTGTTGAAAAAGCTGGGAGCATGCAGAAAATGTCTAGGATGCCATGATGAAGATGGATACTGCAGAGACACTTTCCTATGCAGAAATAAAGACTGTAAAAGAGGAGGCAGTGACCCAGACCACCATTTTTTCCTCTGCCCAAAAGGAGAAGTCAAAAGAGGTAAGGAGGGAAAGAGTGGAAAAGACGGCAAAGATGAAAGCAAACTAACGGAGGAACAACAGGAGATCTTGTCTGAACTTTCCCCAGAAATGGCAGATCGATGCAGAAAGGCTTTCACCAACAAAACCACAGTGACATCTGATGCTTCAAGCCAGTCTGAGTTTCTGCAGAGAAATAGGCTCTCTGAACTTCCTGTCATCATGATGTTGATGAAAGTCACTGCAAATGCAGGGCAGAAAATTGGGACTTTAATTGATCTTGCTTCAGACACAAACTACATTACCCACAAGGCTGCTGAAAGACTGAGGTTAAGAAATTAGAAGATAAACTTAGTTGTGTATGGGGTTGGTGGAATGACCATAAAGGTGAAAACACAAAGGTATCTCCTGAAAGTCAGAGTCAAGACTCCTAAAGGAACAGAGAGAGCTCATGAATTGGTCTGCTATGGCTTGGATGAAATTGCCAAAGTGCATCAAGTAATTGAACCTGAGAAGTTGAAAAAATTCTTCCCAGAAGTCGAGCTTGAAGAATTGGAAAGGCCAGAAGAGGTTGAACTCCTCATTAGCCACTGGGAGGGAAGACTCGCTCCCCAGAGGGTAAGAGCCATTGGAGACCTCATGTTGTGGGAGAGTCCATTGGGGAAGACGGTGGGTGGAGCACATCCCGACTTGTTTGAAGAAGTGGAGGTGGCAGCATATGAGTCCAGAACACACTTTGCTCGCTCCATGAGGACAGCAGCTGTCAAATATCAAGAAATCAGAAGTCCACCAACTGACAAAGCCCAGTTACAGCAGGAGGATGTGGCTCAGACCAAGTTTACAGCCGCCAGTAACCGTGAGTTCCTTGAGTGGTGGCACTGGGACAGCATCGGAGCTGCATGTGAGCCAAGATGTGGAGGATGCAGGTGTGGAAACTGTCCACCAGGAGGAAAAGAAATGACTCTGGCAGAAGAGAGGGAGCTTGAGATAATTAAAGGAGGCCTCATATACAAGAAGGGGGATGCTCACACACCATCTCCACACTGGGATGCAAATTATCCTTGGACTATAGATCCAGTCACTCTCCCAAACAATAAAGGTGCAGTCCAGGCTTGTTTCTTGAGGATGGAAAAGCAACTGAGCAGAGAGCCAGACTGGAGAGTTGCATATGCTAACCAAATCCATGAGATGATCGAACGAGGTGCAGCCATGAAACTCACCAACGAAATCATGGACAAGTGGAATGGACCAGTGTGGTATGTAAGCCACCTGGTGGCGCCAAACCCTCATTCAATGACAACATCTGTTCGTATTGTATGGAATAGTAGCCAGAAATACAGAGGCATGAGCATGAATGATCTTCTTCTTAAGGGACCAGATGTTCTCAACCCTATCAGAGCTGTTCTTCTGAGGTTCAGAGAAGGGATGCATGCAGCTCTAGGAGACATCAAAAAGATGTACAACTCTGTATGGCTGGAGGAGCATGAGATGCATCTTCACAGATTCCTCTGGAGGGACAACCCAGATGAAGAGATAAAAGAATATGCAATTACCAGAGTCAACATCGGGGACAGACCGATGGTTGCATTGCTCAGTTGGCTATGAGGGAAACAGCAAGCCTGCCCAACTTTGTTCACTTGGAGGATGAATGTAGAGTGAAGAGGACAGTTATGTGGATGACCTATTAACCTCCCACAATGACCTAAATAGACTTGACAAAATCACAGAAAGAGTTGAAGAGATCTTGAGAGCTGGAGGTTTCTTCCTCAAACCATGGGTCTGGTCAGGGCAAAGTGGGAGGCAAGGAATGGAGACAGACGTCCTAAAAAAGAAACAAGGCAAAACCTTAATTCTTCCAAATCAATTGAGGGATGAAGACAACAAAGCCCTGGGCATCGGCTACCAAATGGATGAAGACAAGCTCTACATGTTAACCTCAGTTAACTTTTCCAAAAGAAATAAGACGATGAGACTTGGAAAAGATCTTCTCAAAGAGGAGGTGAGAGCTGAAACACCTAACCCACTGACTAGGAGGGCTCTCTTAAGCCAAGTAGCTGGGCTGTACGACCCAATTGGCCTAGTTTCACCTGCCAAACAGAAGGGAGCAATTCTTGTGAGAAAAGCGTTCCAAGAGAAAGGGTGTGGTAAACTGATCCAAGAAACCTGGGACCAACCTCTGTCAGAAAGCCTCAGAGAAGAAGCCATACAACTTTTTGAAGAATATGTGCAGCTTGGACAGTTGAAATTCCACAAGAGCCTCACACCAGCTGACTGGAAAGGAAATCCTTGGGGCGTCACATTCTCTGATGGAAGTGACAAAACCTATGGAGCTGTGATGTACTTAAGATGGGAGACAAGTCAAGGTCCTGAAGTTCGATTCGTGGAATCAAAAGCCAAGCTGACACCCCTGGATCAGAAGGGAGAAGCTGTAAAAGCTGTGATCTGTGGTGTGGTCTTTGCAGCCAGGATTAGGAAGTATGTGGAAAAGCACACTCGAATGAAGATTGAGAGATGGTTCCATCTACTTGACAGTCAAACGGTCCTGGGGGCCATTCAAAGAGACAGTTATGGGTACAAAACCTTCTTTGCGAATAGAGTGGGTGAAATCCAGAAGGCTGGACCAGTGCAAGACTGGTGGTGGATCTGTGGAGATCTGAACATAGCTGACATCATAACAAGAGGGGGCACTCCTGAAGATTTGAAGGAAAATTCCACATGGCAAAATGGACCAGAGTTCCTGAAGTGGCCAGTGGAGGAGTGGCCTATGAAATCAGCTGGAGAGGTTGGAGCTCATGCTAGGGAGAGTGTAAACAAACTCCAGAGGAAGGCATTCTCAGGTGCATTAACAAGAGCTCAAGCAAGGTGTCAGCAGAAAGAAGACCTACAGGCCACTCAGGAAAGTCCAAAGAGTAAAACTCAAGAGGAAAAACCTGAGTTAAACCCAACTCTTCTTCTAGGAAAGAAGCCCACTGGCTGGGTAAAAGATCTTGTGGAAGTAAGGAGATTCAGTAGCTTGTCCAAACTGGTGAGAGTCATCGCTTGGGTTTGTCTAGCTGCCAAGCAGTGGTTGAAGAGGAAGTGCCATGCCCCAAAACAGTCAAAGTGGGAGAAAACATCCTGCAAGCAATCTGTGCTGACTGTCAAAGAACATGAAGATGCACTCAAAGACCTCTTCCTCACAGCTCAAAAAGACATAGCTTTTCCAGACACAACTCTAAACAGATTGGCAGTATACAAAGATGTGAACTCTGGACTGCTAGTTTGTGGAGGCAGAATTCAGATGTTCAATGAAGATAAGACCGCAGTGCCAGTTTTACCATTTGAAGCATGGGTGTCTACATTGCTGGCACAAGAATCCCACAAAGCAAACCATGAAGGAGTAGCAGGAACCCTTCTCTGGATGAGGAAAAAGGCCTGGGTAATAAAAGGCCGGAGACTTGCCAAGAAAATGGTTGACAGCTGTGTGATCTGCAGGAAAAACAAGGCAAAACAGTGTCAACAAAACATGGCTGACCTGCCTCTAAAGCGAACAGGCCCAGCTGCACCCTTTGAATTCACCACCATGGACCTGTTCGGCCCTTATGAAGTGAAGGATGAGGTCAAGAAAAGAACGAGACTCAAGGTATGGGGAATCGTCTTCTGCTGCATGGCCTCCCGAGCCATACACATTGAAGTGGTAAGTGACATGTCATCTAAAGGGTTCCTGCTGGCCTATCAAAGGTTCACTTCACTAAGAGGACATCCCAGGAAACTCTGGTCAGACCCTGGCACTAACTTTGTGGGAGCCAAACCTGCTTTGGAGAAGCTTCACAAGTTCCTTGACCAACTAAACAAGTGTGAACTTGAAGACACAGCTGCCCGGCATGGAACAGAATGGTCATGGAAGATTCACCCTGCAGACTCTCCCCATAGGAATAGTGCAGCAGAGACAGCTGTCAGAGTAGTGAAGCGAGCATTGAGCAACCTTGGTGGTGATGGTGTTTTCACATGGGGAGAATTCCAAACTTTTCTCTTCATGGCAGCCAACCTTGCAAATGAGAGACCCATTGATGCAAGAACTCAAAGCAGGGAAGACTGTTTTGAGTACATCACCCCAAATTCTCTACTTTTAGGACATGTCAATCCAAATGGAGACCCTGGAGACTTCCATACAAAAGACTTTAAATTATTCAAGCAGAGGTAAGCAAATTTTGGAAGAAGTGGAGCCAATTGGCTGGACCTAATCTTTTCATAAGGAACAAATGGCACACCAAAGAGCGAAATGTTGCTGTTGGAGATGTGGTTTGGTTGGCTGACCAAACACCATGAGAGGACAGTACAAGCTGGCTAGAGTGGTCAGTGTCAATGCTGACAGCAAAGGCATTGTAAGAGATGCGCTTGTGAAAACTTTTCCCAGCTATCCTGTTCCCATCACAAAGCCAAACAGCAAAAAAGGGCCAGCAAGGGCAAACAATGAAAAAACCAAGAGGCTTCAAACCAAAATCCCAGCCACAATTCTTCATAGAGATGTCAGACGCCTTGTCATTCCACTTCCCACTGAAGAACAACCAGAGGTGTGAAGGACTTGTGTGACCTCTCTGGGTTTGAAAACCAGGAGCTCAAGTGGGAGGTACCGTACCGTACCGTACCGTCTTCTCCCGCTTCATCCGGGGCCGGGTCGCGGGGGGAGCAGCCTGAGCAGGGACGTCCAAACTTCCCTCTCCCTGGACACTTCCCCCAGCTCTTCCGGGGGGATCCC
>JBBMOE010000026.1:310497-331176 GCA_037975065.1 Chaetodon trifasciatus
GGGAGGCCGTTCCTCCCAATCACACCCCTCCAGGTATCACTGTCGCTGCCCACGTGAGCGTTGAAGTCCCCCAGCAGAACAATGGAGTCCCCGGTTGGAGCACTTTCCAGTACCCCTCCCAGGGACTCCAAGAAGGCCGGGTACTCTACACTGCTGTTCGGCCCGTAAGCCGAAACAACAGTGAGAGACCTATCCCCGACCCGAAGGCGCAGGGAAATGACCCTCTCGCTCAGCGGGGAGAACTCCAACACATGGCGGCTGAGCTGGGGGGCTATAAGCAAGCCCACACCAGCTCGCCGCCTCTCACCGCGTGCAACTCCAGAGTAGAAGAGAGTCCAGCCTCTCTCAAGGAGTTGGGTTCCAGAGCCCAGACTGTGCGTAGAGGTGAGCCCGACTATCTCTAGCCGGTACCGCTCAACCTCACGCACTAGCTCAGGCTCTTTCCCCCCCAGCGAGGTGACATTCCATGTCGCCATAGCCAGGGTCGTCATCCAGGGTTTGGGTCGTCGGGGCCCCTGCCCACGACTGCCACCCATACCACAAGGCACCGGCCCCTTCTGAACCTTCCTGTGGGTGGTGGGCCTACGGGAAGGCGGGCCCACGTCGCTCGTTCGGGCTGCGCCCGGCCGGGTCCCGTGGGCAAAGACCCGGCTACCAGGCGCTCGCCTGCGAGCCCCAACCCCAGGCCTGGCTCCAGGGTGGGGCCCCGGTAACGCCGATCCGGGCGACGTACGCGTCCTTGGTTGACCGTCTTTCATAGGGGCTTCTGAACCGCTCTTAGTCTGACCCGTCACCTAGAGCCTGTTTGCCTTGGGAGACCCTACCAGGGGCATCAAGCCCCGGACAACATAGCCTCTAGGATCATTCGGGTACTCAAACTCCTCCACCACGATAAGGTGGCGGTTCAAGGAGGAGTCAAGGAGGTGTTGAGCTGAATCACAGGAATGGAGCTTTCCATATATTTAACATCACTCTGCTGAAAGAACTACACTTCCCAGTGTGCACCACCAGCAGCAAACCAGGCACTCATTACCTGATCAGTCACTGTCACTGATTTGGTGCACCTGAGAAAGAATGGAGATCCTCAGGCATTCAAACAAACAGACTTCAGAGAAAAGGAGCAACAAGTTCACTCATGGTTTCAGTCCAAAGATGCCAATGGTCGGTTAAATATTTTATTTACTTTCATGTTGTTTGATGCTGCTTAATGTGTTCAAGTTCATGTTAAACTGCTGTGTAGATTGGTTGGTTAAGGAACACATTGCAGCATTGACTTCATTGACTTTTGATGAATGAGTTTGCACTGATATTTCATTTGGAGTTTGGAAAATGAAAAGTATAAAATACAAAAGGATAATACAAGGTTAAAAATGTTAAAATTCTGTTAAATGTCAAAACTACTAAAAATGTGGGAAAGAATAGTTTTCTTAAGATTTTTCTTTATTTTCATTTAAAATGCCTAAGTGGTTAATTAACATAATTCATGTTTAATGTAATTCATGTAATCATGGCGAATTAAAATATTAGCATTTAATCGAAGATTCATTTAAAATGTTTAATTAAAAATGTTAACTTTGTTTCTCTGTCTTTAAAGGTTTACAACCTAACCTAATTTACCGTACTGACCATCAACTGATGAAGCCAACCAATCACATAACAAAAGTTGGAAGAAAAAATAAAGTTGATTGAGTTTGAAATTTGAGTTGTCCTTGTGTCCTTTGGAGTTGAACAAGAAGAGGACTTGACAGTGTTTTTCTCAGTGTTACGGCTGCCACCGTTCTTGGGGATTTTTGTGTGTGTGTTCTTGTGTCTTGCATGTGTGTGAATGGTTGCAGGTGAAGGGGTGTGGAAACCGGACTCCTCCTCTGAGCCAGCCGCTGCCCAATCGCCTGCAAGCTGTCATTTCCTGCTGGCTACAAGAGACGTCTCAGCCTGGCAGTCTTCGGCTGGCATCTTTGGTGACCAGTCTTCGGCACAGGAGAGATCCACTTTATTGTGTGACAGATTTGTCAGAGTTCTGTTTTTGGTATCGTTTTGGCAACCAGACTCGAATTGAGCTAAATTTAGACGGAGACTGATTTTCACATACATTTAGTTATATTGTTTGTTAGCTTCAATAGGTTTAGGGTTGCTTTTTCCCCTTGTATTTCAGTTCTCAGGCTAGGGTTAGTGTAGGGTTTCCATTTGAATAGTAGGCCTCATTTAAGAGGGTTTTATTTCCATTTTATTTTGTGTGGGATTTAGGTAAGCTCTCATTTTTAGAGAGTTCTCTTTTGGTTAGTATTACTTAAGCTCTTCCTTTTGAAGAGTTCTCTTTTAGTTATAGTTAGTTAAGCTCTCATTTTTAGAGAGTTCTCTTTTGGTTTTGATTATTTCATTTGTTTGAAAAGCACCCACCCGCTCCTTTCGTTGTCTTGGCCTTTTGCCTTTTGTGAATTAAAACAATTTAGAACACTGTGATTTAAATAAATAACTACATTTCAACCATTTCCATCGATTGATTTTGTTACTTCCTTTCCCCTAGCGAGCTGGGTTGTAACGCTCAGTTACCAGGTTTTGTTTTAATCACAACAATATTATAGCTAATAGGTAACTTATGTGCATGAAAGAGGGAAAAGCCTAATGGCAATGTTCAAAATATCTGATGTTAAAATGGCCAACTAAGTTGTTTGCATGTAACAAGTTGTTGAGTGTAAATCACTGTAAAAATAATAAATAAATAAATGTATGTCATGCAAGGTCTTGAGTTAATATAATAGCTAATAATGAGTTCATGAACTATCATTCAATGAACGCATTCAGACACAACACTGTTGACAGGTAAGAAGTTTTCTGTTCGAGCAAAATCATTGAAACAGCATGTGGTACCAGTAGAGTGAGATTAGCATAGCCTACAATGTCACATGACACTATCACAGCTTTTTCAGCAGCTGCCACAGCTCTAAGGCATGTAGGCAGTCCTGCAGCAACTGAGTCAAGTTTTGATGAGAAATAGACTACAGGTCTCTGTTGTCCCCCATGGTCTTGTGTCAGTACTGAAGTCATGTACCCACCCTGTTCGTCAACGGAATGGTGTGAATGGTTTGGTGCAATCTGGAAGACCTAATGTTGGAGGAGATTGCAATGCTAATTTCAAGTCCACAAAGGCTTTTACTGCCTCAGGTGTCCATATGACTTTGGGATCTATTTTCATTTCCGCCACTGGCACAGCGCAAAGTCAGGTCCGCTTCGCCGATGGGGCGTGGCGGCGCAGACTTCCCCTTCTCATCTCAGTCCCACCCAGCAGCGCAACTCGGAAGGAGGGAAGGGAGAAGGCGGGGAGTGTATTTGACACAGCCAAGTCCAATCTTCACCAATCACACCAGCTCCTTGCCTCACCTTTAAAAACGCCGCTGGAGAGTTGCATGGCAAGTTTCGAAATGGGCTGGGCCCGCACGGGAAACTGTCCGATGCCCAAAACTTCTCCACGTTGCTGTCTTGTTGAAGGTGTGATATATGGCATCATCACCCACATTTTCAGTGGATAGCCGTTATCGCATAGCAGCCACCCATCCAGAGGGGTGTCCCCCTGAAAGACTGTATGGGATGCTAGAATTCGCCAGGATGAAGGAGTCATGTGCCGTCTTGGGTAAATTGGCATACACGTTTGTCACCAGGCAATTTGAGTCACAGATCACCTGGATATTGATGGAATGGACCCCCCTTCGGTTCACATAAATGTGGGCTTGGGTCTCTGGCGCGTGCAACTGCACATGAGTGCAGTCGATTGCTTCCAGGACCCCAGGGAATCCACATTTCAACAAGAACCCTCGTTTAGTTTCCAGCTGGCTCTCAGGTGTTGCAGGGAAAATGATGTGCTCATTTGCATGTCGGACTAGACTGGAGGAAACTGCATGTATAGCCGAGCAGATAGCGGACTGACTGATCCCCACCACTGATGCCACGGTATGTTGAAAAGACCCGGTGGCGAAGAAGGTCAGAGCTGCTGTCACTCTTGCCGCGACCGGGAGAGTGCAGCCGGGTTGCGCATCGGAGGCCACGATGCGCGCTACTACGTCGACGACCTCCCTTGGCAGATGTAATTTGCTCCTGTGACATGCAAAAGAGTAGATGATTAAAGAAAATTGCATAGCCTACAGTGTTGAAGGCGTTATTCTCGTGGCCCACCTGCACTAAATATGAGGTCCTAAGATGGTAAATCCTCGGCCTCCTCCTCCTCCTCCTCATTCTCCTCAAAGCAATGACGTACTCCATCTTTGCAGATAATGTTAAGCATTACAATGATAACATTTGTATTTGGAATGAAATGACGTGGGTAATAGCGGACAAATCTGCAAACCATGGGTCTGTGCCTGCATTAATTGAGCCTAGAAATAGAGATGTGGCATTAGAGGTGCCAGCAGTTTCTATTTCATGCACTGTCTTAGCTGATCTGCACACTTTGCTGTAGTGTCCTTTTTTCCACAAGTATGGCATGTTACCTCTTTGGCTGGGCACTGTGATTTCCCGTGGCTGGGGAATTTTCCACATCTGTAGCATGCTTGGCGGTCTGACAGCGTTTTTGTCTTGGCTGATGTGATTTTTTTTGGTGTGGGGCTTTGTGTGTTCCTTGCTTTTTCACTTTTTTCTTCATTGTCACTGCATCAATGTCATTTTCAATTACCCCTCTGAGATCTGTTTGCTGTCTTTTTATCACTTCCGACTGTCTTGCCATGTTGAATGCCTTTTGTAGGGTCAAATCTTTATCCAACTACAGGCTAGTGTCTCAGACCCACCACTAGACAGTCTCTGATCAACTCGTCATGGAGTGCGCCATAGCTGCAGTTTTCAACTAATATATAGAGCAGTAATGAAGGTGTCTACAGTCTCATTAGCCTGTTGCATTCTTTGGTTGAATCTTGCTCTCTCATGAATCACATTTTTCCTGGGCACGAAGTACAATTCAAATGTCTGTTTTACCGTGTTGTATTGTTATATCTTCTCTGCAAGAGCTTGACCTTGCAGTATATCATCACTCATACAGTAGATTAGCGTATTAACTTGATTGGCTTCTGAGCTCAATACAGAGCTTCCGCTCAGATATACTTCCTGTTGCAACCCTCAACATAAAAGCATATTGGAATATGCTGAACATCACCACAAAGGAGATGGCGGCAATCTTCTTTGTTTGCCACAGGCACTAGAAAGACAAGGTATGGACACCTTAGGTTTATGTGCAGCTCTAGCTTGTTAGCTCAGGTGCTAAACACCGCACTTGTCAGTTTCCATAGTGGATCCTGAACGCATCACCGGCACACCACATACTCTCCTGTTAGCACGGAGCAGTAAAGAGCCTCCCTGTCTTTCTCCTTCTCGGGAGGACACCTGCTGATCGGGACCAGTGAATGAACTCTGGACGTTAAGATAAGTGCGGGAACACTTCTGCTTCGTTCTTTATCGTGTGTGTGTGTGTGTGTGTGTGTGTGTGTGTGTGTGTTTGTGTGTGTGTGTGTGTGTGTGTGTTTTATCTGTTTTATTTGAGTGTATTGTATTGTTTGAATTAATTGGTTGGTCATTTATCATTTAGTTTTCATTTCAAATTAAAGATTATGTTCATTTGTTGATTTAGTATCTCTGGCCAGAGACCCTTTTTAATTGGTTACCTTTTCTGTTTTTTGGTTTTTGTTGGTTTGTTAATTTGCCAATTATGAGATGGTTTTCCTTTCTAATTTCAATTGAGTTTCAGCCCTAGGCTGTTTATATCTTTTTTTTGGTGTATTAATACTCATTATTATATTTCTTTTGGGGCTTTCAAAGAAACCAAAATTGTAAACTAATTGTGTCCTCCCCTCTCCTGATAGTTGCTGAGCACGAATGGTGGTGGTGGTGTCCTGGGTGGTGGTGTCCCTCGTGTGTTGTGTGATCCTGGAGTTTGGTTTGCTGTGCATTTCACTTTTTGCTGGGTGTCACGTACGAGTGGGGTGCTCCTCCTTTAATTTGGACTTCCTCCCCCAAGTCCCCCCCTCACTGTCGGTAAGCCTTGGCACTGGGGTAGGATGTTAGCATTTAGTTTTCTTTTAAGTCATTGTTTTAATCTTGTGACCAGCTAAATAAACTTAAGTATTTGTTAAACACTGAACCACATCTCCTGCCCTTCTTTGTATTACTTACCTGCGTACCTCTTAATTAACATTTATATTTATCCAAAATTCCCTGGGTGAAATTCCTAGGGTGGCGTTGTCGGTTTCCCTTCCAAATCCCATATGCTTAGATCTTTACCATAATATTGTATCAGCCCTCGTACCGCCACACTGTTGTAAAGCCACATTTGAAGTAGTTCTCGATGTATTCACAGTCCATTTCCTTGCCAAACGAATAGGAGAACTTGCGTCAATGAGCTGCTACTTTATGGACTGTTGTTTGAAAGTGCCATGTCAAGTTTCTGTATTATTTTGCATATTTCATGTCTTGTCTTTCCTGTTTTATTTTGAAATCACTAACCAGTTGTCTCTGTTTTAGACATAATAATTTATCTCATAATTTAGACTTTTTATCTCATAAGTTTGACTTTCTATCTCATAATTTTGACATATCATGGGGCTATTTTTTTTTTTTTTTTAGTGGCAGAAATGGGCTTCTATACTAATTTAGTATGCTCTGAAAGTCAGTTTACAACATTAGCAGTGCTATGAAAACACGTTGTTTTGATGGCATTAGCAGCATACAGGCTTGAGTTAACACTAATTAGCTAGAATTAGCTAGTTACGTCTGTCAACTGAACTACTATTCTCTTCTCTTTGTGTATATGTCTGTGTCTTGTATTTCACTCCTAGAGAAAGGAAAGGTAAGATAAGGTAAGATAAGATAAGATTTTCACTTTATTAATCACTGCACACACATGCTACAGGGAGGAGACTGCACACACGCCATGCTTAGTGAAATTATTTTCTCCGCATTTAACCCATCCTGGTAAGTCTTCTTCCACGGCAGACCAGGAGCGGTGGGCTGCCAGTTGACCAGCGCCCGGGGACCAGTTCCTCTCGTCACCATTGGTCAGGTGGTGACCTTCTTGCATGTTTTTAGTGGGGGTATTTTTATGGAGGATACCCCAAGTGAACACGGGGAGAACATGCAAACTCCAAACAGAAAGGCCCCTTTTTTCCTCGAACAGCAGGCACTGAAGGCATGGTGGAGGACACGCCACCAGCACCCACAGCGGGATTGGAACCGGGACCTTCTAGCTGTGAGGCGACAGTGTTACCACTTGTGCCACCTAAACCGTTAAAAACAAAGTTGAGAAGACAACATTGGAAATGAAGAATAATCTGAAGGCTGCCATGAGGGAGGTTGAGTTCATCGCTACCACTACCGATTTCTGGACAGCACACAGAGTTTCATTGGTGTCACAGCACACTGGATTGAGCCTGCAATAATGG
Source organism: Chaetodon trifasciatus (assembly GCA_037975065.1). Classification (NCBI taxonomy): domain Eukaryota; kingdom Metazoa; phylum Chordata; class Actinopteri; order Chaetodontiformes; family Chaetodontidae; genus Chaetodon; species Chaetodon trifasciatus. The sequence goes on from JBBMOE010000026.1 coordinate 317,913, forward strand.
AGAGATGCTCTGCTGCCCTAGCATGCAAACCACTCAAAGGATGACAGCTTTTCTGCACTTGATGTTGCCCTGAATGACATACATACAGAGTACAACATCTGTGACAAGATTGTGCGCACAACTACTGATAATGGCTCTAATTTTAGACATAGACAAACTTTATTGTCATTAAGTGAACAGCAGGTGTACACTGAGCGAAATTTCTATTGCAGCAGGCTCAGCACAGGGTAGAAAATAGTTAAAAAGTATATTCAATTCAATTCAATTCAATTCAATTCAATTTTATTTGTATAGCGCCAAATCACAACAAAAGTTGTCTCAGGACACTTTCCATATAGAGCTGGTACAGACCAAGCTCTTTTATCTACAGAGACCCAACAATTCCCTCATGAGCAAGCACTTGGCGACAGCGGTGAGGAAAAACTTCCTTTTAACAGGCAGAAACCTCAGGCAGAACTAGGCTCTGGGTGGGCGGCCATCTGCCTCGACCGGTTGGGTGAGAGAGGGAGAGCGAGAGAGAGAGTGAGACCGACAGAGAGAGACAGACAGAAATGCTGTCAGAGAGAGAGAGAGAGAGACAGACAGAAATGCAGTCAGAGAGAGAGGGAGAGAAAGAGACAGACAGAGAGAGACAGACAGACATGCAGTCACAGTAACAGTGACAGTGGATGTAATAACAGCAGTAGCAGTTGCAGTGGATGTCAGGCAGGGCCATGGCAGGAGACGTAGCTGTAATCCACAATCCAGATTCAGCCACTGTCCATGGGAACCTGTGAGACGACAAAGCACAGAGACTCCGGGGAAGGAGCTAAATTAGTAACATGCCGTGGTAGGTCATGAAGGTGTGCAGATGGAGAGGGAGAGAGGGACAGAGGAGCTCGGTGTATCTTTGGAGGTCCCCCAACAGTCTAATGCTATAGCAGCATAACTAGGGGCTGGTCCAGGACAAGCCTGAGCCAACCCCAACTATAGGCTTTATCAAAAAGGAAGGTTTTAAGCCTACTCTTAAATGTAGAGACAGTGTCTGCCTCCCGGACAAAGACTGGAAGATGGTTCCAGAGGAGCGGAGCTTGATAGCTAAATGCTCTGGCTCCTGTTCTGCTTTTGGAGACTTTAGGAACCATAAGTAAGCCTGCATTCTGGGAACGCTGTGTTCGAGTGGGGTAATAAGGTACTATGAGCTCTTTAAGATAATGTAACCGAATGGTGATATTTTAGTGGTTCTCTTCTGTCTCCCTGCATCTGTCTTTTATTGTTTAGCAGGCATGGCGATCACGGCAGGTGTGTGGCACACCCCTTACCGGCCCCAGTAGTGCAGTCGTGTATTATTGGCCGCTAATGCGGACCTGTTAAATACCCGACATCCGGTTAGTCTCTCTCTCTCTCTCTTCCTCTTCTTCTTCTTCTTCTTCTCTGAAACGGGTGCTGGCTGGTGTGCAGCTCCGCTGAGCTGTCGTGTCCTGGCGTGGTATATGCAGTCTTCTTCAGGTATGTAGCACAGTCTGAAGTTTGGATAATGCTGTAAGGTGCCGTGTTGACAGCTCTTTGTTCTTAGGTTGGCGTGTTGGGCCTGGTTAGTGTGCGTGCATGTCCCCTTCCGGTTAGCCGCCGCGGCTAACAGCTAGCGGAGCGATGTGCGCAAGTTACGACTAACGCAGGTATACCGTGGTGCAAACTCAGTGCTCAGTTTATCTGCCAGTGCACATTTAAGGTCGCTAACAGCTGGCTTTGTTTCTTTTAAAGCTTGCCTGGCATTAAGCTGTTTGCCCTGCCTTGCCTCTCTTTTCTCCTTTTGGCTTCTCGTTTTTTTTTTTTTGTTGCCTCTCTGGTCTCTGCCTCGTGTGCCTCGTAGTCGAGTTGCTGTACCGCTCTGCTTGATTACGTTATGTCTCTCTTTACCGCAGTGTGCTAGTTGAAGTGTGCTCAGCTGATTCAGGTCGTGGTTTCCGGATTTAGGTTTTATCACAGCCGTTGTAGGTAGGGGCCTGCCAAACTCCTGCATGGGTGCATGTCTTTTGTTTTTTTCCTTTTTTTCCCCTGTGGGTTTGATTTGAGTTATTAGTTAATTTGTACATAGATATTCTATTTGGTTTCTTGCATTTCTTTTTTTTGTGTGAATATTTGAGTGTGCAGGGACCTCTGCCGTAACTAGCTGTGACCTGCCTTTCCTCCGAGCTAAATAAGTGGCTTATTGCACTAGCTGAACATCATACACTGCAGGGGCAAAAGGGAACTACATCAATGTTTTTTGTTTTTTTTTTTAAAAAGAAACATAATTTATTAAAGGAAATATTTTATTGTCATTAATAAATAAAGGTTGTTGAACTGTGTTTACCTTTGCCTGTATTCATTTGTGCACTTACCTGTGCATGGGCTGTTTCGGGAAACCCTCTCAGGGAAGTTAAAGTTAAAACGAGTATACTGTTTAGGTGCAAGTCCTAAGGTGGCGTTGTCGGTGTTGTCAAGGTTCTCTAGATCTCCCACTCGCAGTTGAACTGCTGTTGTTCATCTCTCCTGCCACAATAAGAAGGTGCCTGGCCATTTATGGCTTTGTAAGTAAGGAGTAGAATTTTAAATTCTATTCTAAACTTTACAGGGAGCCAGTGCAGAGTGTCTAATATTGGAGATATATGATCTCTCTTTCTCGTTTTTGTCAGAACACATGCTGCAGCGTTCTGGAGCAACTGGAGAATATTCAGCAACGAATTTGGGCAGCCTGATAGTAAGGAATTGCAATAATCCAGCCTGGAAGTTACGAATGCATGGACTAGTTTTTCTGCATTTCTTCTGTATTTTGAGACAAAATATGCCTGATTTTTGCAATATTACGCAAGTGAAAGAAGGCAGTCCTTGGAATTTGTTTTACATGGGAGTGAAAGGACATGTCCTGATCAAAGACAACTCCCAGATTCTTTACAGTGGTGCTGGAGGCCAGTGCAATGCCATCCATAACTGCTATGTCATCAGAAAGTGAGTTTCTAAGGTGTTTAGGGCCTACTACTATAACTTCAGTTTTGTGTTTAGCATCAGAAAATTGCAGGTCATCCAGGTCTTTATGTCCTGAAGACACGCTTGTAGTCTAGTTAACTGACTGGCTTCTTCTGGCTTGATTGATAAATATAGCTGGGTATCATCTGCGTAGCAATGAAAATTTATTGAGTGCTTCCTGATAATCTTACCTAAAGGAAGCATATATAAGGTGAAAAGAATTGGTCCAAGCACAGAACCCTGCGGAACTCCATAGCTGACTTTAGTGAGCACAGAGGAGTCATCATTAACGTGTACAAACTGGGAGCGATCTGACAAGTAGGATTTAAACCAGCTTAGCGCAGTTCCCTTAATGCCAATGAAGTGTTCAAGTCTCTGCAATAGTATACCATGCTCAATGGTGTCAAATTCAGCACTAAGATCTAATAAGACTAGTACAGAGACAAATCCTTTATCAGATGCAATTAGAAGGTCATTTATAACTTTAACCAGTGCTGTCTCTGTGCTATGATGCACTCTAAATCCTGACTGGAAATCCTCAAATAAACTATTTTTGTGTAGAAAGTCACACAGCTGATTAGCAACTGCTTTCTCAAGAGTTTTTGAGAGAAAGGGAAGGTTGGATATTGGTGTATAGTTGGCTAAAACCCCTGGATCAAGAGTAGGCTTTTTAAGTAGAGGTTTTATCACATCTACTTTAAAGGACTGTGGTACGTAGCCTGTTGATAAAGACAGATTGATCATGTCTAATACGGAAGAGTCAATTAAAGGTAATACTTCTTTAAACAGCTTAGTCGGGATGGGGTCTATGATACAGGTTGATGATTTTATGATGAAATTATTGAAATTAGTTGGTGAAGGTCGACAGGTGTAAAACAGTCTAAAATTGTGACAGGCTGAGTAACAGTTTCTACGGTTTCTGTGTTTGAAGACAAAACAGTACCTGTTGACGGCAGGAGCTGATGAATTCTGTCTCTAATACTAAGAATTTTATCATTAAGAAGCTCATGAAGTCATTACTGTTCAGAGCTAAAGGAATACATGGTTCAACAGAATTGTGGCTCTCTGTCAGCCTGGCTACAGTGCTGAAGAGAATCCTGGGATTGTTCTTATTTTCCTCTATTAGTGCAGAGTAATAGGCTGCCCTGGCACTGCAGAGGGCTTTCCTGTATCTTTCAGACTATCTTGCCAGGTGAACCGAAATTCTTCCAAATTGGTAGAACGCCATTTCCTTTCTATTTTCCGTAAAGTTTGCTTTAATTTGCGGGTTTGAGGGATATACCATGGAGCTAACCTCCTCTGTTTAATTATCTTATTTTTTAGGGGAGAACAGAGTCAAGTGTCATACGCAACTAACCTGTGGCACTGTTAACCAGGTAGTCAATTTGGGAGGGACAAAGGTTAGCCATCTGTTGTATTGAGACATGGCATTGAATTAAATGCTGATGGGATCATATCCTTAAATTTAGCTACAGCACTATCAGACAGGAGTCTGTTATAAGAAGTTTTGCCTACTGGCTGGTAGTCTGGTAATATGAATTCAAAACTTATTAAATGATGGTCCGATAAAAGAGGATTCTGTGAGGAGACTATTAGGTCTTCAATTTCAATGCCATATGCCAGAACAAGGTTGAGGGTGTGCTTAAAACAGTGAGTCGGTTCATGTACATTCTGATGGAAGCCAACTGAGTCTAATACTGAGATAAACACAGTGCTAAGGCTGTCATTATCAATGTCAACATGTACATTAAAGTCACCTACAATAATTACTTTATCTGCTTTAAGGACTAAACCTGATAGAAACTCCGAGAACTCAGCTATAAATTCGGAGTAAGGACCAGGAGGGCGGTTTACTATAACAAATAAAACTGGCTGCACTGTTTTCCATTTTTAATGAGAAAGAGTGAGAACAAGGCTTTCAAATGAGTTATAGTCGAGTTTAGGTTTAGGGTTGATTAAAAGGCTTGAGTCAAAAATGGCTGCAACTCCACCTCCCCTGCCGCTGCCACGAGGAATGTGAGTATTAATATGGCTCAGAGGAGTAGCTTATATATATGTACAGTATATGTGTATATATATATATAAATGAAGAGTATGTGGTGAAAATATTTACAATTATCATAAAGAATGTTAAACAGCAGAAGAATTTTGTATATACAGTGTATAAATAAACATTATGTAAAATAAACAGTGTGTACAGTAAACAGTAGAATATAGGTTGAATTAAAAAAATAGCAGCAGGGATATGCGGTAAGTGAAAAAATACTTTTCAAGTCTACGGACAGCTGGATGAAAATAATAATAATGAAGAACCACTTGAGGGGGCAAGGCCAAGGGAAACAGCAGAAGGAGAGAACAGCAAAGAAGAGGAAGAGGGGGAAAACCTTGTGGATCTTGAGTTTGTTGACACTAGAACCATGTTGGATGAAGATGATGGGCTGGAATACCAACTGCTGAAGCATCATCGGTGTGCATGCCACCTTCTGAACTTGGTGTTGACAGTTGATGTTTCAGAAGCAAATGCCAACACCATCTACAAGAGACTCTCTCGTTCAGCATTTTCAAAATGCTGGAGTCTATGGAGCTATAGCGGTAGATCCACTGCAGCTGCAAAGATAATCAAAGAAAAATGCAAACTCCAGCTCTTGAGGCCAAACGAGACAAGGTGGAATTCTCTTTCCTGGCTGTGGAGAGGATTGTAAGGATCATGAGAGAACAAGGAGCTAGCTAGCTGTGCACAGCTGTGTGTAGTGCGCTAAAAATTCCCATGTAAGTACCATACCACTTCATTTTCATAACTTTAGTGACTGTTACATGAGGTATTATTATTTATACATATTCCAGTTTTTAGATATATTTATATGTATAAAATCTGTGTGTGTGTGTGTGTGTGTGTGTGTGTGTGTGTGTGCGCATTACATATAATTAGTCATGAGTTAGATTTGACTTTTTGTAGCCACTGATGTGTTGTGTTTTAAATTTTGTCTTTTGACAGGTTCACTTTTGCCTTTCTCGCAGAATATGTGAAGACAATGAGCCCATTTGCAAAGGCGGTCGATGTTCTTCAGGGAGAGGCCAGTGTGCAGGTGGGATGGTTGTTACCCACAATAACACTACTCAAGGCTAAGCTCCAGCACCTTCGACTTTCCTCCAAGTTCATTGGCAATTGTACTTTCTATGGCAGTAGGAATTGTATGGCATTTAGTATTTTTAGAATCTTTACATAATGTGCATATACATAGTTGTTTTTCTATTATGTATCCTGTACACTTTTTTATCTTGACCCTTTTGTGCCACTGTTTTTGCTTTTTGGTAATACCTGCCAGCTGTAACGACTGAATTTCCCCAGTGTGTGATCAATAAAGTCTTATCTTACCATATGGTATCTTAAAACAGAGGGGTGCTTGCCATTTGAGGTCATTGGGTGACCTCTATTGGTGCAGTGCTAGCATTTCATGTCACTAAAAGGGATCAGATTACTAAACAAGATTATGGAAACCAGATTAGAAGGCAAGAAAAGAACTGAGGCAGTCATTTGTGGTCTTTACTGCAGCAAAGTCCACGGCTGGAAAGCAAAACAAGAAGTACAGCAAATGGTGTGTCAAGGAGTTCATCCTCTGGGAGGTATAAAAATGGCCAGTAAAATCTATGCCAATGTTCCCATTGCATGTTGATACTTATTACGTAATTAGAAATTTTAACCTGTAGAACAAGTAAGTGGATCATCAAACTTAGAGGTAAGTGTCCTCAGTGTCATGTACAGCTCAAAAAAAAATAAGGGAACACTTAACCAACACAGTATAACACCAAGTCAGTTACATTTCAGGGATATCAATCTGTCCATTTAGGGAGCACAAGTGATTGTAACTCAGTCACACTTGCTTTGTCGCAAATGAAAGCGACAACAGGTGTAATGGAGAGGCAATAGTAGTACAACCCTCAAAAAGGGAATTGTTTTGCATGTGGTGGCCACAGACAATTGCTCTCTCCTAATCCTTCCTGACTGATTCTTCTCTAGTTAAGAGTTCTGTTAGTGTCTTTGCCTCTGTTAGTGTCTACTGGTAGTGTTGTGGGTTACCAAATGATGGCACAAGGGCTCAGTCTGGCGCACAACATTTAATGAGATCAACTCTGCAATGTACAAAATAAACTTTTCATGCAGTGATCGCCACACAGTGAATTTTTTTTCTACATTGTACAGCGAGGGTCTCACAGTCTCATTGTGTCTCCCGAGACTCCCCGTGACCATCATCCCACACACACTGCCTGCATAGTGATGCTGACACCTGCTGGTCATCTGCTGACACTGCTGCTGACCAGCCACCACTGGCAGAAAATGACACACATTGCAACACTGCACTTCCAATAACAATTGAACACCTCCTCCTGCCATCAAAACATAACAGAGCATCAGAAACACACAAAACTCCCTGTCCACATCAGTCACATCATCACATCCACTCACGGCCCACCGTGCCACAGTTGCATGATGTGGTACCTCCAGCCCAGTTAGGTTGCACAGATGGTTCATTTCCTCCAAGATGGCACATCCATACATCCATATGTGCAGTCGCAGGAAGTTTTGCTGTGTCTCTCAGCACAGTTTCAAGAGCATGGAGGAGATACTGCTCTCTTCACAGATGAGAGCAGGTTGACACTGAGCACATGTGACAGGTGTCAAAGAGTCTGGAGAAGCTGTGGTGAACATTATGCTGCCTGTAACATCATTCAGCATGACCGGTTTGGCAGTGGGTCAGTGATGGTCTGGGGAGGCATATCCTTGGAGGGTTGCACAGACCTTCATGTCATAGCCAACGGTACCCTGACATCTGTTTGGTACCGGGATAATTTTTTTGAGAAATTGTCAGACCTTAGGCTGGTGCAGTGGGCCCTGGGTTTCTCCTGGTGCAGAACAATGCCTCATGTGACCGGAGTGTGTATGGATGGTGGATGGATGGATGGATGGATGGATGGATGATGAAGGCATTCATGCCATTGACTGGACTTCATGTTCCCTTAAACCGAAATCCAACTGAGCACCTATGAGACATTATGTATCAGTGCATCCAACGCCGCCAAGTACCCCCACAGACTGTCCAGGAGCTCACAGATGCCTTGATCCAGGTCTGGGAGGAGATCCCCCAGCACATCATCTCTTCACTCATCAGCAGCATGCGCAGACATTGTCTGCAGTTCAGACAGGCATGTGGGGGCCATACACACCACACAATTTCACAATTTCATCACGGCAGCTCATCATAAGTCACAGTATGAGTTGCCATGATGAAATTCATGCAAGTTGGATCAGCCTGTGATTTCAATTTTTTACTTTGATTTTCGGTGTGATTTTGAATCCTGCCCTCATTTGGTTGATGATTTTGGTTTCTATTGACTGTTAATATATCATTTTGTTCTCAACAAATTATACAATGTAGTGTACATCAGTAAAGATATTAAACTTGAAAAATTTGTTCTTCATGTGCGATTTAAGGGTTAATTAATTTGAACTACTTGAAAATTTTTTGAGCAGTGCATTTACTGTGCGCATGCGCCGCCTGTTGCAGCCACTCTTGTTTGTTTTCTTGGTTTTACAATTTTTTTTTTTGCTCTATTCTTTATTATTACTACTTGTATTTTTATGACCGTCATCTCGAAGCTGTGCCCTCTCCAAACATGTTGGTCGAGAGAGTTCTGGTCTGTTTTCTCATTTTGGAATTGCCGCTTTCACTGAGACACAGCACCGATGTGCAGCGACTACATGGCCACATTGTTTACTCCAGAGATCAGCTGATCGTGCTGAGGCCGGCTGGCTTGTCGGCCAGAACATCAGAGATCCCCGCTGAAATCTGGAGGAAAACATACAGAGAATGCAGGGGAGGACAGAGACAGCGGAGGAAAAGAGCTGGGTCGAGACAAGAGGAGATATAAGCCGCGTCTCCCCTCTCTCATCATGGGCAACATAAGGTCGCTGGCAAATAAGGCAGCAGCTAGCAGCACTCGCCCGGAGTCAGAGGAAGTACCGGGAGTACAGTCTGATGTGTTTTTCGGAGACATGGTTGCACAAGGACATACCCAACAACAACTTCTCATCAGTGGCTTTCAGACTGTTTCAGCCTACCGGGATTATACCTAGAGCGGTAAGTGTAAAGGAGGGGGACTCGCCGTTTTAGTCAACAACCAATGGTGTAATCCTGGTCAAATTACCATCAAGGAACATATCTGTTTCCCGGACATTGAACTGTTGGCTGTTGGGCTCAGGCCATATTATTTGCCCAGGGAGTTTTCACATGCCGTTATTGTAGCTGTTTACATCTCCTCCTCTGCCAACCCGACATCGGCATGTGACGTCATTCACTCCGCCGTAGCCCATCTGCAAACTCAACACCCGAGTGCATTCATCGCTATCTCGGGTGACTTCAACCACATCACCATGGCAACAACACTGCCCAATTTCACTCAGTATGTGAGCTGTCCTACAAGAGAGGAGAGAACCCTGGACTTGCTGTATGCTAACGCTTAGGATGCATACAGTTGCTTCCCCCTCCCCCCTCTGGGCAGGTCAGACCACAACCTTGTGCACCTCACTCACTGTTATGTGCCTCTGGTGAAGAGTCAGCCTACAACCACAAGGACAGTGATAAAATGGTCAGAGGAGACATGTGAGACACTGCAGGGCTCTTTTGAGGTGACAGACTGGCCGGCACTCTGTGAGCCACATGGGGAGGACATTGATGGGCTCATGAGTGCATCACGGACTATATCACTTTCTGTGTGGACTCCACTGTCCCAGCCAGGACTATCCATTGTTATCCAACTAACAAGCCGTGGGTGATGAAGGACATCAAAGTCATCCTCAATGAAAAGAAGGCTTTCAGAGCTGGTAACATGGAGGAGGTGAGAACAATACAGAGGGAACTAAAGGTGAAAATCAAGGAGGCAAAGGAGAAATACAGAAATACAGTTGTTCTGCTGAAGAGTGGAAACTCCAGCAGAAAAACTTGAGAGAGATCTGGAGTGGTATGAGGGTCATCACTGGTTTCAGAACTACCAACAACAGAGGAGTTGAAGGCAGCGTTGACTGGGCCACGACCAACCACTCCCCACTCCCACCCCCCTCCTCGTCCTACTTCTTACACCCCCACCCCCATCCTCCTGTATGAGCCCTCTTCACACCTCTTCCTTTGACTGCCAGACTGACTGTACTCTCCAACCTGAGGACTAAGACGCCACGGTCCGTGGCCTCCATGGACTACAGACCTGTGGCACTGATCTCCCACATCATGAAGACCCTGGAGAGACTTGTCCTGGAGCAGCTCCGGCCCATGGTCAAGCCACTCTTGGACCCCCTCCAGTTCACCTATCAGCCCCGACTTGGAGTTGAGTACGCCATCATCTACCTGCTCAACTGTGTCTACGTCTGGAAAAGCACTGTGAGGGTTATGTTTTTTGACTTCTCCAGTGCATTTAACACCATTCGTTCAGCTCTACTGGGTGACAAGCTGACAGCAATGCAGGTGGACGCCCCCCTAGTGTCCTACCTGACTGGCAGACCACAGTACATGTGCCTGCAACACTGTTTGTCAGACAGAATGGTCAGCAACACTGGGGCCCCACAGGGGATTGTCCTCTCTCTCTTCCTCTTCACCTTCTACACCACGGACTTCAACTATTGCACAGAGACCTGCCATCTTCAGAAGTTTTCTGATGACTCTGCGTAGTTGGATGTATCAGTTAAGTGCGATGAGGATGAGTACAGGGCTGCTGTGGACAACTTTGTCACGTGGTATGAGCAGAACCATCTGCAACTAAATGTGGACTAAGACTAAGGAACTGGTAGTGGACCTGAGGGGAACCAAGGTACTGGTGACCCCTGTTTCCATCCAGGGGGTCAGTGTGGACATTGTGGAGGACTACAAGTACCTGGCAGTACATATCAATAAACTGGACTGGGCAAAGAATACTGAGGCTCTCTACAGGAAGGGCCAGAGTCATCTCTATTTTCTGAGGTGACTGAGGTCCCTCAACATCTGCCGGACTATGCTCAGGATTTTCTATGAGTCTGTGGTGGCTAGTGCTATTCTCTATGCTGTTGCATGATGGGGCAGCGGGCTTAGTATGGCGGACACCAACAGTCTCAACAAACTGATCCGCAAGGCCAGTGACGTTGTGCGTATGGAGTGTGACTCTCTGACAGTGGTGTCAGAGAGGAGGATGCTGACTAAGCTACGGACTATCTTGGACAATGTCTCACACCCACTTCGTGATGTGCTGGTCGGGCACAAGAGTACTTCCAGTGAGAGACTCATCCCACCAAAATGCAAGACTGAACGCCACAGGAAACCATTCCTGCCTGTGGCCATCACACTGTACAACTCCCTCTGAATGGCCCTTGTCTTAGTTTATATATTTGGTTAGTCTGTATATATATTTTGCATATATATATATATATATATTTTTTTTTAATATATACATTTTTTTTTCTCCTTTAATTGCACACACGTTTATCTCTTCTTACATGTTAATCTCTTCTTTCTCTTCTATATCTCTCTATCTCTTCTTCATCTCTTCTATTTCTTCTATTCTTTTAAGGAGCACTGTAACAAAAACAATTTCCCCCGGGACCAATAAAGTATATCTGATTCTGATTCTGATTTACAGCAGATATAATTCCAATCTCACCAAGAGTATTTGAGATACCTTGCTGTGGTGGTGCCAGCTAGGACAGCAAGGAACCTGAGTCTGATTGTGAATGAAGTGACTGTGGATGAACTTTTTGTATGACATCAGTCCCTTCTTCACTATCCAAGTGGCAAATAATCCAAAATCATCATCAAAATCATCATCATGCTTAATTGGTACCACAAAATCCAGAAAATGCCAGTGAGCCGCCTTCATTTGGGGAGAAGGCACCGTGAATTCAACGTTTCTTGCCAAACTGTAAATTGAAGGTTCTGTCAGCATGGTTACCGAGCAAGACGAATGACCATGGAAAGTGTCCACGCTGTCCAACTCTCCAACACAGAGTTGCTGGACTAGGGAACATAAACGATTACGGTTTGGGAATTGGTGACATGTTATCTTTATGGATGAGAGCTGCCATATCCTTAACCATACAGATGGAAGACTGTCGCGGAGCAGGTTTCGGGCCCAAGTGCAGAACTACCACAACATGAGTAAAGCTTTTATCCACTTTTTAATCTTGAATAGGCAGAATTCACAGCCACGATCACAGTCTCAAACACTACGGCAAACAATGTCCAGTAAACAAAAGGAAAGACTGGTGGTCAGGGACAAAAGGCTAAGGCAGTTTACCGGGCAACAGGAGAACAGGCGTGGTCAGAGATAGGCAGGTTCAGAAACAGGAGATCAGTCCAAGATTCAGCTGGAGAGTCTTGCATGAGGACAATGACAATCTGGCAACCAGTGAGTGTGGCAGAGCAGCTTATATAGTGCACTGATTGCAATGAGTCTCAGGTGTGTGATCAGGTGAGCAGGCAGGTGGGTGTGGCTGAGAGTGGAAAAGTACTGAGGCCACTGGTGAGCAGATGAGGAAACAATGGCAGCAGGTAAGAACTGTGACAGAAGACAATGGGTTCAGCAATTACGTGGCAAAAACATTCACAATGACTGCATCCAGGAAACTACTCAAGGTGGTGGCGGCTTAGTGATGGTATGGGCTGGTATTCATTATGGAGGACAGACACCATTGTTGGTGCTGCATGGAAACATCCATGCCGTTGTGTAGAGGGACATCCTGCAGAACCATTGCCTCCCACATACAAGACAGGTCTATGGGAACAACTTTCGTCTTTAAGACAATAACGCTAGAGCACATAGGGCAGCTGCAGTGAGAGAATATCTTGATGCAGAGGGGGTACAGCAGATGCAATGGCCCGGTTGCTCCCCTGATATGAACCCTACTGAGCATGCGTGGGTTACCTTACGCTGAGCTATCAATGAGAGGAACAATATTTCTCAAACTCTGTGGGAGTTAGCCCAGGCTCTGACCAAAGAGTGGGACACCCTGCCCACTGACAACATCAACAAGCTTGTGGACAGTATGCCACAACATCTTAATGCACAGATCCATGTCAGGGGTGGCCATACTCAATATAAGTCGACGTTGTGTCTCTCCGCCAAAAACACCTCCGTCAAAACTGACTTTTTATGGAATTTTAAGCCACTTTTTTAAGGTATACTTTTTAGATCTTGTTTCTTTTTAACTACTCCTACTAACCAGAGAAACAATTTTAGTAATCAGTCGCCTTAACTTTTA
>JBBMOE010000026.1:334375-382274 GCA_037975065.1 Chaetodon trifasciatus
TTTTTAAGGTATACTTTTTAGATCTTGTTTCTTTTTAACTACTCCTACTAACCAGAGAAACAATTTTAGTAATCAGTCGCCTTAACTTTTAGCAATCGAATCTAGCTGAGCACAGCTCAGTCAGCCATGGCTCCACTTACCTCGCCATCCGGCTGTCAAAGCTGCTTCGCCCTCGGCAAGAAAATTGCTGAGCTGGAGCAGAGGATTTCCACCCTATACAAAATCCAGGAAGCCGAGAGACACCTGGACACTATCCTCTTCGGCCCTGCACAAGTCTCTGCAGCCACTAAAGACTTTGAGGTCATGGCTCCCTACTCGGCTGCTGTTTCCACTCATTTGGCTACTGACTCCGCGCAGCGCGCTACTTTGGCCCAGGCCGCGGGTTCCACTCCACCCGCTGCTGCTCCTGCTCTGGTCGCTGCTACCACTGCCTCGCTGCTCAGCTCTATGCAGGCCGCTGGCTCCACTCCAGCCGCCTCTCCTGGGGACCCCTGGTTCCTGCTCGGGGCTAAACCCAAGGTCCCAGTCAGCTCCACTCCTTTACACCCGGACACCTGGGTGGTTGTCGGCGATCGCAAAAGGAGGGTGAGGCCGTCACTTCCTACTCCGACAACCTGTGACATCGACCTACAAAACCGGTATAACATCCTGGACTCACACAAATTTCCACCACTGGCTGGGAACCTGGGGCCTTCTTCTTCACCTCCCAGGATTTTAAATGACTTCAGCGGATCTCCATCGTTCCCGTCTGTCCCGGCGTACCCACCTGGGCGAACAACTCGCCCCACTTCTCGGCGAGTACAGAAGAATTTCACCCCGGCTCCGCGGGGCTCTTCTTCCATCGGTCCTTCACCATCTGCTCCTACGCCGAGTGGACAGTCCCATCTTCCGCCACTGGCGGCCAGTGGCGCTCGGGTCGCTGGACACGCCACCTTGAAGCCTCAACGGTCCTCATCCCGGTCCACCACCTCTTCTGCACGACGCCGGATCCTAAAGGAGACCGTGCTCCGCCGCTCTGGTGGTCTTCCTCGTCCGGAGCCAGCGCGGAAGCCCTCTGCCAGGCTCAACACAGCATCCTCCACACCGCATCCATCTGTCCGGACGCACAGCGCAGACCACGGACCATCCAGCCACGGGACCTCTCCACCTCTGCCACCTCGTCCGCTCTTCCCCCCAACCACTTTGATAGTGGGCGATTCAATAACCCCGGGAATTCGTTTCTTCAACGCAGCCACTTACTGCTTTCCAGGAGCCACAGTCCAGGTTATCCTGGAGAAGCTTCCCGGTCTGCTGCAGTCACTCCCATCCTCCATAAGCCGTGTATTAGTACACGTGGGCTGTGTCGACACCGCTCGGAAGCCGTCTGAGCTGATCAAAATGGATTTTAACAATCTTTTTAACTTTTTAAACAACTGTGGTAAGTCTGTTTTTATCAGCGGCCCTATTCCCACACTGTCCCATCATGGAGCATGGCGCTTCAGCAAGCTCCTGTACCTGAACACCTGGTTACAGTCCGCCTGCAGAGCTTTTAGCATTGGTTTTATTGACGATTTTAACCTGTTTTGGAACCGCCCCTCCTTTTACAGGGCCGACGGAGTTCACCCCAACAGGCTTGGCAGTCGAATGTTAATGGCTAATATTCACCACGCTATCCAGTACGATCCACGTGACTGACTGTTTACCTGTCACACCCCCTCCCCAGATTCTTCCTCTCTGTCCACACCACCCGCTCATAGTATTAATACTCTCACTAGCCCCACCTACAGTCCACAGTTGTCATTACCACCTAAACCAGTCATCTTTCCCATACAAACCATCACAGGCAGACGCTTTCCCTGGACTCACAGACAGAGCACTTTTAACAGAGATAATCTCATACACCCGGTCATTTTATCTCCCTGTGGTCATAAGCGCATGAACATTAACCTGACTGTGCTGAACGTGCGCTCTCTTTTAAACAAATCTTTTACCATGAATGACCTGATTTTAGACAACAAATTAGATGGGTTATTTTTAACAGAGACATGGCTTGGCACAGAGGCACCAGTAGTTCTCACTGAGGCTTGCCCACCAAATTTTAACTTTTTATTCTCCACCAGGGGAGGCAAGAGAGGAGGCGGGACTGCATCAATTTTTAATAATACTTTAATGTCACAGGAAGTTTATTTTAACAGTTACTCATCTTTTGAGTATCACACCTTTGTTATTAGCAGTCCTCCTATTCTCTGCATCACTGTTTATAGACCACCCCACCATTCCACTGCTTTTATCAGTGAATTTTCAGAGCTCTTATCCATCACACACACCACTTATAACCGAATTTTAATAACCGGCGATTTTAACTTGCACGTGGATAACACCTCGGACTCACTGTCCAGAGAATTCCTAAACCTTTTAAATTGCATGGATTTTAACCAGCACACAGCTTAAGACCTGGTCATAACCTATGGCCTCTCCACTGGTGTGTCCTCTGTTGTTGACCTGGCTGTGTCCGACCATTATTGTGTGTATTTTAACATCGCCAGTTTTAACCATCAGGACGCCCCGGTGAGAACAGTGAGGAAACGCCACCTAACTTCTGAAGTGGCTGCAAATTTTATCGAGATTTTACAGAGCACTCCTGCAGAAGTCTTACCTGCACCCTGTGATTTTATTGTTGACAATTTTAACAGGAAATTGCAATTAACTTTAGACTCTGTGGCTCCACTTTTAACAAAAACGGTGAAAACAAAACCTTTACCCACGTGGAGAAGTACTGATGAAATTAAAAAATCAAAAAGACTATGCAGGATTGCAGAGAGAAGGTGGAGAAAAAACAAACTCACAGTCCACTATGACATCTTCCGTGAACAACTCAAATCGTACAATAAAACAGTCAAACAAGCAAGAATATCCCATTTTTCAAAACTCTTCTCAGACAACAAAAACAACCCCAAATTACTTTTCTCCACCTTCAAACTTTTAACAAACACCAATTTAAAAAAATCCCCAGAGAACCCAACGGAAGCGTTCTGCGAGGACTTTGCAGACCACTTCAGAAGTAAAATCGATGACATCAGATCCGGTCTTGTATCACATCAGAATGTAATTTTTAACGCACCTGGACAGTCGATTTTATTCGAGGAAACACTGGAGAGTTTTGCCCTGGTCGATGCGAGGACACTTGGTCGAGTTTTCTCCCAGGTAAACCCAACAACCTGCCTTTTAGATCCAATTCCCACATCACTTTTTAAGACATTTTATGGATTCTTCGAGGAACAAATTTTAAACATAGTGAATTGCTCTCTTCAGACGGGTGTCTTCCCTGCTGCCTTCAAAACGGCAGTGGTGAAGCCCAGAGCAATTTAGACCCCAGCATTTTTAATAACTACAGACCTGTATCCAACTTACCCTTTTTAAGTAAGATTCTAGAAAAGCTGGTTTTAAACCAACTAAACTATTTCTTAGATACTAATAACATTTTAGAGAAATACCAGTCTGGTTTTAGAGTGAACCACAGTACCGAGAAAGCCCTTTTAAAGATTTTGAATGATATCAGGTGTAATGCGGACTCACAAAAACTCACAGTCCTGGTACTACTGGATCTAAGTGCTGCCTTTGATACAGTAGATCACCACATTTTATTAGACAGACTCAGAAACCTGGTAGGCCTCTCTGGTACTGTTTCTAATTGGTTTTACTCCTATCTCACGGACCGTTGTTTCTACCTAAGTTTGGATACATGTTCCTCTGGGACCCGTGAGTTGAAGTGTGGGGTGCCCCAAGGGTCAATTCTAGGTCCAGTACTTTTTAATCTTTACATGCTTCCCCTTGGGGATGTCATCCACAGCTACGCTGACGATACACAGCTTTACATTGCCGTGTCTCCTGATGACACAGGGCCTATTGATACCCTTTTAAACTGTATTTCAGACATTAAGTCACGGATGGCAGAGAACTTCCTACTGCTCAACCAGGATAAAACAGAGGTTTTAGTTATTGGTCCTGAAGGCAAGAGAGAGACACTTTTACCAAAACTACAAGGTTTTACACCCTCAGAATCTGTTAAGAACCTGGGCGTCATTTTCGACTCTGAGCTCAGTTTTATTCCTCATATTAAAAATGTAACAAAGATAGGTTTCTACCATCTTAAAAATATAGCCAGAGTCCGCCCGTTTCTCTCTCAGGCTAACACGGAGGTACTGATGCATGCTTTTATCTCCTGCCGTCTAGACTATTGTAATGCCCTGCTCTCTGGTCTTCCCAAAAAGAATATCTATACCTTACAATTACTTCAGAACTCAGCTGCACGTGTGCTCACGAGGACCAGAGGGCGGGAGCACATTACACCGGTTTTAGAATCGCTGCATTGGCTCCCTGTGTGTTTCAGGATCGATTTTAAGGTGCTCTTATTAGTTTTTAAGTGTCTTAATGGTCTTGGGCCATCTTATTTATCTGACCTCCTTTTATCTTATCAGCCCTCGCGGATCCTGAGGTCCTCTGGCACCGGCCTTCTAATTGTTCCGAGGGTTCGGACCAAAACCCACGGGGAGGCAGCTTTCAGCCATTGTGGTCCGAAGCTTTGGAACAGCCTGCCAGAGGGCATCAGGACCGCAGAGACCGTTGATGTTTTTAAAAGGAGACTCAAGACTCACCTTTTTAGGTGAGTTTTTCTTTTTTCTTCTTTCTTTTACTCTTTTGATTTAGATCTGTTTCATGCTACCGTTTGTTTTTAGCTTTTAAGTCATTTTATTCTATTTAATTTTAGGTCTTAGGTCTTTTATTTTTTTGTCTTTTAGGTTTTAGGTCTCCTTATTCTATTGTCTTTTATGGTTCTAGGTCTTTTATTCTATTGTATTTTAGGTCTTAGCTCCAGTGCTTCCTCATGGGGGGCCTCCACGCTGTGAGGTGTGTCTGGTCTGCCCGCCGGGGCGTCGTCCTGGGGACTCCTCGGGCCCGGAGGACTGGGGGGCGCTGCACTGTAATGTGGTGTCCCCCCGGTCTATCGGGGTCGGGGGTCCCTGTTGCGGCGGTGCTCCCTGTGGCCGCGGGCTTTGACCCCTTGCAGTGTGGATGAGCTCCCCATAGGTGGTTTCTTTTCCTCTCATGGTTCCTCAGTGCCCTGCCATGTTTTTACATTGACAGTTTCATTGGGGTGTGTGTGTGTGGGTGTCTGGGGGCGTGTTTGGGAATGGGCGTTATACAGACTTTCCTTGTTTTTATCTTTTGTCAAGCACCTTGAGTTGCATTTTATGTATGAAAGGTGCTATATAAATAAAGTTTGATTGATTGATAAGTGACTGTGTGACATTTCAAAAAGTAATATTGGACATTCATATGCATGAAATCTTCTGGAATATGTATTTCCTGTTAAACTGACCAAGGCTGAAGAATTTAAACAAAGCTTTGATCCTATTGTTTCAATACCCCAATTTTGTTTAAGCTTGTCTACAGTTTGTAAAGGTTAATTGTGATTTCATTTTCATCATGATATGTTTAGAAAAGATTGATTAATAAACTTTTGAAAAGATATCCACTTTATCTGTCAAGAATAAATCACATTATCACATTCACTTCATGGAAAGAGGTAAAAACAAAAATACGTTATTCCAACTTTATGAGCAACAGTCTATATATATATATATGCATTGACAGAGGACAGAGGGCTGCTCTGCTGTGCTAGTCAGTAAGTGTGAGGTCTATTCAGGGATTTCGGTAATGGAGTGTGTGTGTGTGTGTGTGTGTGTGTGTGTGTATGTGTGCGTGTGTGTGTGTGTGTGTGTGTGTGTGTGTGTGTATTCTGTCCTGTAATTTTATCTCTTTATGTCCTCTTGTTCTTCTGGACCTCCACCATGATTGGTTTAGGGCTGCTGTGTTTAACCTTGATTGGCTGGATGTTTACACCTCTGAGGGAGGTTAATTGGCTAATTAAGTGAGGGGGTGGGGGCCGGGAGTTGATTGATTCGACTACTAATTACAAGTTTGTGTTTTAGTTTTTGTACATATGTGTGGTGGGAGGTGGGCTGTTTCACATCGCTAAACCCATAAGTTTGAGTTTCAATCCTCTTCTCTCATGCAGCAGTAAATATAATATAAAAATCCACTGAAAAGGACAGTGAGTGTACCATAAATAATGATGCCAGTTAAAGTTGAGCCTAAAACAGCAGTGTGACATTTGGTGGAGGAGTCCTGACCTTCTCCACAGTGGGCTGTGGTTGGTCTAATCTAGAGACCTCAAGCCCTCAGATATAAGGCTCTAGCTCTGTGGGCTGACATAGACACTGACCTGACCACACTGTCACCACACCCTGAAAAACCACCGGTCCTCTATACTAGGGTTCTCTACTGAGGGTAAAGGCACTGTAAAGCAGTTGGTTTCCAAAGACCTGTTCAGCAAGATGTATGTAAGTATTCATTGTGCAAAAGTGAAGTAACTCAAATCAGTGTTGTTTGGATCTGACACCTCTATTGACAAGACAGCATAGTTTGCCAGTGCCTTCCAAAACTGATGTAATTCAATGTTACAGAAAGGTTTATATGAGCATTATATGATCAACCACTGCTATGTAAGGTTTGCTTAGGTTTGGCAAAGTACTTTATTTAAGGTTACAGAAAGATTGTGCTTTGGGTTAAAATAACTATTGCTAAGGTTAGGAAACCTGGGCATTCATTGTTAAAAGGAGATATGGTTAAGGTTAGACAACAAAAGTGCTCATGGTTAAAAGAAAGCAATGTTGACTGTTGATAGGAAACAGGAAACAAACAAAAGACTCCTATGTCATAGTCACAAGCTTTGTTGACCCATCCACCCACTGCAACCTCTATATCAATGTTACACTACATCTGACTTCCTGAATAACAAGAGTCATAATTCACACAGCTGCAAGTGATCTTAAACATGAATCTAGTTTGTGTCACAACATTTTTCTTGGGAGGAAAAGTTTGAAGGGCTGGTTGGACTCATTAGCGTGGGAAGGGGGGTATTGTACAGACCAGAGTGAAGCAGAAAACTCAGTGAAAATATTGTATAATTGAACCCTTTTAAATAATCTGGTAAAAATACTTTTAACAGTTTCCTTTCAAGTGCTTGTGAGCATATTATTCTGTTTTAGTTCAAGTAAAGTATTAAAAAGTATTTGCCATCTCAAATCAGTGCTGCAAATAACATAAAATAGCATATTTCTTCACTTTAAGGAGTCCAAAACCATCTAAGAACACACTGTATGCAAAAGTGTCCAGTCAGGAGAGTTACGCTGCATGTTATCTATACATCCACAGGTGCATTTTTTCAGATTTTCCAATGATTTTTGCCTGTAAATCAAGTATTTTCTCTTTTTTTTTTTTTTTTCTCATTGTGTCCTGTTATGCTCACAGACCTGCAACTAATCCACTGCAAGGAGATAATGGGAGATAATAACAAATGCTCTGAACAATGTCCTGTCAGGAGCTCATTCTGTGGACAGACAGGATAATGTACTGGACATTAAATGCATGAATTATGTAAAAACAGACACCTTACTATTTCATTTACTTTTTACTTTTCATTTATTTACAAAGTTCATATTCACTAACATCCATTACACTTACTGTGCACTGAATTAATCCCGTTCACTGGCATTATAGTTTACGTGCCATTACACAGTTAACCTGTTATGGGTGCTCTATGCCTGCAGTGGCTGGGGGTCCTTCATTCTGGTTTGGGTTAAAGTTGAGAAGGCCATGAGATTGAAGACATCCTACACGTGTACACACATGCATATGTGTGTGACGTCTTTTCATTGTTGGGTAAATGTTATAGAATGCAAATAGATTATTAACAACTTGAGTAAAACTCATAACAGCTGAGTGAACAGCATGCTAGCTAGCTTGTGATGCTAGTGAGGGTAGTCCAGATGGCTGAGTATTTTGTTTATGGTAGCTGGTTATCTTGACCTATGAGGCCTTTTCTTGTTATTTTTTTATGTTCATGATGAAGTGAAATGTGAATGTAAAGACCATGGTTGAGCGAATGGAGTTGTCAATTAAACCTAAATTCATTACAGAAATCGGTAAACCATTCTGGTGAGTTAATTCATTCATGATAGACATAATAGTGTTTGGTTCACAGATGAAATTGGAAACACAAATTTTTTGTGGAAAGAGATGTTATTTAGAATGAAAATACGTGGTAAGAAAACTTGCTAATAAACAGAACATGCTACATACTAACGTGTAACTTCTTGTCACGGTTGTCTTCAGATCCAATTCTGAGGCAAGTTACAATGACAATCTTTCATCTGCCTTAAATGTGACAGATCATTGATAATAAGTTGAATAAAACCAAAAGTAAGTGGTAATCATCCCATAAATTTTAAGTTAATTTTATTCTTTTCAGTTTACATTTTTCATGAAGTCACCAGCAGCTGAGCTTGTTTTACTTTAACTCCTTGATTATATTGATAATATTGATTATCCTGCTGTGATATTATTTCCAAGCAAGTTTCAGATTACTTTGTGCTACATCTGTCAATTGTTTACTCTAAACATGAATGTATGCATGCAGATATGGTTGTACTGTGCTGTAGAGCACAAGAGACAATTCTGCAATGGTAGATCAAAAATTGCACTGCTAATGAACTATAGCATGGTTTGCAGTCAGTTGTGATAAAGGATTATGAATACACAGTTGAACCATGTACTCCCATGGTTCAACTGTGTATTTATAATTACGTGTTTTTAAGTTGGCAAGAAAGCTACCATGCTTATGTTATGAAGCTATATTTAGGCGGTAGAAAGTGCCACACTCTTAAACATGGATGCCTCAGACATGTAACAAACTTTATTAAGTCTGCAGAAAGAAATCAGAGCAAGTAAAAGTTTAAGTCAAGAGAAGTACAGAAGGGGAGAAGTGAAGTGTTGTGCCAATGACATCACATCACCGCCCCCTTTCTATAGAAGACTACATAACAAGAAGGAAGCCAAGACTCCTCTCTCTTGGTTGATGTGTCTTGTCTTTCTTTTAACTATCTGGTTTTGGACCACCTGAACTCATAATGCATCCTGTGCTACACAGATCAGCACCCAGCCAGCTTTATTAGCAATAACTTTCCAAAAGAAGCCTGCTCAATGTTGGTGTCTACCACAAAATTTGAACCAAAGAAACTCTGAACCCAGCACACAATTTCAATCAGTCATCTACAGACACTTTTATCCAAAGAAACATACGTGCCACAGCCACCCCACTCAGCTAACTGGGGTGTGTAAAGATTTCATTTGCTTGCTGCAAGACAGGACCAACCCAGTCCAGCTGGAGTACTGCATGGGGGCAAACCCACCCAAGAAGGCCTAAGGATGGCCACAGGAGAACTGACACTGTTCCATCCCTCCTTTTTCAAAGCAACTTTCCTTCAACCCAATGGACCACCAAGTAAACTTTACATTTCCTGTGATGGGATAAAGTCCTTAAAATGAAAAGGTAGATTTGAATGAAATGTTAGAACTTTAAAGCTCCCCTAGTCCTGACAGCCTATTACTGGATAATCTAGCATCACAAAAGTCATTGAGAACATATCATGCTTTCTTGAAGGGTTCCTAGTGATGGTGATCCTAAATGGTTTCTGGTCCAAATTCACAGAAACATTTGAGGTCCCTTGCAGAACCCTTTTTGTTCAGAGGGTGTGAGGAAGATGGAAAAAGGGAGTGAGAGTGAGTGAGAGACAAACAGAGAAAGGTCAATATCATTATTTCAAAACAGGCACTGAGTCACAGTGGACAGACACGCAGACAGACCATGTCATGATGAAAACCGGTTTGACCTTATTTGTGTCTTAACCATATATGATAAAATGCTTTTGAAACAACATGATGTGTGTGTGTGTGCGTGTGTGTACTTGTACAAATATGTTTATGAGAACCAATTTCAGTTTTAGACCTTGGGAATGAGGACATTTTTGGAAAGTGAACATTTGGCCACTCCACTCATTTCGGACAGACCTTCAAATGTTTTTTTGCAGTTTTAAAGTCTGGGTTAGATTAGAATTCATTTAGGCTAGAGTTAGGGTGGGGCCTTGGCTTAAGCATTAGTTGTGATGGTTTAAGTCAGGGTTAGGTGCTAGAGAAAGCATTTTGTCAATGAGTGTCCTCACAAAGATAGAAGTCCAACGCTCTGTGTGTTTGTGTGTGTGTGTGTGTGTGTGTGTGTGTGTGTGTCCCAACGTGTTTTACTCATGTAGTGGGGGACATAAATCTTCTTACATAGTCATTGTGGAGACTTGCCTTCCTTATGGGGACAAAACACAAGCCCCCACAACATAAATAACTGGGTTTAAGGGTGAAAACCTAGGTTAAAGTTAGGTTAGGGTTAGGGTAAATCTCCATGAAATAAAAAGTCTGTGTAATGTCCCCTAAAATGATGGAAACATGATGTGTGTGTGTGTGTGTGTGTGTGTGTGTGTGTGTGTGTGTGTGTGTGTGTGTGTGTGATGGTGACCGTGTGTGTGTGCCCATGTGTGTGTCTGCTAGTTCCTAATCCGCCTCTTCAGAATGACAGCCCAATCAACGATGGGGGTGGCTGGCTGGTTGGTTTGGTTGGTGGTTGAATAATATAGAGGGACTGAAACTTCATTGGTCTTTTTTATCTGGGAGTCCCCATGTAAAGACACCGTTCAACTTGGCCAGGTGCTAAGAGGAGCTGGAGAAACAACACTGGAATCTATCCAGGACTCACAAAGAACAAAGACATTGTTACAGAGCCATTTGTGGAGATGATCAGAGGAGGCCTAATTAACAAAAGCAGCATATCAAGTTATGCTTAAGTTGAAACAGACTTTTTATTTTACTTGCTTTTACAGCAAAATGCTTCTGTGTTGTGCAGAGGATTTATTTGAAGCTCTGTGTTGTGCAGAAGATTTACTTGAAGCTGTGGCAGACCAGAGGACCACAGTGTAGAGTGGCCGGTAAGAGGCTCACAGCTGTATGAAGAAAGAAGTTCTCGTGGACAACTGGAACCAGAACACAAAGTGGACTCTGCCTGGTAGTGTTTTGATTCAGTGGGAGTCCAACAGGACAAAGAGGTGAATCAGTGCTGCATCTCACTTGACTCACAGGATACTATGCAGTTCAAGGGTGTGTGTATTTAAGTTGTGTCCGTTCTGTGCTTAAAGCCTCCGTGAGTAAAGCACTTGTTTTCTGAGTTTATGAGACTGGATTAATGTGTCAAACCAGGAGGACATCATACTCAAGGAGCACATACAGTCTACAGATTTCAGATGCATCTTTACATGTTAAATGCCAGAATTTATGATAATTTATTTTATTTTACTTTTCTTCATCAGTAATTTGCCAGTTGTACCCTTTGGAAGCAAAATTCACCTCAAAAGAACATCATTTTTGTGTAAGGGATCAGAGCCAAACGACAACTCGGATCTGCAGGGAATGGAACTGAAATCACACAGGACAGATACAGACACACTGACAAAGGCTTGGAAATACTGAGAAAAGTAGTAAAAGCACAACACCGTATTGCTGCAAAAGACAAATCCTATTTTTTCTCCAAAGTCATGGTTGTTTGACATCTTGACGGCACCCCTCTGTTGTCATGGCAATGTCCGCTACACCAGGAGGCTGCAGTGAGGCAGACAGCTCAGTGAAGTGGCAACTGTGTTACGATGTCACTGCCAAGACGTGGTGGATGGTGAGTTTGACTTTTGACTCTTAACTTCTTAAGGGCTCAAAACATCTGGGTTTGGGATCTTGACTGCATAATTACTGTTAATCAGTACTTCTCTGGTTATCTACTAAAACTGATTCAAATGGATTTTTTTGATCAGATTCCTGACTGTTTTATTATAATAAAATCCTGAGGTTTACCCACCATAACAAGAACACATAGACTATGGGGATTTCTTCTTCATTAAGCTATTCTTGGATATTAACACTGAATGAAATGACTCAGAGAAAGGTTTTTCATGTATTTTCACAGTCAGCGGCATTACGCTCACTGAGTCTGTTGTCCCACTTGTTCTTACTGCCACTGCAATACATAAGCCTGTGTACGGTTCAAGTAAATTTTTCAATAATGTACCAGCTGTATAGATGCTGCACATTAACTCTGTAGACAGCTAGGAACATACACACCTGCCCTGTGTATGGAGTGTGGCTGTGTGTGTGTTTGAAAAACAGCTCAGAGTGATAAAGCTTTGGAAATGAGAGCAAATTTTCCCCTCAAGCAGAAATGTTTTCTACTGAGATGGGCTTTAATTTGTGCCCCGTGTACCAGATCTGCATCAAACTCCTCATATCTTTCAATAAACTTTGAATTCAATTACACTGGCATGTCCACTTGACATCGAACATGACATTCAGAAAAGTCAGAGCACTCAGAAGCACTTAATAATTGTTCAATACACAGAAGACAATCACTGTCCTTTCAAAAACTTCTTGCTAACATCACTTATCTTAAAGTATTAACAAGATGTACACTGATGCCTCCAAGGTACCATTACTATCAGAAATTCCATTAATTACACACATCTTTAAGAAAAGTACTGTTTATTTCAACTCTGTTATTTTGTTGCTGTGGGCATAATTTTGATCATTAATCATTATACTCACAAGTTAATTGTAGAGTTCTGGAAAACAGAGTGACATCCTACAGACACGGCAAGAAACGTGCAGTGAGACAAAGACTAAACTTTCAAACTTATTGGGAAGAAAAATACCAACCTCAGACCTACTTCCTGTCTACTGCACTTACTTACTGTAATTGTGCAAAGTTTTCATATTATGCCATAGCATGCCATATTCTCTGTGACTTCCAAATAAAGTGGGTTAGATAATAAGCCTTTTTTTTTTTTTTTTTTTTTTTACTAAATAACAGTAAATAGAAATGTCCTATCAGTGCAGTATTGTTAGCTCTGTGCTTGGACTCTGTGTAGGTGGCACCATACTGTCAATGAGGTTTGTCACTAGACATGTGGCTCAATGTGTTTTTTATGTATTATGGCTTTAATTTTAGTTATGTGCCAGTTATATGCTAATGCATTATTATTATTTGCAGATTTGGTCAGATTATAATGATTATAACTGGTACTGAGCTATGTAGTGTTGGCTACACTGCAGAAATAACAGAAACCCGCAGACCTTTGTTCAGTTATTATTCTTTAACAATCTGTGAGATTACAGCAAGTAGATGCTAATTCTAGTATTCATTCTGTTTCTTGGTTGACATTAGCAGTAGGAATAAAAGCAAATTGCAGAGTTTTTTTTTTTTTTTTTTTTAAGAAAAGGCAGTGCTTGCCTATAACTCCAGTCAACATTCCATTTAGGCTTAAACAACTCACTGGGTGGCAAAAGATGTGTGGGAGGGTAGCAGTCAGTAATGATCTTTATAATGAGACGAGAAGAGGAGGGGTCACAGAGAGACAGATAGACAAACAGACAAAATAGGATTTATTTATATCTACTATTATATCTACATGTTGCAACCTAAACATTTAACTCTTACTGTTAAATTAACATAATTGAAACATTTTCAAAGTAAATAATGAAGACAGTTCTTTCAGTGAGTCAAATTTTCCATAAAATCTGCCAGGGGTCCAAAGAACCTCTTCAGCACACTGCTGCCCTCCACTTAATTAGTGTTTTTTAGTTTGAAGATATTGTCCACTGTGTTGCAACCATAGATTGCATGGACGTGACCAACTTTTTTTCACAAGACTGACAATTGACTGTGGAGGAGTGGTTTACCCGTGAGGGCCTACACAAGTTGGTCTGGCTCTGCTCGAGTGGTGGAGTCATTGCCAATCAGGTGGCAGAAGAAGGCTTGGGATGCTTGACATTTTGACCCCTGACTGTGGAACCATTTTCAGTATGTTTTCTAATAAAATCAAGATTCCAGACATAAAGAAAAAAATCAGATTATCATTGAAAAATGCTTGTTTCAGGTCCAATACAACTTTTTCAACAATGTGTTTCAGTGCCAATGTTTCTTTTTTGTTTTTTTTCATTTCCAGATCTGTTTCTGTGTGTGTGTGTGTGTGTGTGTGTGTGTGTGTGTGTGTGTGTGTGAGAGAGAGAGAGAGAGAGAAAGAGAGTGATAAATGTATCAGTAATAGCTGATATTACTGTATATTTTAGCCATGGGTTTAAGTCTGCTGCCAAGAAGCTAAGGTAAGGTTGAATGTTTGCATAGTCAGCAGTGGTCGAGGAAGTATTCAGATCCTTTGCTGAAGTAAAAGTAGCAGTATAATGCTGTAAAAGTACTCCATTACAAATAAAGTACAAAGAACATATTGGTTGGATAAAACTGTAAAAAAGATAAAACTGTAATTGGTAAAGCACAAACTATAGCTGTCAAATAGTGGAGTAAAATGTACAATATTTGCCACTGAAGAGTAGTGAAGTAATGATGTAAAGTAGCATGAAATCGAAATATTCAGTATATAGTCAATATGAGCCTCATACATAATTAGGCAGAACTGACAATCAATGGCATTTTACTAATTGTGAATTCAGATCAAAAAACGTTGACATGATATTCTTTTTAAAGGAAATTATGAACCATGTATTATATAAGACTGGATGATTTGCAGCCTGGTAGTTATTGTTTAGGAAAATTTACACACATAGTAACAAAAAATAGTCAGACTCTTCTTTGTTTGGATGATTCAATTCACTCCTCTAGCGCATTCACTGTCTGTCACTGACCGAGACTGTGAAGAAGACATTCAACTGCAACTTCATTATAGATTGATTTGTCACAGAAAGTCTCATCAAACATTAGTACTGTGGTGATGTGTACATCCGGCAGAAAGAGGCTGAGCTCTGTAAGCCCAGCTGATAACTCTTAAAGTAGATAATTCCTGCACTAACATCTGTTCTTTGGATGCACAACTCTGCCCTACTCCTTACCTCCCTCTTCTACATCCCCTCCTTTTCACAACTCCACAAAGTTAGGCATAGGGCACACCAAATACAAAGCTCTGCTGCTTTCATCTACCATGAACAATGAATGGCTGCCCTCTAGCAGCAAAAAGAAAAAAGAAAAAAAAAGAAGGAAAAAGAACACCCATGCGGTGTGAAGACATATTTACCTCTGAGTGTAACTCAGCAGAGTCCACATTGATGTTAGTCAGGACAGTCAGATATACACTGGGCACAATGCACCCAAACTTTTCACTCTAGGTCTGTTGCAAGTAATTAGGAAATGGTCCAATTCAGTTAATTTCTGTGTAATAAAAGGGTTGATTTAATAATGTGAGCCTTCTGATGGGGAAAGTGGCCATTTTTGTGTGTATGTGTTTTCGTTTCCATTGTCTTCACGGGAGCTACGTCTGCTTGTGTTGTCTAATGGCTTCCTTTGCTCGAAGAGTACCACTTTCAAATAATCACCATTTACAGTAGTGTAAATTGAGATTGAAAGCTGGTGAAACTCTTGACTTTGAAAACAGCAGAAGACAGAAAATCTCACTATGAAGTCCATTCTTCCAATTGTTTCATATGGGCTGTGTCTGAAATCACTCCCTAGTTACTTGTATCCTATATGCTATGTGAATACTGATGCTCTTTATTCAGTCCTCAAAAATTCCCACAATGAAATGAAAATAGTATTCCATCCTGTTTAACAATCCCACAATGCAATGTGTCACATTTTAAAAATATGAAAATGACAATGCTATACCTGATCACAAAATGGTAATGATTTTTTTGTAATGGAAATTTAAATTTACAGCTCACTGTAGAGTATGATAGAGGGCCAGACTCACAAAGAAAATGTTGTTGTGCAAACATGCACTGCAGTTTGTTCAGAGCCTTATATTCCAACACAGCAGTATGTCCGTCAGTGTAATCTGCTTGACATACTAAAAAATTAGTTGAAATGTACATAAATGACCCAAAGTCTCTGGCGAGACTCTTTTCTTCTGTGGTTCCCTGGTGGTGGAACGAGTGACCAAACCCCATTTGATCTGCATAGTCCCTCTTGATCTTAAGGAACACCCTCTCTCTTAACAAACAAAAAAAAATGCTCTCTTTTCACTCTATGCACTCTATGCATTACCTCGTAGCACTGCCTCATAGCACCTATGTCCAATTGGACCAGAAATTAGTGTTATGGCACTTACTCTTGTTGTTTTTTCCTGTCCAGAACCTTGCTTGTGATGTGTGAAAATCTCATAGGTACGTTGCTTTGGACAAAAGCATCTGTCAAATGACAAATTGTAATTGTAATTGTAATTAAAAATGGTTAACAGTCTGGTTAGGTTTAGGCACAAAAAACTCTTGATTAGGGTTAAGGTTAGGCTACAAACACAGCTGGAAAATATCTGGACGTCTCGTTAAATATACCCGAAGTAGTCACCACAAGTACAGTTTGAACAGAAGTCTACTGCTTGGCAGTCATCTTGCCTCACTGTTATGCCACCATCATCCTGATGAGAAAAACTCAGCCCTCATATACATGTACATCTAAACAGGTGGGGCCACTTCAGTAGAATATGTATCAGTGGCAGTAAGTATCTTATTAGTATTTAATTTAAGTTTAAATTTTTAGACTTAAATTTCATGGTGCTGTGTTAGGTGGCTACCTGTTGCAGTAGCTCCTTCGTTTTCCTTTGTTCATTTTTGTTCATTTGGTGTGTTTTCCGATCTTTTTTCAAATTTTATCTTTGCAACTGTGTTACTGGTAACTGTGTAGCAGTGTTTTACAACTTTTAGTGGTCCTTCTGTTACTTTGTGCACTCTTCATAATGGAGGGCCGTACAGAGAGGAGTGGGGGCATGGTTTACACACGCAAGCAGCTGATCGTGTTGTGTAAACCCAGGCTCTTGCCCGGAGAGAGGATTGTAGTCCCGGACGAGATGATGAGGTGGCGTCTGGGCTGCAGAGCTGGAGCTAAATGGGGACTTTAATCACAACACTTTGGACAAAACTTTGCCAACATTCCACCAATGTATTAACTGCCTCACCAGAGAAAACACCACACTGCTAATGCCAAGGATGCATACTGTGCCACAGCCCTTCCTCACCTAGGCAGAGCTGATCACAGTCTGGTGTTGTTAACACCTCAATATGTCCCTCTTCACAAGGTCCCTCTGAACATCCTCTTCACAACCTCGTGGACAGACAGTGGAGCTCCTTCTCCAATAGACTGCTACAGTTCCGCTGTCACAAGGACTGCTTCAGGAAATAATTCCTGCCATGAGCCTTCACACTATACAACATAAGGTCAAGTAAACAGTTAATCTCCACCAACCTGACAAACTCCAATAGTTCAGCATTTACATATTATTTGCACTACTGCAATATTGCACATTACTGTTTATTGTTTACATTTATTTATCACTTGCAACTTGCACATATTTTTTCTGGTATATAGTTTATAGCTCCGTCTCTCTCTCTTTAAGAACTGCTTTTACTTTTTGTTTATATACTTAGTTATATTGTATTACATTATATTAAATCAGATTCGATTAAACTTTCTTGTTATCGTTCCTCTTGTCATCCATTCGTAAAAGCTGTTCCTGTGCTTGCTGATGCAGGAACAGAGGCTCCTGAACCTCCTACCAAATGAGAGGGGGGCAAACAGTCCATGGTTGGGAAGGGAACTGTCTCTGCTGGTGCTGTGAGCCCTTGTTAGACACCGCTTGTGCTGGAGGTTCTCAATGGCAGTAACTAGGATTTGATGAGCCAGGTTAACTTTCTTCAGTCTCCTCAGGAAGTCGAGGCATTGTTGAGCCTTCTTTTTCAGAGCGGAGGAGTTAAGGGTACAGGAGAGGTCCTCGGAGATGTGGACACCCAGGAACTTGAAGATGGAGACACGTTCAGCCTCAGCCCTGTCGATGTGAAATGGGGTGTGACTGCAGCCTTTAGTTTTCCTGTAGTCCACAATGAACTCCTTGGTCTTCTTGGTGTTGAGGGCCAGCTGCTGAACCTGTAGGCTGACTTGTCATTGTTGTTAATCAGGCCTATCACCGTGATGTTGTCTGTCAACTTGATGATGGAGTTGGAGCCATCAGAATCAGAATCAGAATCAGATAAAGCTTTATTGCCGAGTACGATTTTACACATACGAGGAATTTGAGGTTGGTGCATGACACATCTATTAAAAAGAAGCTATTAAAAAGTAAAAAATATAACAATATAAATATATATACACAAGTCTGTTTTTTTTCTTCCAGAAGCACAGTCTGTTTTTTCAAAAGGAAGTCCAAGCAGAGTGTTAATGTAACGCATTGGGTTATGGCACTGTCAATGTGACAAGTAGAGGCAGAGGTGGAGTGTGAAGAGTGTCAGGGGAGGTTCCAGGCCTTGTGAATAAGGCTGACAGCAGACGGGAAAAAACTGTTCTTATGGCATGAGGTTTTGGTCCTGATGGACCGCAGCCTCCTGCCAGAGGGGAGTGTCTCAAAGAGTTTGTGTCCAGGGTGGGACGGATCCGCCACAATCTTTCCTGCATGCCTCAGGGTCCTGAAGGTGTACAGGTCCTGGAGAGACGGGAGATTGCAGTCAATCACCTTCTCTGCAGACCTAATGACACTCTGCAGTCTGCCCTTGTCCTTGGCGGTGGCAGCAGTGTACCAGATGGTGATGGAGGAGGTGAGGATGGACTCGATGATGGCTGTGTAGAAGTGCACCATCATTGTCTTTGGCAGATTGAATTTCTTCAGCTGCCGTAGGAAGTACATCTTCTGCTGTGCTTTCTTGATGAGGGAGCTGATGTTCGGCTCCCACTTGAGGTCTTGGGAGATGATAGTTCCCAGGAAGTGAAAAGACTCCACAGTGTCAATAGTGGAGTCACAGAGGGTGATGGGGGCAGGTGAGGCTGAGTTCTTCCTGTAGTCCACAGCCATCTCCACTATCTTTAGAGTGTTGAGCTCTAGGTTGTTCTGGTTGCACCAGGTCACTAGATGGTCAACCTCCCACCTGTAGGCGGACTTGTCGCCATTAGAGATGAGTCCGATGAGGGTGGTGTCGTCCACAAACTTCAGGAGCTTGACAGACTGGTGACTGGAGGTGCAGCTGTTCTTGTACAGGGAGAAGAGCAGAGGAGAAAAAACGCAGCCCTGAGGGGATCCAGTGCCGATGGTCTTTACGTCAGAGACGTGTTTCCCCAGCTTCACACACTGTTTCCTGTCAGACAGGAAGTCTGTAATCCACCTGCAGGTGGAGTCAGGCACGCTCAGCTGGGAGAGCTTCTCCTGAAGCAGAGTTGGAATGATGGTGTTAAAAGCAGAGCTGAAGGGGGGGGTTACGTGACGTCACCAAGCAAGATGGTTGCCTAGTTGGATACATCCCGATAAACCCACCAACTTACCCCAAATACGCTAGTTTAATCTGAATGGTTGTACTCTAAATCTTGGTAAAGCGATAGTTTATACTTTAACTGCACTGGGAACTTTGGTAACTCGTGTATTATGGAAACTAGAGCAACAAAACACGGTGCCAATACTCCGCTAGCAAGCGGGGCGGGTGCTAATCTAACAGACGGCATGGGCACCATGATGGGAACCGTTAAAGGAGAGTTCAACAGTGGAGCTGTCTTGGCTGCCATGCAATAGTCCCTGGAGAAAGCTACGGAAGTGATGGGACAAGTCGGGAAGCTTTTGGTGGCTCTGCAGGCAGACATGACAGAAATTAAAGAGGCCTAAGAACAGTCTAACAACAGATGTCAACGGGATACTGATCCGGCTGGACGAAGCAGAAAGCCGCATCTCTCGGTTAGAGGATGACAACCACCTGCTTTGTCAAACAGCAGATAAAAATGCTAAAAAGTGTGAGGAACTGCATCAGGCCGTTGTAGACGCTGCCAACAGAGACAGATGCCAAAACTTGCGACTCGTCCGCCTGAGGGAGAAATTTGAAGGTAGAAACCCGACAGAATGCATGAATAAGATAACCTCCGAGACCCTGGGGATTGAGTTTCTTAGAGAGGGAACAAGTGTTGTCTGCTGCAAGGGAGAAATACACGAATAAGGAGGATGTGATCTGGGAAGGATCCAAGCTGTCATTTTTCCCCGACATGACTAAAGAGACGGCAAAGAAGCGGAGAAAGTTCACAGATTCCAGGCTGCACAATCTGGATGTGCGCTTCACCCTCACGTACCCTGCTGAACTATGCTTCACATGGAGGGGAAAAAGAATGAAGTTTACTGATCACAGAGCAGCAATGGACTTTTTTAACAAGGAGGAGACAGTGCAGCAGAGAGCATCAGAGGACAGCAATTGAGCTTTACTCCAGCGGGCTGACAGTTTGACCAACGCATGATATAAGGATCTACACTGATGGGACAACATGGCTCAATATGAACAGGACATGACCTTTTGTTTAATTATTTGTGCACCTGATTTCTGAGCACGTTCAAGACGTGGTGAGTATGGGACATGTAGTGGGCTACGTAGCGGCCTGAAAATGTGAAATAACCTGAGAGGTCCTCTTTGTATGAATTTTAAGCCGAAGATGACGTGGTGTGTCATAATTTATTTTTAAGTCTATTAGAGCCAGTAATGTCAGAACAATGGAAATGGGTATGTTGTTTTTTCTGTTTGGGTTTCGATCCCAAGATATGCAAATAATATTTTAAGACTGTGAAAATGTCGATTGTAGGTCCGTGCATATACATGTGTGCATACTATTTACAGTATTTATAGTATAGTATTTATAGTATTTACTTATTTACTGTATAGCAATTATAAAAAGAGACGACTATCAGGTGACTTTTTGAGGGGTGGGGGGGGCTCCTAATGGGGACCATCTGAGCATGATTCATGGACTGTGTTTGCGGTGGGTCTCTCAAGAGTGAGAGAGAAAGGGGGGGCGGGTATGTTGTTCTGTGTATGGGGGTTTGTTTAGTGTTCCATGTTCCGCAGGGGTTTTATACAAGGTTTTTTTTTGCATGTTATGGATGACATGGGTTTTGACAGGCAGCGGGGTGGCACCTCCTCTCTCCTTTGTCTCTGTTTCTTCTTTTCACTCTCCACCTTCCTCTATGCAAATTATCATCTCAGTATGGACCATATATGAAGTACCTGCTAAATTATGGCTAGTTGTGTGAGGATAGTATCCTGGAATGTAAACGGGCTACAAAACAATGCAATGATATTTGTGGAAGCTAAAATTAATGGGAAAAAAGTTAATTTATGTGACATTTATGCACCGAATATCAGAGACCCAGCCTTTTTTCACGGATTAAATAACTTAATAGGGGACATAACTGATGGGCACACAATTTTAGCAGGGGATGTTAATCAAGTTTTGGATGGGGCCCTGGATAAAACCACCTTCTCTAATACTGTACCAAAAGACAGGATGGCAATTAAACTCTTAATGAAGGACCTGGGACTGATTGATATATGGAGGTTTGTCAACCCAAGACAGAGAGAATATACATTCTATTCCCACAATCGTAAATCTCACTCTAGGATAGATTATTTTCTGATTGGTAAGAATCTAGTAGAGAGCATCTCAGATTGTTCAATAGAACCCATAGCTCTGACCGATCATGCTGCAGTGCAGCTAGATTTAGAGATGAAGTCAGATGGAGCAATGAAAAATAGGTGGAGGCTTAATGTATTGTTACTACAGGACCCAGACTTTAGTAGCTTATTAGAAAATGAACTTGATAATTTCTTTCTGGTGAACACCGGGTCAACAGATAAGTTTGGGACTGTTTGGGAGGCCTCTAAGGCTTATATAAGGGGGAAAGTTATTGCCTATTCAAGCAGGAAAAAAGAGAGCGAATGCAACATTTAAAAGATCTTGAATCTAAGCTTAAAGAATTAGAGAAATCACTGTCCGAGAAACACTCTGACCTATTGTTGAAAAAAGTATGTGACTTGAAATTTCAAATAAATGAAATATACAACAAAAAAGCAGAGTATGCCCTATTTAGGTTGAAAAGTAATTTTTATGACAGTGGTGAAAAATCAGGTAAACTATTGGCTAGACAGTTACACCAAAAGGAGATTAGCTATACCATACCAGCTGTAAAAAATGGGATGCTTGAATTGGTGACAGACACAGGGGATATCAACAAGGTATTTGCAAATTTTTATGAACAACTTTATAGATCAGAGGTCAATCCAGAGGTGGGTAACTACGAGACATTTTTCTCAAATATCAACTTGCCAGAAATATCACGGGATCAGAAAGACTTTCTAGACAGCCCCGTAACAATAGAGGAGATTAAAAAAGCCATTTCATCAATGAGGGCTGGAAAGTCGCCTGGTCTAGACGGCTTTCTCTCAGAATATTATAAGAAGTATACTGACAAACTGGCTACTATCCTTAAAACAGGGTTTGATGAATCATTCTCATTGGGAAAACTACCAGAAACATTTAATGAAGCACTGATCTCCCTAATTGTCAGAAAAGATAAAGATCCCACTGACCCACAAGTTTAGGGCCTATTAGTCTGATCAATGTGGATTGTAAAATTCTGACCAAGGTTCTTGCTATGAGGCTACAGAGTATTCTACCACATTTAATACACTGGGATCAAGTGGGATTTATTAAAGGAAGGTCATCTTCAGATAACAGATACCTCATATGGCTTAATCGAGATGAAAGCATCCCAATAGCCGTCTTCTCCTTAGATGCCCAAAAGGCGTTTGATAGGGTGGAGTGGGGCTTTTTACGGTATACACTTGGAACATTTGGGTTTGGTGAAGGTTTTATCAAATGGGTTAAATGTGATCTATTCAGATCCCAGGGCAACAGTGATAACGAATGGACTGACCTCGCCCTTCTTTGACCTAACACATGGGACCAAACAGGGAGACCCTCTACTTTTTACGCTGTTCCTTGAGCCATTGCAAGTAGGACAGAAACTGATATTAAAGGAGTGTCACAAGGGGGGGAGGAACACAAAATGTTTCTGTATGCAGATGACATTTTATTACTCATCAAAGAGCCTATAGTGTCCATCCCTAGTGTTCTGTCAACAATTGAATCATTCTCAAAATTATCAGGCTACAAAATAAATTATCAAAAATCCGAAGGTATGCCAGTATCGAGAGGTTGCAATCAATCAGTAATCTCTACATTCCAGTTTCAGGTATGATTACAGACTTTTTATGGAATGGGAAAAAGCCCAGAATTGCTTTGAGGAAACTGTACCTCAAGAGATATTGGAGGACTGACTCTTCCAAATATGGAATTATATAGCATATCATTTGAAATGAACAAACTAACAAATCACTGGACAGATTATGGGTCAAGCCCTAGTTGGGTTAAGATCGAGAAGGAACTTGCAGCTCCATTTAATATTATAGAATTGTTATCACAGAAGAAAATAGGCAAACAGACAGAAGAGGAAAACCTTATCTTACTCTCGGTGGGCTTGGGCAAGAGCACATAAGATCTTGGGGATCTCACGGTATAAGCAGGGTTATTCTTCTATATGGAATAACCCTTCAATTTGTATAGGGAAAAAGACATGCTTCTGGGGTGCATGGTTGACAAAAGGGGTACGTGTTGTTAATAACCTCTACAGGGACCAGTCATTTATATCATTTCAGGACCTTAAAGAACAATATGATTTAACAGATAAAGGGGATTTCTGGAAGTACTTAGAGCTGAGGAGTAGAGTGAGTTCTCACTATTTTATAGGAAAATGTCAAATATTCAAACAAGAATGTGTGAAAGTTTGAGACTAATATGGCAAAAGGATCTCGGTGGTGAGATTAGTGAAGATGTATGGCAAGAAGTGATTTCAAATGTAGGCTGGGCTACAAGGGATGCAAGGAGTAAGTTCATCCACTATAAGATTGTACACAGATATTATTTTACACCACTGAAATTGTTTAAAATGGGATTAACTCAGGACAGTACATGCTGGA
This sequence comes from Chaetodon trifasciatus, assembly GCA_037975065.1. NCBI lineage: Eukaryota > Metazoa > Chordata > Actinopteri > Chaetodontiformes > Chaetodontidae > Chaetodon > Chaetodon trifasciatus. Next base: position 358,169 of record JBBMOE010000026.1, read on the forward strand.
AATGTCATAAAGAGTTGGGCACATTCCTTCATGCCATATGGGACTGCCCTATGATACTGCCCTTCTAAAAGGTGGTGTTGAAAAACCTCGAGGGATGGCTTAAATGACCTCTACCAGAATCCCCACAATTATGTCTGTTGGCAGATAAGACTCTAATGCCATCGGGCCTTACCAAAGCAGAGCTCCGGCTGACATAACCGGTTTTATTGTTAGAGCTCGGCTCATACTACGCAACTGGAAGAGCCCACATAAACCAGAGTTTGTGGAATGGTTTAAACTCATGACAGAGACTTCTGCCTTTGAAAAGATGATTGCCAGGGTTAATATTATTCAGAGTAAGACGAGTCAGGTATGGGATGTCTTTGTGGACTACATAAAGAATGTGACACCATAGAGGGGTGCAAGGAAGGGTGGGAAGGATAGGTATTATTATGCCTGTAATTGTGTTTATATATGCTTTGAATGTGTATGAATCATGAGGGATGCCGGGGGTGGGAGCTGCCTTTAAGCTGTTAGCTGAGTTTTTTTTTTTTTTTTTTTTTCTCTCATATCCTATCTATCTATTTCTCTGTTTATTTTCTTAAACAGACTATTAATTTGTTTATGCCACATCTGTGTCATTTGAAAATGTCTGTAAAAATATTCTGTTAAAACAAATAAAAATTTGAATGACATAAAAAAAAAATAAAATAAAAAAATAAAATAAAAAAGCAGAGCTGAAATCCACAAACAGGATCCTGGCATAGGTTCCTGCAGAGTCCAGGTGCTGGAGGATGAAGTGGAGGGCCAAGTTGACTGCATCGTCCACAGACCTGTTGGCTCTGTAAGCAAACTGCAGGGGGTCCAGGAGAGGGTCGGTGATGTCTTTGATGTGTGAGAGCACAAGGCGCTCAAAAGACTTCATGACCACAGAGGTCAGGGCGACGGGTCTGAAGTCATTAAGTCCTGTGGTCCTTGGCTTCTTGGGAACTGGGATGATGGTTGAAGACTTGAAGCAGGCTGGCATGTGACATGTCTCCAGTGAGGTGTTAAAAATTTCTGTAAACACTGGAGACAGCTGATCAGCGCAGTGCTTCAAGGTGGATGGGGAGACAGAATCTGGTCCAGCTGCTTTCCGGGAGTTCTGTCTCCTGAAGAGTTTGTTGACGTCCCTCTCATGAATGGAAAGTCGTCACTGAGGTGTGTGGGGGGGGTCCTTTAAGGTGGGCATTGGCTGCATGACTGCATGCACAGACATGCAGTTGTGGGTGAAGAAGGAGTAGAGAAGAGGGCTCAGCACACAGCCCTGTGGGACACCGGTGTTAAGGGGCAGGGTGGCGGAGGTGTGGTTGTCTAACCTAACAGACTCGAGTCTGTTGGTCAGGATGTCCAGAGTCCAGTTGCAGAGGGAGGTGCTGATGCCGAGGTCACTGAGTTGCTGTTGTAAATGCTGAGCTGAAGTTGATGAACAACATCCTCACATAGGTGTTGTTGTTGTCCAGGTGCATCAGGGTGCAGGTCATCCTCGGTCAACCTGTTTGGTCAGTAAGCAAACTGATGGGGCATTTGAGGTGGGCGAAGACCAGCCTCTTAAAGCACTTGATGATGATGGGGGTGAGTGTAACGGGGCGGATGTCATTAAGGCCCATTGCAGCTAACTGCTTCGGTACCGGTATGGTGGTGGTCGTCTTGAGGCACATGATGAAGATGAAGAAGTTGAAGATGTCAGTGAAGACCCCAACCAGCTGTTCTGCACAGGCCTTGAGCATGCAGCCAGGTATGCCGTCAGGGCCAGCACTCTTACAGACATCCGCCCTGCTGAATGCAGAACGCATGTCATAAGTGGAGAGCATGAGGGGCTGTTCATCTGGGTGGGGAGCAGTTTTGGTAGCTGGTTGTGTGTTGTCCTGGTCAAAGCAAGTGTAGAAGCTCATCAGGGAGGGAGGCATTTGGGTGATAGTGTATTGTGGTCTACAATATAATATAAGTACTTAGGTATACTTATACTTAGTTAAATTTTTAAGGGTCATATTTTAGACACTTTATATACTTAGTTGTATTCTACTGCTGCATCCGTAGAAGTTGCAGAGTATCCTAGAGCAGAAGGGCCATTGTCTTTATGAGTTAGTTGTCAGTCAGTTTGGTAAGTCCAGTTAAGGCTGACATGGACCTTGAGAAACCTGAAACCACTAACTCTCCGCCATAGTGCCATTAATGGAAATAGGGGCTTGTTCTTCTCCCTGTTGCTTCCTGAAGTCCACAATCTGCTCCTCTGTTTTGCAGACAGACAGAGCTCTCACAGTGCAAATTAAAGTTGAATGTGCAAAGTTACACAGAAAAATAAAACTGAATGTGCAAAGTCCCTCAGAAGATAAGTCTCCCTTCCTTGCACTGAGGGAAGTCATTGTACAGCATTATTGTGGTCCTTACTACAGAGAAGCTGTAGAAACCTCCTACTGAAAACACTCTGATGTCTGATAAGTAGGTCATGCAGGGGATGTAAAGTGTTTTTCATTATGTTGTTCATGTGTATTTCTTATTGTGACTGGCTCTGATGCTACTGCCCCTACAGATGGCTGCACAAAAAACTGCACTTGCAACAACAGACTTGTAAAGATCTGCAACATTTTGCTGCACATATTGAAGGACCTGCGCTTTGTCAAGATGTAGAGTCTGCTCTGTCCCTTCCTGTTGACAACCTAAGTGTTATACTTCCAGTCCAGTCTGTTGTCAAGGTGAACTCCCAGGTATTTGAAGCTCTGCTCTACCTCCACCGTTTCATCCAGGATTGTATTGAAATTACCTTTGGTCCTCCTAAAGTCCACAACCATCTCCTTTGTCTTCGTCACATTTAGGAGGAGGTGGTTAATCCCACACCATGTCACAAAGTGGTCCACCTCACTCACTACTTACTACTTATTACTTACTACGTTCCACCACTGATACACCGCACAACTGCAGAGTCATCAGATATTTTCTGCAGATGACAGGGCTGTGAATTGTAAAGTGTAAAGAGGGAAGGTGAGAGTACAGTCCCTTGTGGTGCACCTATGCTGCTGACCACCTGTTGAGACACACTGCCCCTCAGTCTCACAAACTGAGGACTGTCATTTAGGTAATCAATAATCCAGGAGGTTGTTGGTGTGTCTGCCTGAATCTCCTGCAGTTTTTCCTGCAGCAGCATAAACTGGATTGTGTTAAAGGCACTGTAGAAATGAAAGAATATAATCCAAACAGTGCTGACAACTTTATCCAAGTGAGCGTTGACTTTCTGAAACAGGTGAATGATGGCATCCTCAACACCAGCCTTGGGGAGGTAGGCAAACTGCAGTGGGTCCAAGGAGGTGAGCACCTGAAATCTGATACGGGCCAAAACCTGTCTCACTAGGACATTCATGATGTGAGATGTTAAGGGAACTGTTCAGTAATCATTTAGGGTAGATGGAGAAGATTTATTTGGTACCACAAGAATGCAGGATGTCTGTCATGACACTGGAACCTTGTCCTGGCTAAAGCTACAATAAGAAGAGGTGCTGTAGAATCCAACATAGCTGGTCTGCACAGGCCCTCAGGGCCCTGGGGCTGATACTATCTGGAGCTACAACTTTGTCTCTTCACATGGCGACTGGAATTACACAGGTGGGGGAGCTAAGATAAGACTGTATTGATCCCACACCAGGGAAATTCAGTCATTGCAGCAGGCAAGTATTAAAAAAGCAAAAACAGAGGCACAGAAGGGTCAGGATAAATAGTATAGGGTATATAGAATAAACAATCAATTATGTATGTACATTATGTACAGATTATACTATATGACATTAAAATACTAGTACCCATAAAAATACTATTGCCAATATTCTTATGAGAAAAACTGAAGGCATATATGAGCATGGATAACAGAGGTACAAAAAAACAAAAACAAAAAACTGTAGGTTTATGATGTGGAATTGGGAAACAGCATCAGCACAGTACTACATTACATGATGCTGGTGTTAAGCAGTCTGACAGCTATTGGGATGTCGGACCGGCGGTAGCGTTCTTTTTTACACACTCGATGCAGCAGTCTGTTACTGAAAGAGCTGCTTAAGTTCCCCACGGTCTCATGCAGGGGGTGGGATGGGTTGTCCATGATTGATGTCAGCCTGACTAACATCTTCTTCTCACCCACCTCCTCAATGGTGTCCAGAGGACAATTCAGGACAGAGCCAGCTCTTCTGACCAGTTTGTTTGGTCTTTTTCTGTCCACCTTAGAGCTTCTACAACCCCAGCAGACCGCTGCATAGACTTTTGCACCTCCTGTACAGGGCATCTGTGTTGTCCAGTCCAGTTTGTGGTTATGGTGAACACCCAGGTATTTGTACACATCCACAATCTCAATGTTCAAGCCCTGGATGCTGACTGGCATAATCTGTGGCACATTCCTTCAGAAAGATGATGACTCAATGTTTCCTGATATTGACAGAGGTGTTGATGGGGTTGTGTTGTCCATGGTGGGGGGAGGAACAGTGTGAGTCATTAATCCTTATAACCGAGGAGGCATAAGATGGGAGCAGCTGTAGGGACAGGAACTGTGTGGGGTCTGTATAGCTGGAGGAGAGAGGAGAAAGCTGAGGGTCCTAAACTGAATACATTGAATAACATATTCAGCTCATTGGCTCTATTTAGGTTTCCCTCAGCCCGATTCTGCTTCACTTTGAACCCCATAATCTTCTTCATTCCCAACCACACATGGTCTACAAGTGGTTTATATAGGTGAGTGGTTTACAAATCCAGTTCCTCTTCATCCGAGGTGTCAGGCGGGGTTGCAACGACGGTTCTCCGGTTATCATTCATGGACGATGGACGAAGCTCGAAGCTGGAGGAGATGAGGGGCAGAGGGTAGAATCAGAATCAGAATCAGAATCAGAATCAGAATCCGAAAAGCTTTATTGCCAAGTGCGATTTTACACATACAGGGAATTTGCTTTGGTGAGGTTGGTGCGTGACACGTCTATTAAAAAGAAGCTATTAAAAAAGTAAAAAATATAACAATAAGTAAATATATAACAATAGTAAAAAATATAGCAATATAAATATATATACACAAGTCTGTTTTTTTTTTGTTTTTTTTCCAGAAGCAGTCTGTTTTTTCAAAAGGAAGTCCAAGCAGAGCGTTAATGTAACGCATAGAGTTATGGCAATGTCAGTGTGACAAGTGGAGGCAAAGGTGAAGTGTGAAGAGTGTCGGGGGGTTCTGGGTCTTGCTAATAATGCTGACAGCAGACAGGAAAAAACTGTTCTTATGGCATGAGGTTTTGGTCCTGATGGACGGCAGCCTCCTGCCAGAGGGGAGTGTCTCAAAGAGTTTGTGTCTGGGGTGGGAGGGATCCGCCACAATCTTTCCTGCACGCCTCAGAGTCCTGGAGGAGTACAGGTCCTGGAGAGATGGGAGATTGCAGTCAATCACCTTCTCTGCAGACCTAATGACACGCTGCAGTCTGCCCTTGTCCTTGGCGGTGGCAGCAGCGTACCAGATGGTGATGGAGGAGGTGAGGATGGACTCGATGATGGCTGTGTAGAAGTGCACCATCATTGTCTTTGGCAGATTGAATTTCTTCAGCTGCCATAGGAAGTACATCCTCTGCTGTGCTTTCTTGATGAGGGAGCTGATGTTCGCCTCCCACTTGAGGTCCTGGGAGATGATAGTTCCCAGGAAGCGGAAAGACTCCACAGTGTCAGTAGTGGAGTCACAGAGGGTGATGGGGGCAAGTGAGGCTGAGTTCTTCCTGTAGTCCACAGCCATCTCCACTGTCTTTAGAGCGTTGAGTTCTAGGTTGTTCTGGTTACACCAGGTCACTAGATGGTCAACCTCCCACCTGTAGGCGAACTTGTCGCCATTAGAGATGAGTGCTAATGCTGTGCCGTACTTAATTCTACTATAGTACCGGCCTTGACAACAATTTAGATGAACAATTCTATAAATTCTTATATCAAATTCTCTCCATCGATACTTATCTAGAAAGGAGCAAAACTGCATCCCGAAACCCCTGGGCTGTGGAATGGTACTGGGTATCAGAAAATTTGCTACCTGGCCATGAAGAAATCGTGCAATTCAACAAGAAATATTTAGATGGGCAAAAGGTGTTGTGACATAAAACACTGGATCTTTTTGCAGGACCTCAGAAGCAGACAATCGACAAGAGAACAAAAGGAGCCGTTTAACACAAACGGTTTATTTAGCTAAATGAACGAAACAACCACAAACATAACCAAAAACCTGACTAACCACACACGAGACTAGAAAACACAAAATCAGCCCTAAACAAAAATATCTACTACACTGTGAGAAACAAGACAAACTGTATAGTGCAAAACAAACTGAGGAAGCCACAATATGGAACTATGGAACTAAAGGGAGAATAGAGAGAATGTGAGTGGCTGTGTGTGTGTGTGTGTGTGTGTGTATATATATATATATATATATATATATATATATATGACTCTGGATAAAGCTAGATAGAAATCTAACTAATTGGTCAAACATTTTGCAACATTTCTTAGTTTCCTTGTTGTGCAGTTTAATCTGTCTTCTCTTTTTTCCTCTAATTGCAAAAAATAAGAATTTGGCACAGTTGAGCATTAGCAAAATTATACAGTGTGCTATTAGCCTGGTGTTTTTGGTGTTGCTAATTAAACAACCCGCAAAATCTTAACTTTTGTTAACCTTTATTTTTGAGTCTGACAAAGTTCCAGTTCATATCTTCTGTCATTCTGCACAGAACGTGTTTGACAAAGAGGGTATGTGAGACTAGAAACTGCAAGAGATGGCATTAGAGGCCTGATGACAACAAGAACTGGTAGGCTCAGAGAGGATTCAGACAGTGGTCTTGCATGCCACACAGTAATGCCTTGTACTTTTTTTTTAAACATTGTTTTTATTTTATTTTGCATTACTCAGGGTATATAACATTTATGCAATATTTTTTATTTTACTTTTATTTTTATTTTTTTTCTGTCTTCTTGAATTTCTGTCTTCGTGAATTTTCCCCATTGTGGGATAAATAAAGTCTATCTTATCTTATCTTATCTTATCTTATCTTATCTTATATACGCTCGTTCTCTCTCTTATATTTATAGCTTAGAATTTATAAAAAATTATATTACACTGTTGATACAAAATACAAATCGATATTACCTTAGCAAAAATAAAACAAACATTGAAAGATAAACATAAGAAATAAATAATAACAAAAAATATTAACAAAATTAACCTAAATTCTCCAACTGTAGAAGCTCTGCTATATCTTCCTTTTTTTTATAAAGTCGCTGAATGGTTTCCAAATTCCTTCATACACACCCAATTTATTTTTTAAAATGTATGTTATTCTTTCCATTGACATACACTGTGCTATACATTTGATCCAAGCTCCTATTGTAGGCACCACAGTTTTTTTTCCAGTTCAGAGCTATCAGACGTTTTGCTTGTAATACAGCAAAATTAATAAATGTATATTCTCTAGCTCTCAGATTGAGGTCTGGTGGATACAAATGTAACAGAGTCAATAATGGGATCGAGTGAAATATTTACCAACAGAACAGTCAGAATTTTATCCATCACCTCCCTTTAGAATTTCTTTATCTTGTCGCATTCCCAGATACAGTGTATAAATGTTCCTTTAACTTCATTACATTTAAAACATGTATCAGCTATATCACTGTTGCATCTATGAAGCCTGACAGGGGTTATGTAGGTCCGCATTAGCCAATTGTATTGGAGTAATTATGAATTAGTGTTGGCTGTTTGTGATTGTGCCTCCTTACAGGCTGTGGACCAATCATCATTTGAAATGTCCACTTTTAATTTTGTACTCCATGTATCAAGTTTGGGTGCTGATGATTCCTTAGAACCAGATGTCAGCCAGTTGTATATTAATGAAATCCAACTTTTGTTAATACAGTTGTTAGTAATTTCCTCTAAAGGTGTAAATGTAGGAATTGCTAATGACTTGTTCTGCATAGCAGAAATAAAGCTCCGCAATTGCAAATATTTGAAGAAGTGTTTGTGTTCCTTTGGGATATTAAATATGTGAGAAATTTCCTCAAAAGACAATAAAACATCTTCCTTATACAGGTCTGATATTTTACTTAGCCCTTTCTTTGCCCACAGTTTGAACCCATCATCCAGCTTGTCTGGTTTAAATGAGACATTACCCCAAATTGGGCTAAATTGTGACAGGGAATTGAATATTTTCATGTGTTTCTTTACCTCGCACTACACATTAACCATAATCAATATTATAGGATGAGCTGTATTCTCTTTTAGATATTTAAATTCAGCTGATTACAAATATAAATGAAGTGGTATCTGAGCATATTGTGCTTCTATAGCCATCGATGGGGTCATGTTGACATCAGAAAAATAGAATTGGTCAGCTGTGCTGCAAGGTAGTACCAATAGAGGTTTGGACAGACAGGGGAACCCCCCTGCATCAAATGGAAGATACACCAGAGATAGGCGAACTCTGGGGCATTTCTTATTCCATATAAATTTCCTGATGAGTGGTGTTAATTTCTCAAATATTCCATCAGGTGGCACCAAGGGGATATTTTGGAATAAATACAAGAATTTTTCTTAGTATGTTCAATCTCTAAAATATTTATTCTGACTATCAGAGAGATAGGCAATGACATCCATCTTTCTAAAGATTTATATACTAAGTCTAATACAGGTTAGTAATTTATTGGTGATATATTTTGTAATTGAGTTACAAATTTAATGCACAAATAGGTAAAACCAGTTTAGAGCTTAAAAGAAGATATATGTTTATCAGGATTTTGTCCCTCATTTTCATTAAGTAACATAAGTGAATATTTTGAAGCGTTCAGTTTATATCCAGGGATATCACTGAACAGGCCCAGTAGATCTAACAGTGCAGGTAAGGAGGTGTGTAATTGTTTTAAAAATAAAATTACGTCATCTGCGAACAGTGCTATTTTGTGATCTTTTTGAATAATGAATAAAGAAGAATGAATAAAAGTGAGGAAAGAGGCGAACCCCGTGGACAACCTCTTGTGATATTGAAAGGTTTGGATGTCACATTGTTTGTTAGTACCTCAGCTACAGGGTTAAGATGTAATAGTTTAATCCAACTACAGAATGAGTCTCCAAATCCAAATTGGGTAATGACATCGAAGGGATAATGCCGTTCAACTCTATCAAAGGCTTTTTCAGCATCAAGTGATAGAAGAGCCGTATTCCTTTCTCCCTTCTGGTTGTAGAGAATGTTAAGAACATGCCTTACATTGTGAAACCCTTGTCTTCCCTTTATAAAACAATTTTGATTGTCCCCCACAATGCTTGAAAGTACTCCCTCCAACCTCTTTGCCTAAATTTTACTGAGAATTTTTGTGTCTGTGTTTATTAAACTTATAGGATGCATATTCTCACATTTAGTATTAGTTTTCCCTGGTTTTGGAAGCAGGACAATCAAAGCCTCTCTCATAGACTCAGGCAAGTGGCCGTTACAGTAGGATTCTAAATACATCTCATATAAGGGGGTTATCAATTTGTCTTTTAAATGTTTATATAAGTCAACTGGAAGGCTGTCCAGTCCTGCTGTTTTTCCTGCCTTCAATGCACCTATAGCTTCAGAAATTTCAGCTATACTTAATTGTTTGTCTAACATGATCTTATTTTCCTTAGAAATCTTTGGAATGTTAAGTTGGTCTAAGAATTTAGTCTGGGTATCGATATTGATCATATACTCTGACTTATAGAGATTTTCATAGAAGTTTCTGAATGCTGTGTTAATTTCCAGTGGTTCAGTAGTGACATTCCCATTCACGTCTTCTATTCTTGTAATTGTCCTCTCTGTTTGTTGGTGTTTAATGCGTCATGCAAGAAACCTACCAGGCTTTTCCCCTTGTTCATAATAATTTTGTCAAAGTCTCGTTAAATTTGCAGCAGCCTTGTTAGACGTTATATCATTATATTGAGTCCAGTGCTGTCAAGAGATTAAAAAAGCTGAAAGATTAATTAATTATGATCTGTAATTAATTGATCTAATTAATCTCTTTTTTAATCTCACCTAAAAATTGCTGAGAAAAGCCCTCAACTTGAGGTATTTTCATTTAAATTCATTACATTACTGTGGCAGATCAAAAGTTTGATATATAACAGAAAAAGTGGCTTTATAAAGCCATTTATTGTTTTTAATAGACTTGAATAGATGCAGTCCTAGCCATTTACATTCCACTGTATTTGAGACAAGTCCATGTGCTGCCTGCAACCTTTTTGACCACCAGGAGGGAATATTGCTGTGTTCTTTTGTCAATCTCCAAATAATTGGAAAATAAAAATAAAATGAAACATCAGGTCCATATAAAGTGCTGTAAGTTAACACATCAAAAACAGTAAAAACAATGAACAATACAAGTATTGAACACTGAACTTGTTGCTTTTTCTCTGCTTCAGATAATGTAAAATAAATAAAACAGACACATCAATCACAGTGCTGTAAGTTCGCACATCAAAAATAACATTGTTTATCATCACAAAATAAAGTGCTGAAATAACATCAAGCAATCACTTCTAGTAGGCTACAGAAGACATAGCAGCTATGCTGACCTCATGCCTCTTATTTCTTCTTCTTCAGTCAGTTGCTGAGACAGACCAGCTCGGTCACATTTTCTGGGAGCAAGGCTGCCCTTTTCTTTTGCACTATGTGGCCTGCGAGGCTTAACAGTCTCTCACAAGGCACAGAGGTTACCGGGGAGGCCAGGTACTTGCGTACAAGGGCTGACAGTAAAGTATTTATCAAATAAAGTTTGATATGATAAATTGGACTCATCAGTCCAGCTTATCCTTATAGTCTTTACCTGATCCCTCTTTTCTCTTGGAAGACATTTCAAATCCTTAAAACGTGGCCACCTTGAACCATGTCTCGTTGGAGTCAGCTCACCACGCTGCCAGGTCCCTCTGGAAGGCATTCTTGAATTTTACCACGTAGGCTGGATCATGATCAGTGGTATCCATGACACACTCCAGATGGCGGAAAGCAGGCAGTGTTACAGAGCAAGAGACGTAGGCCTCACCACCCAGCAGCTTAGTCACATATCTGCAGAGGTGGATAAGTTTGCAAAAGAAACTTAGCTGGATATTTAAATTAAAGTGTAACTGATTTCCAATTTAATTGTCCTTAAAAGTAACTACCTAATGTTCATTCATTTTTGGATTACACGTGACACGTGAGTAGTTTATTTCATTAAAATGGACAAGTGTTTATTTGGGCTTACCTGCATGGTTCAAGCAAGACCTCCAGCCTCTGCAGTTTCCCCCACTCAGCCTCGGTTGGCATGACCAATCTGTGGTTGTTGTTGGTCCAATGTAGCCTGGACAGCCTCTCATTTGCGTAGGAGGCGTGAGACCATTGCGAGTGTCCACCTGGTCGGTACATAAGTTGCTCACTATTTTTCCAAGTGCTACTTGTTGCTGGTTAAGTTCTAGTACTCGCAAGGCTTTGTTTAAAATGGCCAAAAATCTTGCGGCACCTTGCCAGTACACCGGCACACCCACTGCTATCGAGGCAGACCGTGATGGTCCTCTGGAGAATGTGAGCATTGCGGGCAATGTGCTTGTATGGAAGGGCTCTCATAGCAGCCAGCATGTTTGCTGCGCTGTCTGTACCGATGGTGGATATCTTGTTTTCAATTCCCCTGTCATTTGCCACCTTGAGGAACTGTTCAGTGCATTTATCAGCAAAGTGCCTGGTTTCTGTTTTCACGACCATCAGTGCAAATGAGTTGAGATTCCAATCACCATCAATAAAGTGTACGTTCACCCCCAAATAGCTGTGGTTGCCAGCTGAGAAACAGTGATCTCCAGTAATAGCAACATATTTGGGCGAATTCTCCACCAAAAACTCAAGTTTGTTTTTCTTTTCGCCGTTGTACATCTTGCTGATTTTAGTCGTCACCGTAGTCCTGCATGGTGGCTTGTATGATGAGTCATTGGACGCAGTTTGCAACACCTCTGTTAACTCCTCATCTTCCACTATGTTTATCGGCCTGCAGTCCATTGTTATCCACTTGGCAAGAACATTCATCACCTTGTCGGTTGCAGACTTGCTCATACACCGGGTGCTCTCCTTGAGTTTAGTTTGGCGAAGAGCTTTGCTATGGTTCGCTAAATTGCTAACGTATTCACTGCTAACATTAGCTGTGGCTGCACTCAGGACTGGGGGCTTTGTGTTGATGTGTTAGGCTAAACTCGAGCTGCTTCGGTGGTAAGCAAACTCCTTCTTACAAAGAAGTCATATCACTCTACCTTTATCAATGGTGCTGTGTCTCTGCTACTCACTGCTTCTCACCTTGCCCTCCCAACAACAATGGGAGCCTATCAGCTGTCATTGTGTCATTGACAGCCAATGAATGTCCACTTCAGGGTGTGACTGACCATTGTTTTCCACCCCTAACAACTCAAGCACAAGAAGCCTAACGCATAAAAATGGATTTTATAAAAAGGCAACTTGCATACAGAAACAGTAAAGTTAGAGATTAAAAATTATTCATTCATTCATTCATTCATTTTCTAGCCTTCAACCATTTTCCGCCTTATCCCTTTCGGGGTTGTGGGGGGCTGGAGCCTATCCCAGCTGTCAACGGGCAAGAGGTGGGGTACACCCTGGACCGGTCACCAGTCGATCACAGGGCAACATATACAGACAGACAACCATTCACTCTCACACTCACACCTAGGGACAATTTTTAAGTCACCAATTAACCTAATGAGCGGAGTGCCCGGAGGGAACCCACGCAAGCACGGGAAGAACATGCAAATTTTGCACAGAAAGGCCCCCGCCTGACCCGGGGATCGAACCGGTCAGGCGGAGGCCTTTCTGTGTTGACAGGAGACAACCTTTTATAATTAAAAACAGTTACTGTTTACAGTTACTCTCAATTTGTCATGGAATAGATATATGTATTAATGTCATTACACCTCTGGCATTGTAGAATATGAGGATGCTATGACATGCCCTGGCCACCTATGTTTTATCTTAGATGTCTCATTAGCTAACAGATGAGTTTCCTGTAGGAATACTATCTTGGCTCTTAACTGCTTGATCCTGTTTATAACTTGCTTCACATTCAATTAAGATATCTGTCATTATTTTTCCATATATTTAAGAAAATATGATGAAAAGGCATTGAATCTAATAACTAAAATTGGTACCATGCTGCACATGAAGGGAGGGAGAGGTTTCCCATCCCAAACACCCCAAACACACACAAGCCCAACTTGAACGCATGGGCACCCCTTAACCCTTCTTAAACATCTAAAACATATAAACTTCTTAAAGGTTCTCTGAATAGATCCACATCACGATGAGAAGCCATTCTTCTGTTTACTTAAAATCTCCTGCTGTTGTTGCTTGTTGGTTTAAGATTAATTCCTATTTTTTCCTGATATTTCTTATCCTTATGAATATAGTATTATGTTTATCAAGTTTAAGTTTGTAAGTTTTTAAACTGTGACTTAGTTTTAAGTCAAACTCAAACAGAATTTAAGAATTAGAATTAAAGAAACAAAAAAAATAAACAAACAAACAAAAAAACCTAGAGTGAGGCTGATTTCAAACTGATGAAGCCCAAATCGCTTGACCTAAATTTTCCATTGTCATCTTGCTTACAATGAACTATACCAAGATGTTCAAAAGGAATATTTGAGTCAGTGTATGTTTTTAATCCATGAAGTCTGGTGTAAGGCACAAGTTCAGTTCAAGATCTTTAGACACGGTGTAGGCAGCGTAAGCTTACCATAGTGGCAGTGGTGGCTTTATTGGTGGACTGGTAGTCTCTTAGTCTCCTGGTGCCAATTCTCCCAGCTCCCTGATGTATTTATCCACGTCTGCCGGTCTGTCAAAGATGGTTGTGCACTCTGGGTGGGTCAGCAGCAGTCTGGCGGGGAAGATGATGCCGTGATTAAGAATCCCTCTATCCCGCAGCCTTTTCCTCACATCGTCGTATTGTTGCTGTTGTTTATAGACTTCTGCAGACAGGTCCGGGAGAAATCTTATTTTGTTGTTTTTGTATATCAACTATTTCTTTACCCTCGCAGCTCTAAGGATGCCTTCTCTGTCCTTGTAGTTCAAGCATTTCACAATGATTGCTTTTGGTGCAGAGCCAGGATTCTGGCCTGCTATGCTATTCTCTCCAGAACTGGGGGTGTTATATCCAAATTGTCCACAAAATATTTCTCCATGTACGAGCAGGGGTCAGATCCTTCTACTTTTTCAGGTATTCCCAGTATGCGCATATTATTACGCTGGCTTCTGCACTCCTGCACTTGATTTGATTTCTGCCAACACCCCATCCATTTCCGTGTGAAAATCTTGTTTGAATGACAATATAGCATTCACAATGTCCGAGGTGGAGGGGTTTTCCATGTTTTCAGTAGTGTCGATATTACCTGTCTGTGCAGGTATTGTGGTGCTGTCTATTTCAGGGTTAGCTTTGGACACGTTTTTGTCGTTAATGAGCCCTCCGGCTGTCTTTGGGTTGTCTTTGTTCCTTCTTTTTGACATGTCATGTTTAGTGTACCTTTACTCTCAAGTTGTTTTACTTTTAGAACTGATTAGGAATGTTTAATGTTTGTAAATTGCAAGGTTAGCAACAGGGCAGGGAAAACAGTGTCTGCTCAGTGTGCCGCCACTACCAGAAGTTGCAGGTAATGCCTTGTACTTAATGTTTCCTTATGTATCATCATTTGTCAGCAGTAATTCTGTCACTCAGTCACAGCAGTATTGCAATAGTACCTAGTGCATGTGCCCTGAAATGTGTTTTCATTTATAAATGGTTGTAAGCCTTTACTATGAAAGGGGAATTGTTAAAAACACCAGTGGGGGGTCCCTAATGTTGCCAAAACCTATATTATAACATGTTTTCTGAAGATTTTAAGAGATTGCGCACTTTACTACACCTGAGCATATATAGTCAAAAACAATAGATTTTTTTTTTTTTTTTAATGACAAGGACATTGAAAGTAAGTTTTTCAGTTTGAGAAAGCTTTAAATTGTCATCTTGTCATAAGACGAGTGACACCTTCTCCTTTTTAGCTGACCTACAGGTACATAGCAGCTCAACTCTGTAAGATCTGTAACAAACCATGCATAGTACACAGACTAATAGGGATGCACTAATCTTTTTCTTCCCTGATACAATTTCCAATAATCCAGATTAAAAACATGGGACTCTGTGTAAAACGTAAAGTTTAAACAGAATGTGATCATTTGCAGACAAACTGTGTTTGCTAATGGTTTTACAAAGTGTTCCTGAGCCCACGCAGTAATATTCTTTAAACAATCATGTTTCACAAAGTGGTGAACCTCCCCCCATCCTTGCTTGTCAATGACTGAGCCTTTTAGGATACCACCTTCATACTCAGTCACAATACTCTTACCTGTTACCAATTAACTTCTTTAGCTGTGGAATGCATGAGCTGATGTTTTTTGAGCATTCCACAATTTTCCTTCTGTTACCCCCTGCCCAACTTGTTTTAAATGTGTTGCTGCCAACAAATTCAGAATAAGAGTATATTTACAAAAATCATTTAAGTTGAAATGATAAGACTGAAAACAAAATCCTGCAACTGACCTTTTTCCAGGAGAGCTGGGGTGGACAGACATTTCAACTGCAAAGGGTTACCTATCACTTAAACTGTTCTCATGGAGATGCTAATTCTTTCTTTATAGCTCCACACCAGATGAAGGCGTTAAAACTATCTGAATGGACAATCCGCAGGCCTCGAGAAGCCTCATGAATCAGATAATACTGAAAAGTTGTAAATCAGACATTCCTGTTGCAAACTGTTTTGTGTGTCTGTGTGCTGTCTTTTCTACTGCATCAGGATAATGCAAACGATATGTTTGATTCAACATTGGATGTTCCCACAATACTAAACTCACAGTTTGTATGGTATCAATGCTTTTCCCGTGTTTCTAGCTTGTAAAATGACAAAACTATGATCTTAACTCTCATAAGCATTTTGGTCCGGGTTTCTACCATGGAACCATACTGCCATCTTGAGACTGGAAGAGGTTAGGTTTTAGATACTTGACATGAGACAATTATAATTAGTAGTGCTTAATTCGGCAAATAGGCCTTGTTTCTTTGTTCTGTTAGTTGGTTATACTATTAGTCATCATATAAGTTAGTATTAGTATTGAAGAATGTTGCCAGTAATCAAAGAAATGTGCCTGATGCATGTATATTAGTGTCAACATACATGTTGTGAACAATGTTGATGTGTGATTGAAAGTTGATCACCTAAAACTCTGTGATTGACCATAGTAAGAACCAGATGAGCCCATCGCACGCAATCATTAGTTAATTTTTTTTATTTATTTATTTTTTTAGGACAAAATAACAGCGTTGACATGTAAATTATTCTAACGCGAGGCCTGGTGACACACGCCGGAGGGTATGCTCCCCGCAGTGCACGGCAAGCGCTCACTTCTCTGTTTGACTTCTTTGTTGCTCACTTCTTTGTTCTAGACACACTCGTCACTTGTTCCTTGCTCATGCCACTTCTTCGGCATTTTAGTTTCTCTTTAATTCTTGTAACTTCAATTTTTGCTCGTCGGTTGTCTTTTGCCCACCTATTGGCGCATTATTGTAATCTTTTGTCTACTGTTGCCTGCCATGTTAAACTGAAGTCTTCTTTTCTTTAATCATTGAAGTCGAATCACCTAGTATTATTTTTGATTTTGGCAATCAAAAGTACTCTCAACCTTGTTATCAACCGAGAAGTTTTGCCACACAGTCGTCAACCTCTTTGGAGCCACGAGCGACAGCCTGGGGCCCCCCCTTCGTGTCCGTTCAGGACAGGTCACCATTGGAGCGCTGCTGGCACAAAAGTAGGCATTTTCCAGACTGCATTTGAATAAGAATTGGTGCCGTAGGCTATAACATTCTCAGTTTTCATTAGACACACTTAGTCATTAATTCAAGAAACTAACACTACATTTCTGTCCTTATTTTTCTTCAAAACTACTTCTCACTATCAAACTCATTCTTTTTATTATTTTGCTATAGCTTCTTCATCTAGTCGTTTGTGTTACATCATATAATCCATAGTATTCATCGTATCATTCATTATTCATATCCATTCTCATTACTGTGTCAAATAAATAATACTTTTCATTTAAGTCATTGTCAGACAGTGTCCTTTTGAGCTGGAAATAGACGATCACTGTATCAGGATCTTACACTTCAGATGATGAGACTGATCTACTATTAATTCATTAATTATTATTAAATCAGCTTCAAAAGAAAAGAACAAATAAAATCCTTCTGAACTGAGGAACGTTGGTGCCCCTTTTTATATTGACGAGTGCAAACATTAAACCTAAAGGTTTAGTGACCTGATTCCCCTACAAAACTTTAAATATGTTGTATTTTCAATGTACTTTTCCAGGCAATAGGTTTAGCCAGTTATCATATTCTGTTTCATTTATTTTTTTCCATAGCATCCCAATTTTTTGGAATCTGGCTTATAAATAAATTTGAAATGTGTATCAACTCACAATGTATAACTGGCTGAAGTCATTTTACTATGTGTACATGGTTCCATATGACTACAGATCGCATGTTAAATGTGGATGCATTCAAATTTTAACTGTATTGTTTGGAAGTGTTTGTGAATTCAGTTATATTGTTACAGTGCATCAACCTCATAATGGAAGACAGAACATGATGTTTAACTTGTCTAGTACATGTAAAACACTTGTGCAGTATCACTGGCAAAGTACACTCTGCTTCACTGCATGTTTCTGCATCTTTACACTGAACCAATTGTGTGTAGCTCCTTTTTACTTTGTATTCCTCACAAAACAAAACCAACCTGTTACACTGCATTGGTTACATATGTATGTATGCTACACATGTTTTTGTGACTGGTTTTTGATTTGCTTTGTTTAATTCAGTTGAAGTAGAGACCGATTTAAGCAGGCCATTAGATAGTAAGAGCTTTCTCTCTTGGTGCTGAGTAACTCCCTGAATCTATTTATTTAGTACTGGAGTCTATGGGAGACTACAGAAGGGAATAAGGTCAGTGGGACTGTAAGATGACACACACTACATACCTCTCATTATAAGTGATTGTAAGCTGTCTAGTTTGGATCCTTTGATCCTGAATGGCTGTTCAGTTGTGTCTTCGCTATTCTATGGCTCTTCCAAAGCTTAATTTTTCTTTTTTTCCCCAGCCCCCACGGGTTCTGTCGTGGAGTGTTCAAGGCCAAATTATGTGTGACGACAAGGTTGATGAGTCATTTGATGTGTGCAATGTAGTAGCAGATACATTTATTTCTATTGTATGAACACAAATGCAAAAATAGTGCCCCCAAACTTGCAGAATTTATTTTTCAATGTTTGTATATTTTATGGAACTGTGACACACTGCCACAGAGACTATAAGACAAATATCATATAGTAGATGTATTCAGTGAAGGCTTTGAGTCTGCTGGAATTTAATTTCTATGGCTAAACACAGAGGTTGTGTTGTCTATTGAATCATGACCAAAATTAAATAGTTTGCTTTGTTAAAATCTGATTAACAAACACACTTACACCAGATCAATTGTCTCTTTTTCTGATTTTTGTTACGGATGGTGCTGATTGATCATGAAACTTTGACTTGTTTTTAAGAAGTGCTATTAAATGTTAATTAGTTCACCACAGGGTGGTTGTGGGTGACTGTGGCATCACTGTTTTGGTGTGAGTGCCATCTTTGGGCCAACTTTAGAATACTTCCATTCTTTCAGTTCTGGAGGAGTAAGGGCGATGGAAAAATTATGCATTAGAGTGTTGTCACTATTTTGATAAAGTTGATTTTTCACTGTGTGTGAGATCCTAACTGACTTCCTAATAATGTGCTCTTCCACTTTACTGAGTCTTTAACAACCTGACTATAATAATGTGTCATCTATTGATATCTACTGTGCATCTTTACAGCACAATCCCAGCATTTCCAGACAATTTTAAGCACTAACTCCAGAAAGGCTCACATAGGTGAATGACCCTGGTGTTTACATCTATAGATCAATGTCACAGTCTGCCAGCTCCTTATCTGCTGCCACCCTCTCCCTCATCTGCACACCTGCTCAGCCAGCGCACAACTCACACTAATCACAATCAGTACCATACTAAAGTGGCTTCCTCACACTCACTCTTCGCCCAGCGACCCAGCCTGCCTTTGACCTTGTCTGCTCTCCTGTTTCCATGTAAAGACCCCTGTTTCTGTGACCCTGACTACGAGTTTCATCTCGCCCCCTCTGTACCACAGTATCTGAGAGACTCACATTGTGTCCGCACTGCATTTGGATCCTGATATCCCTGTGACAGTACAATCTGGCCAGTTATGGATCCAGCGCGCCCGACTTCTCCTGCCAACCGCTTCGAACGTATCGAAGAGACTCTCAAGCAACATGAGTCCACGATGACGGCCACCGTAGCGGCGCTTATGCAGGCCATGGCAGCCCAAGAGCAAGCGCTAATGGCGTTAACGGCACAGGTACAACAGATGACGGTGAATAATCCTCAGCCTGCGCCTCCGGCTCCGGTCCAGCCGCTGCCCGCATTCCGCCGCCTTCGTCAGTGAACCCAGAGTCAGCGCTCCTGAACGCTACACCAGAGACCCAGAAACACGCAACGCCTTCTTAACTAACTGCACCATCCTCTTTGCCCTGCAACCCCACACCTTTGCCTCAGAACAAGTGAGAGTGGCCTTTGCCATAAACCACCTGACGGGAAAAGCTCGCCTGTGGGGGACGGCAGAGTGGGAAAGGGGCACTCCGGCCTGTCAGTCTTTCCAGTCGTTCGCAGCAGAGCTCCGCAAAGTCTTCTGCCTCAGTGTGCAAGAGTCCGCCGCAGCCCACGGCGTCTTAAATCTCCGGCAGGGGGAACAGTCGGTGGTCGAATACTCCATTGACTTCTGCACAACAGCCCGACAGAGCAACTGGAATGTGTCTGCTCTTCGTAATGCCTTAACGCATGGTCTGGCCGCCTACATTAAGGACAAATTGGTGTCGTATGAGACACCGTCATCCTTAGATGGCATCATCGAGCTGGCCACTCGTGTTGATCTACGCATCCAGGCTTGGCGACAGCAGAGAGGTCGAGAAACACCAGGGTGTCATCCTGCGACACGATCCCGAGCCACGCCCCCCCCGATGCTTCGGTTTCCGCCTTCGTCACACCCCGACAGGAGGGGCCAGAGCCCATGCAACTGGGATGCACCAAGCTGACACCGGAGGAAAGGGATCGACGGCGGAGATCTAACCTCTATATTTACTGTGGCCAGCCTGGCCACTACATCTCATGCTGCCCCGTAAAAGACAGGGCTCACCAATAATCAGGGAGATACTGGTGAGCCACACCTCTGCTTCATCCTCCTCTCTTCCTCAGCGTCCACTCTCCCATTCCAAGCTCCTCCTCCCTGAAGGCTCTCAAACACTGGCGACGTTTATTGACTCAGGGGCGGATGCTAACATAATGGATGAGAAACTGGTCAGTCAGCTGAACATTCAGTGTGTTCCCCTGTCCCAACCTGTACCTGCCAACGCCCTCAACGGTCATCTCCTGGGGACAGTCACCCACCAGACTGCTCCCGTCCAGATCCTGCTATCCGGTAACCATCACGAAACCATTCACTTTCACCAGACACCCCCTCTTTCTGGGTTACCCTTGGTTACAACGACACAACCCACACATCGACTGGTCTACAGGGGCTATTCTAGGATGGAGTGCTTCCTGTCACCAGGTTTGCCTCAAACAGCCCAGAGTTCCACAGCACTGCCTTACTCCTAGCTCTGTTCAAGATCTGTCTTCTGTGCCGCCTGAGTATTACGACTACCGGGAGGTTTTCAGTAAGACCAAAGCCACCTCTCTGCCTCCCCACCATCCATATGACTATGCCATCGACCTACAACCAAGCACGGCTCCACCCAAGGGCCGCCTGTATTCGCTATCATCTCCGGAGAGAGAGGCGGTGGAAGCCTATATAAATGACTCTCTGGCAGCTGGCATCATCTGACCATTGTCTTCATCAGCTGGGGCAGGATTCTTTTTCGTGGGTAAGAAGGATGAGATACTGAGGCCATGCATTGACTACCAGGGCCAACAACATCACGATCAAGAACTGCTAATCTCTCCCACTCATCTCCTCTGCCTTCGAGCTGCTCCAAGGGGCCACTATCTTCACTAAATTAGATCTCTGCAACGCCTATCACTTGGTCCACATCCGGGAGGGAGATGAATGGAAGACGGCCTTCAACACCCCCACTGGTCACTATGAGTATCTGGTGATGCCCTTTGGACTAACCAATGCACTGGCAGTGTTTCAGGCACTGGTAAATGATGTCCTCAATGACATGTTGAACCGTTATGTGTTTGTTTGCCTGGATGAAATCTTGATCTTCTCCCAGTCCTGTGAGGAACACATCCACCATGTGCAAACTGTCCTGCAGCATCTCCTGAAGAATTCACTTTTCGTGAAGGCAGAGAAATGCAAGTTCCACGCCCTCTCCGTCTCCCTCCCGGGGTACATCGTGGGTAAAGACAGTATTCAGATGGACCCAGCCAAGGTCTCTGCCGTCACCTGGTGGCCAGTTCCCGATACCCGCAAGCAGCTACAGCGATTGCTGGGGTTCGCAAATTTGTATAGACGGTTCATACGGAACTACAGCTCCATTGCGGCCCCCCTCACAACCCTCACATTCTCAAAGATGACCTTTCTGTGGACTCCAATGGCTGAGAAGGCCTTCCAGACTTTCAAGGCCCGGTTCACGTCAGCACCCATTCTCCAACTGCCCGATCCGGAGCACCAGTTTGTTGTCGAGGTGGATGCTTCAGACGTGGGAGTGGGGGTAGTGCTGTTCAAGCAGTCAGCCACTGACCAGAAGCTCCATCCCTGTGCCTTCTTCTCATGACACCTGTCCCCTGCGGAGAGAAACTATGACATTGGCAACCAAGAACTGCTGGCGGTCAAGATGGCGTTGGAGGAGTGGCGCCACTGGCTGGAGGGGGTGAAGACACCCTTCCAGGCCTGGACCGACCACAAGAACTTGGAATATATCCGCACAGCACAAAGACTGTCTTCACGCGCTTCAACTTATCCCTATCCTATCGTCCGGGTTCCCGGAACATCAAGCCAGATGCCTTGTCCCATTAGTTCCAGGAGAGGGAGATGAAGGCAGGGCCCACACCCATTCTACCCGCTTCCTGTCTGGTAAACCCCATCACCTGGGACATTGAGGAAAGGTTGAGGTCTGCCACGGAGGGTGAGCCAGGGCCCAGCACCTGTCCGCAGAACCGCTTGTTTGTGCCTTGAACTCTATGTTTGGACATCCTCCAATGGGGCCACTCCTCCAAACTAACATGTCACCCAGGTATCCAGCGGACTCGGGACGTCCTCCGACAACGATTCTGGCCCTCCTTGAATGAGGACAAGAGTTGGATGAGAGTTTGTCAATGCCTGCCCCATTTGCAACCAACACAAACCCTTTCACCATGCTCCGGCAGGTCTCCTCCAACCTCTTCCTGTTCCACATCATCCATGGTCCCACATCTCCTTGGACTTTGTTACCGGTCTTCTGCCATCCCAAGGGAACACCACCATTCTGACGGTGGTGGATTGGTTTAGCAAGATGGCTCACTTTGTGTCTTTCCCCAAGCTTCCATCGGCCAAGAAGAGTGCCGAACTTATGCTACAGCACGTCTTCTGCCTCCATGACCTCCCAGTTGATGTAGTTTCTGACAGAGGTCCTCAGTTTTCATCCATCTTCTGGAGGGAGTTCTGCAGCCTGCTGGGAGCCACAGCCAGTTTACCTTCTGGATTTCATCCCCAGTCTAACAGCCAAACTGAGGGGATGAATCAGGAGATGGAGACGACTCTTTGCTGTTTGGAATACGCCCACAACACACTGACCAGTTACGCCACAGGTTTGTCACCTTTCCAGTGCGCCTATGGGTTCCAGCCTCCACTCTTCTCAGCACTGGAGAGAGAGGTCTCCTGTCTCTCTGTCCAGACATTCATTCACTGCTGCCGTCGCACCTGGTCCCAGGCCAGAGCCTCCCTTCTACATGCCGTGGGTCGATACATGACCTCCACCAATCGTCATTGCACACAGGCACCGGCATACCACGAGGGCCAGAAGGTGTGGTTGTCAACTCGGGATCGTCCTCTCAGAGTGGATTCCAGGAAGATGGCTCCCAGGTTTGTTGGACTGTTCCACATTCAGAAGATCATCAGTCCCACGGCGATAAGGCTAAAACTCCCCCGCTCCATGAGAGCCCACCCTACGTTCCACTTCTCCCGAGTCAAACCAGTGAAGGAGAGCCTACTCATGCCAGCAGAACCTCCGCCTCCACCACCTCGAGTCATCGATGGAGGCCCCGCCTATTCTGTTCGCCGCCTTCTGTGCTCCTGCCATCGAGGGCGGGGTCTGCAGTACTTGGTGGACTGGGAGGGATACGAACCAGAGGAGAGGTCATGGGTCCCCGCTCGTCACATCCTCGATCACAGGCTCATTACCCATTTCCACCAGCAAGATCTGGATCAGCCCACCAGAGCCCCTGCACCCTCGAGAGGGAGGCATCCGAGGACCATCACTACACCACCGTTGGACGTCTCGGATGAAGAAGAACCGCTCTTGGATGAGGATGAAACCAACTCTAATGAGGCAGATATGGAGCTGTCAGAAGAGTACTAGTTCTCCCCCAGATTTCCCCCCACCCTTGATGTCCCATTAATTGTCATTTTAATTCAGTTCAATTCAATTTTATTTGTATAGCGCCAAATCACAACAAAATCACAACTTTACATATAGAGCTGGTACAGGCCGTGCTCTTTTATCTACAGAGACCCAACAATTCCCTCATGAGCAAGCACTTGGCAACAGCGGTGAGGAAAAACTTCCTTTTAACAGGCAGAAACCTCAGGCAGAACCAGGCTCTGGGTGGGCGGCCATCTGCCTCGACCGGTTGGGTGAGAGAGGGAGAGCGAGAGAGTGAGAGAGACAGACAGAGAGAGAGAGAGAGACAGAAATGCTGTCGGAGAGAGAGAGAGAGAGACAGACAGAGAGAGACAGACAGA
>JBBMOE010000026.1:397246-514730 GCA_037975065.1 Chaetodon trifasciatus
TCTGTCTCTCTCTCTCTCTCTCTCCGACAGCATTTCTGTCTCTCTCTCTCTCTGTCTGTCTCACTCTCTCGCTCTCCCTCTCTCACCCAACCGGTCGAGGCAGATGGCCGCCCACCCAGAGCCTGGTTCTGCCTGAGGTTTCTGCCTGTTAAAAGGAAGTTTTTCCTCACCACTGTTGCCAAGTGCTTGCTCATGAGGGAATTGTTGGGTCTCTGTAGATAAAAGAGCACGGCCTGTACCAGCTCTATATGTAAAGTGTCCTGAGACAACTTTTGTTGTGATTTGGCGCTATACAAATAAAATTGAAAATTGAAAAATTGAATTAATAAGTTTGAGTCAAAAATCGCTGCAACTCCACCTCCTTAGCTGCTTAGGTCCACATCTCAAGTCCACATTTAATTTTCTTATCTTGTTGTACTAATGCAGTGGTGGTGTTAATGATCTCTTCTGTTTACTAAAGATTTAATTATCTTACGTGGTTGTGGGGCAGACACAGTCTCTATGGAGTTATAGGTCAACTGCTCTAATTGAAGCACAGAGAAGAATGTAGGACTGCAGCTCTGCCTCATGGACTCAACTCTGGACTTCCCCAGAAAGGCTAAAGTCTTGAAAATAAACAATGGCATGATGTAGGTCTACATACTGTAGCCTGGTTCAGGATCAACAAAGACCATTAAGAAAAAAGAGCTCCAAGAAGCAAAAAAGAAAGTGCATTCAATAAGTCTGTGCATGATGTTAGTGACAGTAGGGCATTTAAAAAAGAGTAAAACAAAAATAGCATAGTATGTAAACCACAGAGGCAGTCTCAACCGAACACCAATCATAATTTTGGCAAAATATTTTCTACAGATCATGAGTCAGATTTTAAATCCACTTTGACTTAATAGTTTTCTGGCAATATCTGCTGGATATGCTCTATAAAACATGCGCACACATGTGCACACACACAAACCCAATAATTACAATTAAGAAATGCTCTCTTACCAGTAGGCTGTTACAACATCATTGATAATGAAAAATGGTTATTATTTTCTTACTTGGAAGAGAGAAAAACTAATCGCAAGGTGCAGCTGATGGCCAAAACACTTCAGTCTTGTCCACTTATTCAGGCTCACAGCTTTGATTATGTTGTCCCGTTATTTGTGGTGATGCACATTTGACAAGTTTCAGATAAGTTCCATGACACCGGAGCTTCTTGCAAGCCTTGTGTGATGATCTGTGTGATTCTCAGAGAAAAGCCTCACATAAAAGTATAAGCCCTTCAAGTTCCAACTATCAATGTAATGTACCGTGAAACTTAGATATGGCTCACAGGTTCTGCTGGACAAGATAAGTCATTGTGAAGGAGTGGGTCACATTTGTTTATTGGTGGGCCAGTTTTTCTTTTTTTGTCATATGAGATTGATTTGGAAAACAAAGAAGCCAGAGTAATTTGCTTCTGGGAGATCTGAGCTGGTTGCTTTGGTTTTTTATTTTGTGTGATTTTAAATGTAGACATGCTGAGCTTCAGGCATTTTTCGTTTTGCTACCTTTTGTGGCAATGGTTTTGCTCTATATTTGATGATGAATGATCCAGTGCTGTTTCTTCTTGGAACCAATTTATCACCTCCATTTTCTATTACCGTTTTCCGAGCTCAAACACACTTTGGTGCTTTATTTCATTCACACTGTCCAGACTCTTTCCTTGTTCCCTCCAAAATAAATTACATAACAATTTGTCTTCACTGTTTGAGATATAGTCATTTATTACTCCCACATAGAATAAGTCGCAATACACTGAGTTTATTCGATATATAGCCAACCCCAGTCATACTCTTGTATGCCTAATAATTATTATTATTATAAGATTTTTTTTTATCATATACTTATTTTTTCATTTAACATTTCTTGTTGTCATCCATTACAATAACCTGAGAACTCATTCAACAAATAGTAAATACCAATGTGTTCGCTCATAACTGCTACTGTTCTGCACACTTACGACAAATAATACAATAGAAACATACACAGGTCTTGCTCAGTTGGTTGCAGAACAACTTAAGAGTCTGACAGAATCCACCAATAACTGCCTGCAAGATTAGTTTCCTTGTTTACGCTTCACTTTTTCTTTCTGAAAATGATCACAAGGCTTAAATGCACCCACAGTCTGTTAGAACAGACAGCAAATAAAATGAGGTCCCACAAATGTCACAACTACAAGAAGAAAACAAAGGGAGCACAAGAGGGTGTGCCTTCACTGCTCCTCTCATCACTTACATCAAACCCCAATAAGGTCAACAAGACCCCTCATGTCCTGGCTTGTGTGGCTTCACCTCCTCACTCCCACCTACCATCAGACACCCACCGTGATTCTGGTGGCAAACTGAATGACACAGCCACACAAACCCAAATCTCAATGGCTTACTGAGGTACAGGGACAGTCCCTGCCCCTACAAAGACACACCATGGACATTTGATGACCCTTCCACCCCTGTGATCTGTGCTACCATTCTGTCTGAGACAGCTCCAGTGACTCTGATTGCTCTGGCCGGCCCAGCTGTTGTCTCTGTCTTGCTCACGTTAATTGAGTCCAGTAGTGTGTCCCTTCAAATGCATGATCCTGCTATCCATAAGATGGTTTCCTATCTCAGATGCAGACTTTGAGTCTATCCCTGACTTGAAACCGATCTTCAAGATGAGCTCAGCAATGCGACCAGTCAAAGGCATCCTGGTCCATGTTTGCGAGCCACTTATTTGGCCTGCATTCATGGTACCTCAGAACCTCAGGAGGTGATGCTAATGCATGCTCATGATTCACCATGCACAGGCCACAGAGGCACCTAGGCAACACACAGTGTACTTAAGTAGGTTGCCTATTGGTTGCAGATACCTTCCCACTACACCTGCTCTTCTAGCCAGGTGAAGCTAATGTTGTAATGGCATATACAACACACTGGCATATGACTGACCTAAGCAAACACCTAAAGGTCTCCTTCGCATTTGGCTAGAAAGCTCCGTACATCTGTGGAAGGACTTGAGGCCTACTACGACCAAAAAGCTAAACAAAGAAAGTATGGTACAACATACTTTACTTTTTTACTTTAAACTTGGTCTTATTGACTCAGCCTGACAAATTGAGCAAGTGAGAGGGGTGATCCAACAGACTACAAATACACATTTATTAGGATTAAAGCCGGTAATGTGTCAATTACAATTGCAATTACAATTAGTCATTTGGCAGATGCTTGTATCAAAAAAACAAAACAAACAAACAAAAAAAGAATATATGAATTCACACAGCATTGGGGTTCAGTATCTTGCCCAAGGACACTTCAGCATGTGGACTGCTGAGGCCAGGGATCGAACCACCAACCTCCTAACTGGTGGACGACCTGAGCCGCCAATACAATCCTCAACCATATATATCTTTCCCACTAAGACATTTTGACTGACATCTCTCTTACATTGACCCATTCACCTATTCTTTTTGGTGGGTGCCATTTGAGTTGAATGATTCCTAGTAGATGTTACAACTAATGCTCTAGATACTGCACCTGCTGTCACAGAGGGGAATTTAGTACACGCATTAAATAAGCAGTTATACCTCTTGTCAACTTCTTCTGTAGAAAGGTTGAAAGTATGAGAGATTTACAGGAAAATATCTTAACAGGTGGCCAGCCCTAAAGAGTAAAATACAGAAGAATCCCAGGAAAAACAGGAAGGTTGACAGGTATTGTCTTGTGACTTAATCAAAGTTAATGATAGCTATAACTAAAAGTATGCAGAACTGGAAGCATTTCAAAGTGAAATAAGTGTGAAGAGGACTTGAAGATTGTTCCATTTATTTACATCGTAAAAACTGATGAAAAAAGATTGATATTTCAAAAAGATATGAAAAAAGATTATTACATGCATAAATGCCCTTCACAAGCTGAACATTTTGATATTTGAATGGTTTCTCTAGCTGAAAATATGCAAATGTAGTAGTTGGCTGTATGGTATGCAATCAGAATTAAAAGAATAAAAATAAAAGGTGCGAAGAACAATTGATAAGAATGAATTAATAATAACAGTAATAATAACAATAATAATTAGAAATCGGAGCTAGTACTGACACAGCCTCCCAGATGAGTAACAAAGACCATTAGCCATTAGTGCTTTATTTTCACAACCCCGTTCCCCCAAACGTTTAGAAGATGAAGAGGCAGTGAGGAGGACAGAGCGAAAAATGAGAGTGAAAAATAAATGACAGATGAATAGAACAAACAAAACTACAGGAGGAAAGACAAAATGTAATTGGCTAACACTGTGAAAAGACAGGAACACAAGAGGTAGCACTATTCTGTTCTGCCGCAGCCAGGGGTGGAGGGGGGTTGGGGGGTTCTGCCGTTGAGCCAGAAGCTTGACGCGGGACGTTCCTGGTCTACAGCACCGCGGATTTACTCCACCTGGCACGCGCACGATGATGGAAATGAATATGGAATGATAACGACCCACAGCGCAAGATGGGCAGGCGATGAGATCAGCTTTAACTTCCCCCGGTGGCGCCTCGGCTTCGAAATGGTAGGACTAAACCCGTTCCGATACAATAATAGATTCGAATGTCCCTTCCGATTGGTGTGCTGTTCCATGTTTTCCGAAAAGACGCAATTCGAGGAGTTGGTCGAGTAACAATAACTACGCAGCTGAAAGTGAAGCAGAATATGAGCAAGCTCTAAATCTCTATTTCTCTCCGTCTTTTAGTTTGTAGCAGCGTCCGAACGTTACTGTAGTCTGATACGTGACGTTTGCCTAAGGAGAGAATCTGCCGCTAAATTTCATTCAAAAAGCTGGCGAATAAGATATTCATTGCACGCCTGCAATTGTAAACAGCTGACACAGCACAACTTGAAAACAATCACGAATTGTCATGAATCACGCTTACATTCGGCAAACACTGTATCCGCCAAATACCACATACTTTGATAAAATATCAACTTTTAGAAGCGTTTTCAGCCGTTCGTCCAATTGGTGTCTTCCGTCAAACACACTGCAGGGCGGAAGCCAGCAGTGGGAAGTGATTATAAAACTTGATATTTTGCTGACATAAAGCTCTTTTTTGCGTATAATATATATGCCGAAATTCCCAACAGGCCATCAAATAGAGGAAGAGTCGATTTTTTCACGAGGCGGTAAGTGTGTCTGACATTAAATAGTAAGTCATCTTAAAATTCGTATAGTTTTTAGTGAAGTTTGGAGTAACGTCGCCTTCATGCAGGAGAATGGGGCGTATTGGCGTTATACATGATTTATCCCACAGACAAATGTAGTTTCCTACCCCTGGCGGCGCATGAGCAAGCGGACAACATGATGTGTGTATATCAGCGCGCGGTCAAAGTTGTTAAGTGTCGGGGTTTTGAAGAAGAGCGTGCAGTTACAGGCCCGTCTGCCTCCGTTGCAGTTCGTCACGCGGGACGGCGGATGGCCAAGTTGAAGTTCACCTCAAGCCTCCTCCTCTCGGCGCGTGTGTGCATGTCTGTGTGTGCGTGAGTGCGAGCGAGTGTGTGTTAGTCAGCAGAAAATGGCCGCAGTTAGAGCCAGCGGACAGAGTTAGAATGACAGGACGACAGAGGGCCTCCTGTCCATGGATACTGTTGGGACAGAGAGCCGCTAGGAGCTGTAGCTGCTGAAGGCAGTCCCCCTGTACACGCAGTCCCGACGGAAACACTCACTGGAAGATTTGAGTTCAGGCTGCAGAATGAGCCTCGTCACAGCAGCTCAGATGCCAGTGAAATAATAATAATAAAGACGTGAAATATCGCCGCTCCATCACTATGAGCTCCATTAGATGATACGTGGCACAGATTAAATTCGAGCATGTGTATTTTATTGATTGCTGTGATTAAATCCTCCTGAACCCAGCTTCAAAAAACGATGTGAACAGACCGTTTGTGGTGCTGTTGCTCTAACTTAAAAAAGGGCAACTCTTCACCCCATTTTAGGTGTCATCCATCACCATGTACCCGAATAGCATAAAAGATGGTCATTTAACAAATAAACTTTTGATATGTCAGTTGTTTGAAATTTTAGTGAAAAAAAGAAACTGCACACCGTGTAAGTTAACACATACTGCAGATAGTTTCTTGTAACTAGTTTAAGCAGCAGTATAATTTTGCATTTTGAGCACTGCCAGCTACCACTTTGATTGTAAAATATGTGTACCTGTATGGTAATCAAACTGTTGTAACATGGCACTGTGGTCTTTCATTTAATTACTTGTTACAGCAGGAACTATGCAAAGCATTCAGACTTTGAAGAAATGTCTTTGAAACCAAAAAAGTGGAAACCACAATATTCTTTGAAAACTTGTTTGAATTAAGATGATTATGACATGATATTGTATACATCATGTAAAGTAAAACAATTAAAAGTACATTTTGTAAATTCAAGTCATTGGAAATTTGATAAACTTCACTCATCCAATTACCCAAAACCAAGTTTGACTTACTCATAGCTCCATGAATGAATATCACAGAATGTCAACATTACGATAGTAAACATTTCTGTGTATGGCATTTCCAGAGGCAGTTATATAAAGAAGGTTTGGGCAAACCTACACAACTGTTTATTTCTATTGTCATAGCCACCTCAGGAATGGTTAAAACTGTAAACCAGCACAAAAAAGACAAATTACCAACATTAAACACTATGTTCTCAACATAGACATTACAAACTAACAACTTACTAACAAAGGTAAAGTTTTATTTTGCAACATAGGCAGCAAACTCAAATGTCTAGGATGTGTAGGATGTACTTGCAGAAATGGAATTTGATATTCATAATTATGTTTTCATCAGTGTATAATTGTCTGAAAATAAGTACTGTTGAGTTTTTGTTACCTTAGAGTGAGCCCTTTATATATACAGAGAGAGTGGGTCCTCTATATTTCCATATTTCTCCAGTAGCCCAGATCAGACAAGCCAAATACTGACTCTAGACGGGGCATTTCAAGTTTACTGCATTTCCAGTGGCCACCGTAGAGGAAGTTGAGTATTCACTTGGTTGTAATCTGCAACCTCTCCGCTAGATGTCACTAAATCCTGTCAAATTTCACACTGAAGCTTAAACAAACTCTGGCTCTGTCCAGATTGCAGTGCACTCTGCTCCACTCATGTTGCAAAATGTGGATAAATATGTTTCAATCAGGAGAGACTTATAAGAGCAACAAACGAGAATTTGATATTTAAGTGATTTTTTTTTATAAACATAAGGAATAGACTTTGGTGCTTAGACCCCAGCAGGAAGTAGATCACCATGGGAAGCAGCCCTGTGCATAAGTTGATCCCAAACTCTCGCAAAGCCTAAACACTGGCGGTGGTGAAGAGAATGGAGCTGGAGATTGGAATGACTTCTGATTGGAGATGGCCAGGTCATCCACAGTTGAGGAGGTGAAGAGGTGGAGGTGGGTTACACCAGCATCACAGTGCTGACTTGCACCTGAATGACAGCAGAGAGAGAGAGAGAGAGAGAGAGAGAGAGAAAGCATTTTTGAAATTTGACATCTTACAGATAATTTTCTAAAAAACTTACAGTCTAGACACAGAATTAGTGATAAATAAAAATGCAACATCCTGTATTTGGGGTAGGAGTTAGTAATATGACCGAAATCTTCTATCACTGTATATGTCATGTTATATTATAGTAAAGGTATATACCAAAGTATTTTTATTGTTATATAAATTAACTTGGTTTAAAATAACCATACCGTACCATACTTCATCGCATTTGATTATTTTCTTTTTTTATTTGGAACTTCCTTAACAAACCAAAACAACTGCATCACGAGACAGCATTTGAGTTTGAAAACAAAACCGTAAAACTAACTGGTTTTAAAAATGGAAATTTCAAAGTTCCAAATGAGAACAACAGAAATGCAATAGAGGTGCATTATCGCAACTAACTGTTGCTCTTGCGTCTCGTGACAATGTGGTAAGCAGTCGTGCTACTTAAATCACATGACCTTGCAGGGCAGCCGGATTGCTAAAATGTGCTGCCTGCCCCAAATATATAGCAGAGACACTAAAGCCATTTTTACACCCACTCACCCACTGTGTAGCAGGGTAGCAGTGCATACACTGTCAATGACTGTATAAATACGGCTTAAGGGATAGCTCCCAAAATTTAGCAATTTAACAACAATTTAGCCAAACCTCGACTGGTGGACACATTTCTACCCTGGTATAGTGTCATACCAAACCTAATTTGGGGATTTTGTGAGTTTTATTCAAATGCTAAAACTGAGCCAAAGGATATAACACAGCCTATCTTCAAGCTATGTGAAAGTCTCTGTGTCTTGTGCTCAGTGCAACAGTATCACAGCATCATTATCAGCAGTCATATGGAATGCAGTGCAAAGTTTTGGTTAGCATGTACTGTATATGGAGAATGGAGATGCAGGATGTCAGATCCATGAAAAAGAAGTGGCAAAGAGGTTTGAAATTAAGGATCTAAAATTGACTCACTCATGTAGATTAACAGGGTGTAGCAGGAGGACATGCTGCTCAACCAGAAACATCTCTAAATGCACTGTAGGGCACAGATTCTACAGATTATTTTTGCAATATCTTATCTTAAAATCACCTTAATATCAGTGTAGAAAAAAAACCCATCATTGGTATATGATCAAGCATAATATAAAGACAGTACTAGAGCAGATCATCTTATACAATCATTCCTTTCAATCCAATGTCATTTTATTTCTATAACACTTTAACAACTCATTTTTTGGACATACACTTTAGAGAAAAAGAATTTAAGGCATCTGCTGAAGATCGGGGATATCAGAACATCAGCCCTAGCAATAGCAAGGCTATAGCAACAAAGCCTGTTCATTTGTTCATTCTATTAATTCATGTGTGTCACACAACAGAACAGTGCATATACAGTATATGGACTGGGAACAATATCTAATCTAGCATGATGAACAGTCAAAATCATCAGATCTCTGTATATCTACACGCATCACACTTACTGTAATGAAGACCATGAAGAGATATTTCCTGAATTTCAGATTCAATGAATGCCAAGAGTCTTTCTCCAGAATGACTCACCCCACCTTTAGTCAGTAGCTCAACAGCAGGGTTTGACAGACAGCAATGTCATATAGATTAAACTGTCTAACGGTACATCAAGTAGAATTAGCCCCACCTGTACCAGTTACAATACAATATTAAAAAAACTCTTCACATGTATATGTATTGGTGATAACTATTCACTAATTTATGTAATGATAAATTAGGAATCATTCTCCATAATGAGTTCAGAATGCAAATTGTTTTTTTTATTAACTTTATTTGTAAAACACCAGACACAGTCATCAAATACATACAATGAATGTAATTTCTTTTCTTTTTTAAACATTCAGTGAACTTAAATGAACACCCCCACACCCTCCCTCCCCATCCACCCTTCCCCCTCCCAAACCCATAGAAGTTTAATATGATTAAAATATATCACCCACACTCAGTGAAAAAAAAAAAATCTCTAAACATTTACCAAAATACACATATACCTACACAGTAATGATTAAATTAAAATATAAAAATAAAGTGCTAGTGCTGATCATTACAAGGTAGAAATCAATGGCTGCTTGCTCCTCAGTCATCAAAACAGATTTGTTGCGCTGGAGTGCCTTAGGAAGGATAGCTTTTGGGGGTTAGCTATTTGCTGCTGGCACAGATGGGCAGTTTATGTATGGACATGCAGTGAGTTTTTACAAAGAAACTTCCCAAGCTGGTAGGTCCTCTAGATATTTAAGTAATGGTCTCCAATGAGTATAGAACCTGTCGGACGAACCTCTAAGTGAGAAATTAATCTTCTCCAACTTCAGGAGACCTAAAACGTCACGTAACCAGACTTTAAGTGATGGTGGCTGTGGAGATTTCCATAGCAACAGAATTCTCTTACGAGCAATAAGAGAGGTGAAGGCCATAACTTGTTTTGGACATTTGTGATGCGAAGGTTGTTTGGAGGCTTGCCAAAAATGGCAATATGTGGAGTTGGAATCAGATTTATGTCCAGTATATCCGAAATTGTTTCGAAAAATCGTTGCCAAAATTCAGACAACTTAGAGCATGCCCAGAACATGTGAGTAAGGTTGCATGGAGTCTATAAGCATCTACTACATTTGTCATCAAGTTTGTCCGGATAAATCTTTGACAGTTTCTCTTTACTGTAATGCAAACTATGGAAGACTTTAAACTGTATTAGTGAGAGTCTAGAGAGTCTAGCTGGACAGAGGACAGAGTCACAGCTGGATGACGAATTAACAGCACCTATAGCCCTCTCCCAGAATGTCTCAGAGAAACGCAGTTGGAGTTCTGACTCCCAATTCGTCTTAATCCTATGTAGAATGGATTCACTGGTTGAAGACAGTAAATTATAAAAATAGGAGATATGGCCCTTTAACAGGGTTTTAGCTTTGAGA
The DNA here is from genome assembly GCA_037975065.1 of Chaetodon trifasciatus. Lineage (NCBI taxonomy): Eukaryota > Metazoa > Chordata > Actinopteri > Chaetodontiformes > Chaetodontidae > Chaetodon > Chaetodon trifasciatus. The sequence goes on from JBBMOE010000026.1 coordinate 407,691, forward strand.
GCCAGGTCCATCCCGCTGGGAGTCAGTATTTGTGGGAATGATGTTGTGTGCATTTTTGCAAAATGTCGTAGCTGGAAATACTGGAAAAAATCTGATTTATGAAGATTAAAGGTAGAAATTAATTGGTTAAAACTCATGAATATATCATCAATGTACTAGTCACCCAGACTACGTAGTCCCTTGTTTTCTAAGGCAGAGAATCATGGGTCGATCTTTGCTGGAGCGAAGTGATTATTGCAAATCGGGGTTGCTAGAGGGTGAGTGAGCCATCCGAAGTGGTGTCTTAATTGTGTCCAAATTTTTAGTGTTCCAATAACGACTGGATTGGAGGTAAAACTTGACGAGGAGAGATGCAAGGTACTGCATGTTAGAGCCAGTAGTGACGAGGAGCAGGAGGCTGATTCACACTGGCACCAACTGGTTTGAGGGGACGTGCACCAGAGTATTATTTTATGCATGTTGACTGCCCAATAGTAGCCAGCTAGATTAGGTAAACCCAGTCCCCCAGCTGATCCATCCCTACAAAGAAGTGAGCGATTAGCTCTTGGTCATTTACCAGCCCAGATGAAAGACGAGATAATGTCTTTTATAGTTGTGAAAAATGATTTGGGGAGAAAAAAGGGCAAACATTGAAAAACATACAGGTATCTTGGTAACACATTCATTTTTATAATTTGAATCCTACCAGCTAGAGACAACGGCAAGTAGTTCCATCTTTGTAGATCAGACTTGACCGTTGTTGTTAATAAAGTGAAATTTTGCTCTCTCATCGTTTGCAAAGATTGTGTAATTGCAATGCCAAGATATTTAAATCCTGTATTGGCTATTTTAAAGGGTATAGTCGATGATGGTATCTCTGTGGCCAATTGATTGATTGGAGAGTATTCACTTTTGGCGATGTTAAGTTTATAACCAAAGGAGCTTAATACTGTAAGGATGCGTGGGATATTAGATACAGGATCACTAACATAGAGAAGCAGATCATCTGCCTATAACAACACCTGATGTTTTATGCTCCATCTCTCAATCCCTCCAAATCCCTCTTCCATTTTTAGAGCTGCTGAGAGTGGTTCAATCACTAGCGCAAATAATAATGGGGATAACGGGCACCCCTGTCTTGTTCCCCGGAAAAGTGGGAACGGAGCAGAGTGTTGATTATTTGTCAGACTGAGGTGCAGGGAGAGGTGTAGAGTAATCTGACCCATGAAATGAAATTGTTATTAAAACCAAACTGTTTCAGGGAAACGAGGAGATAGGTCTACTCTACCCTGTCGAAAGCTTTCTTGGCGTCAAGAGATATTATGGCCTCTGGAGTGTTAGATGAAGACGGAGAGAGGATGATGCCGAGAAGCCTTCTTATGTTGGAGTATGAATGACTTTCCTTTATAAATCCTGTGTGGTCCTCTGGCACAATCAGGGGCATAACAGGTTCCAATCGCCGAGCAAGGATTTTTGCGAGTGTTTTAACATCTACTGGGAGGAGAGATATTGGTCAGTAGGATGCGCAGTTCAGTGGGTCCTTACCCTTTTTAAAAATTAGGGAGATGGAAGCTTGCATAAGTGTGGGTGGCAGGGTACCTTGTTTAAATGAGTGGTTAAACATTTCAAGAAGTAGTAATTGATCTGAAAATTTTTTATAGAATTCGACCAGGTAACCATCTAGACCTGGCGATTTACCACTGTTCATTGACTGTATTGCTTCTTTAATTTCTGATAGAGTGAGAGCAGTGTCCCGTTTCGAATTGTTCTCAGGTGATCCTTTGGGTAAGTCCAATTTTTCCAAAAAGTTGTTTAGTTGATTTTCATCTGCGAGGGATTCTGAGGTGGATAGTTGGGAGAAAAAAGATCTAAAGTTATTTATTTTGTCTGGGTCCGAGGTTATTGAGTCTGACAGAATGCAAATTGTTGACCAAGAGGCCTTTTTTATTGATTCTGTCCATATTGTACATTGTTATATTAGTGACATATCAGCTGCATTCCTGTATACATTTTTTATATAGGCCATATTTGTTTATTCTTCATTCACACTCACATTCCCTTTTCATATTACAGCCCAAGAGGTTGAGTTTCTATAGATTAATTTATCTTAATATATCTATAGGCTATGCACTTTTTATCACTTGCACTGTCAGACACAAAACAGCATTTTATTGTAATGGTGGAAATGGTAATGGTTGTTTTTGGGTCAGTATTTAAACAAAATAAATAATATATATTTTAGCAGTGGTTTAGTCCTGCATTGAAAATTCTACTCAAGTAAAAGAAGATAAGTATTATTAGTGTCATGTACTTTATGTAAAAAAGTACAACTGTTCAGAGCATAAAACCCACCCTAGTGTTACACAATTATTTTATTAGATTATTATTGATGCATTGATGTAGAACCATTTGATTGTGTTGTTTGTCAAGGTGGGGCTAATATTAACATACCATTGAGTAGTTTAATCTTGGAGAAAGAAATCATGTTTCATGAAGTGATTATATTTTTCTATGTAAAATTCGAACTAAAAGTAAAAAACTAAACTAAAAGTCCAACTTTTAACAATTACTGTCAAAATCATGTGGTGCAGTAAAAAGTACAAGATTTGCCACAAGTACCTCAACTTTATATTCAGTATAGTACTTCACTAAATTTGGCCTACTTCTACTACTTAAACAAATAAACACCTCTATATGTGAATTCAAGATGTTTTTCATGACTGTATTAAACCCACAGTAGACGACAGTACAATACATATAATGTAAAGCCAATCCTGAGATGAACCGTAACGTGTGTTCTGAGGACAGTTTAGGGATGCAGAGCAGCTGCTGCAGCTTAAAGTCTGTCATTTGGGATAGGCTGAAATCATAATGTTATTTCAGTTCTCTTTCTTTAAATTCTTCACCCACTCATCTCCTTTCTCTGTGTTTTTCTTCTTGCAAGGCATTTTTACGAGGCCTCAACTAATGACATGTCATCATTTATGGACTTAACACGGTGAAGTCATTCAAGGTGACCAAAGATCTCTCCTATTGGGAGTCTTAAAAACAAAACAAAACAGTGAAATGGCCATGTAAAGGCAGCGTTTTCTGTAACCCAGAGGTACTGCAGCTTAACTGAATTAGTGGGGAAGAGCATGCAGAAATCTGCTAAAGCAAATGACGACATTATGGAAATTAAAAATTTCAGCTGAGGAAAGTTTATGTCAATGCAAACCTTGCTCTGGTTCAGCTTCTTCTCATCAACAAGATGTTTTCTCCTCTCTCTCCCTCTCAGGTTAAGTCACACTGTGCATCTGTGTGCCTCCTGATAACTTCTACTACACTTGCACTGTTAGTGGACAGCTGTTTAGGGTACCACACAGAAAAGAGGCTGTCATGCAATTAACTAATTATCCCGAACACTGCATTGATTTGATCATGCAGTGTGTATGAAAAAAAAATATATATATATATAAAAAATGTCTTAAGACAATTTCAAAATTCCTACCTACTTTTTGTCATTGTGCATAATAAGAGAGGCAGTACTATAAATCATAAATTAATATCAGGAGCAGGTACACAGTGAAGGGATGGGTCGCTGAACCACACTGACTGCACCAAGCCTGTTGAACATGGACTTGAATTGACATGGTTATTAGCTTGAGAATGCTGAAAGGAGGGCAATATCTTCTTTTGTTAGTCAGCTCATATGCTTACAATATTCTTTGTGTTTGCATGTGTATGCATGCAAATATCTTTATGCTTTATTTTTTGTCTGGGGACTTGACAGAAAGTTTCTGCTAGTTATAAAGTGATAAAGTTTTTCCATTGTCCAAGTTCCTTACCATATTGCACGAATGATACAGCCTATCAGTGCTGCTATTGCTGTTAGCACTATTACTAGGATTACTACTGCTTTTTCTGGCTATAACCCAGATTCAAGCAACATTATTCATGAGTGGAGCTTTAATAAGGCTCAAGATTAAACAGTGATATATCTGCATGGAAATTAGCCGAATGTGGCAAAAAGTACTGTTCATCGAGGTGAAATATATACAATATATTTAGGGACAGACTGACCAAATCAAGTTTTAACATTAAATCTGCCGCCACTCAGCCTTGTTTATGTATGGGAAATGTTAAGATTTTATTGATACCAACACCATTATGATTTATGCTTATTGGTCTGATTCTTTATCGATTCCCTCATTGCTAATCCATTTTAGTCAAACTGGCTGGAGCCTAAGAGCAAGATTTAGCAACATTCTTTCTGTAGTCATCTAAAATGGATGAAATGAGAGAATATTTGTAAAGACTTCTGGCAAGGCAGCTGTGGATCAGGATGTAGAGTGGGTTGTCCACGGATCACAGTGTTGGCAGTTTGATCCACGCCTCCTCCTGTCTACATGTATAACAATGTAAATAATGTAAAATTATGTGTAAAATGCATAATTAATGTACAAAACATACTTTGTATCAAATGTTTATTATTTATATGACTTATTATACTCAACATTGAACAGCACATTTGTGCTACAAAAATAAATTTTAAAGTACAAAAACAAATACCCATCTCAATTTGTATGTATAAGATTTATAAACTATTTACAGTGAAATAACATAGAGAAGCTTAGAGAATTACACTCTGCCTTTGTATTATCAACATAATTGAAATGCATCCAAATTTATTGCGTTTCCTGCGGTCACTCATTTTCTCACCTTTCCAGTGTTTTGTCTCTGTAGTGACTCTTTCTGTGTGTGTGTGTGTGTAAGTGCCCCCCCACACTGGACACATAGAAGCACCACACATCATGTAGTTGACCAATCACGTACGGATTGAACATAAATAGATAGAGAAAAAAACAAAAAAATGAGTGGTAGGTGAATGAAAAAGAAAGAAAAAAATCTTGTGAAGAGATTTGGATATAATTGATATAAAAACGTGTCCACTGATTTTTTTCTTAATGCCAAAGTTTGAGATCAGATTGTGCTTGTTTTTTGGATTGGTTGGGAGATTGTAAAGCCCAAACAAGGCAAATATTTCTTTTTTCCTGTTGCTTTACAGTAGATAGTTTTTTCAAGCCTGCCTTGAGTACATTGCTTGTGAGTCATGTAGATAATAATGTAAACAATAATAAAAAATATATAAAATAGTCTGATGTCTTAAACATTGCAGTGATAACATCCCAAGCCCTCTGGTTCTTGTTCTAATCATTGTTGCAGGATGTAAAATCATAAAAATCATCATATGTTGATACTGTATGTCAGGAAGGAAAGCAGGTGGATATTTGCTATAGCATGCTGCCACTAATTCCTGGCGTGCTGCTCAATCAGGCCTGTAGATGTGAAGCATGATAGGGAATAGGAGGTGTCTGGATGAGTAGTTCCACCATGCCAATTTGTGCTGCTGTGATGCTCATTTAAGTAGTAGACTTTGTTTGTATGCAGACCATTACTCAAATGTAAAGTAACATTAAAGTATGTTTTTCTTTGCACTGACTTTCATTTTAAACCAATGTCTCAGTAACATTTCTTCGAAGAAAACACTGTACCTGAAACATATGGTAGCCTGACAGCTCAATGCACTGCAAATCCAGAAAACACAACCAAATACACAAACACACTGCAATAGTGGGGAAACACAACCAAAAACAAATGTGCTGTAAATACAGAATTCACAACCAAATATAGATGAGACAGATATAGGAGCACAGATGACAACAGAAACTGTTTCCAGAGGACAATTAAAGTAATGAAAATGGTTGGGACATGCTTGTTTTTTTTACCATGTTTTGTGATTCTTGAGGTCAGGTCTGTGTATCAATTCTTATTTTAGTTTTTCTGTTGTTGTTTTCTTCTTTTCTCTGCCCCTATGTGCATGCACAGTGTGATCTGCAAAACCCCACTAATGCTCATCCTCACCTCAACAGCATCATGATCACATACAGTTCCACACTAGAAGGGATTATACAAAATATGATTAAGTGTGACGTGTGCGTTTTTATTATTATGATTACAATTACAATTAGTCATTTGGCAGACGCTTTTATCCAAAGCAACGTACATATGAATTCACACACTGATGGTACAGCATCGGGGGCACGTTTGGGGTGCAGTATCTTGTCCAAGCATACTTTGGCATGTGGACTGCAGAGGCCAGGGATAGGACCACCGCTCCTAATTGGTGGATGACCGCTCTACCTCCTGAGCCACAGCCGCCCAGTATTAGTGTTATCAATATTATAACACTGGGATAGTAAAATAAAGTCATCAATCTCTAAATCTCCTCACAGATCATTGAAATAAAATGACTGAACTCCACTTTTTGCTCTGCACATACGTACAGTAAAGAAGTCAGAAATCCCCAATATAAATAGACAGATACACAAATCCATTATTTCAGGCTCACCAGCTCACATGTGGCATGTAGCAAATAAAAAGACAACAATGAAAAGAAATACAGTTAGTTATGTTTATGTACCTCAGCAGGTCTCACAGAGTGATAAAAATTAAATCTGGATGAAGTTGGGTGCTTTTAAACCTTTGAAACTGGTAGTACATGTACCAGCCAAAATTCAGTATCCAATATGATTGTTGATTCACTCACCCCTCATGTCTACTTGATTGATGCCAGTCATGCCTATGTCACTGTTCAAATCTCCACTGTAAATGTTTCAGAAGTGGAGTGTCAAGAAAGTGTCTATTCTTCAGCAAAGACATTCCTACTACTACAATATTGTACAATATTTTTTTATTACACTTACAATTACATTTACAATTTGTCATTTGGCAGACGCTTTTATCCAAAGCGACATACAGATGAGATTTTCATACAACACAAGCAAGATTCTAGATGGGAGAGAACAACAAGAATAAGTGTCCTAACGCAATTTTCTGGTCCAACTGGACATAGGTGCCACAAGACAATGCTAAAAAGTAGTGCAAAAAGTGCATAGAGTTGATTTTTTTTTTTTTAATCTCATCTGACCACATCGCAAACACGCGTAATGGTCACTCAACCTGACCAAATGTACACGGGTGAAACAGGGATGCAAACTAATCAATTAACGTGCCAACCAGAAACAGCCGTGGCATCCTACAGAGCATATATACTGCATCTATCTCAGAGCACTCGAGAGACAGAGAGAGACAGACACATGGAAAAAACGTAAGTGATGATCGTTGTTCACTATTACCCAAGTCATTTCATTCCAAACACAAATGTTATCATTGTAATGCTTAACATTATCTACAAAGATGGAGTACATCATTGCTTTGAGGAGGAGGAGGAGGAGGCCGAGGATTTACCATCTAAGGACCTCCTCCTGGGAGAAGTTTGGGCATCGGACAGTTTCCTGCGTGGGCTCAGTCATCCTTGAAACTTGCCATGCGCCTCGCCAGCGGCGTTTTTAAAGGTGAGGCGAGGAGCAGGTGTGATTGGTGAAGATTGACTTGGCTGTGTCAAACCCACTCCACGCCTTCTCCCCTCCCTCCTTCCGAGTTGCACCGCTGGGTGGGACTGAGATGAGAAAGGGGAGTAGTTGCAGAAATACTTAATAATTGTTGACCCATTGGTCAATTGTGATGAGCAACACCTCTATCAACCAGTCAGAGTCAAGAGATTGAGGGGCAGTGCCCAAATTCACCACAGTAACACCAATGACGATCCAGAGGGTAGTAACCCCAGAGATAGGTTATCGCATGAAGAGTGCTCCCTCCACTCTAGAAACCCCCTTTACAATTATGTAAACAACCAGGATCTTCGTGATTGGTCTCAAATTAACGCAGTCATAGAAGGAGACATTAGCAGCGTTTTTTCGATCTGGAACATAACTTGACCACAAAATAGCAAAGGTAAGACATACTTTATGATTTGGCGAGGTTTTTTTCTGCTAGAGTTTTTGTCGCACAGTGAGTAGGCAGACATCTTTGTGATCAGCAGACTCTCTGCTTTCATCTGATGCCAGGCTTGTGTGGTTTGCATGAAGTGGTGAAATCAGCAGACACTTTAAAGTGGACATACTCTATTCCGTGTTTTCGTTACATGCCCAAATAATTTATTGCTGTATGAATTATGTTTCGTTTGGGTGGCAATGCTTGGTAGAGGCTTTTAGCTGAGTTTCTCCCCTTCATTCTGGTATGCTACAGGTTAGGATTGTTGCTTCCTAGTGTGAGCATTGATCATCTCAACTGCACATATTTCACGCTGCCCCCTGTAGAGGGTATTTTGCTTTTCCCGTGTTACCTTCTGATGTGGAGGGCGCTGATCTTAACTTCATATATTCTTGATATTCCAAGACATGCTTGTGGCTAAGGTGGTGGAGCAAATTGCTTGTGTTGCCGCCTCTGGCGACAACTTCCTGACAAAACTTGCTCTTTTTTTAACCAAAAAAACAACAGACACAGCACAAGTTCTTCTGTGTCATCATGTTCTACTAGTTCTGCAGCTTTGATTTTGGAACTTTCAGTGTATATCCCACCCATCTTCACCACAACATAACACCAGAGCACTACAGTTTACTTTCACCACATCCCGCACCATGCATGTTTAGAAGTGCAACACTGAAAACAGTCCCGCCTGAAATGGTGTCTCGTGGCGCAGCATTCCGAATGTTGTGTAATCATATACACTGGTGTGGCGGTATAGTAAAAATTCATATCATAACAAAAATATATACCAGTATTCAGTGTGAACCGGTATTCCGCCCAGCCCTACTCTACACTCTCCTCAGCTCATCTTGGTTCCCTCTTCTTCTCATTCAATGGGGCTTTCAGTTCCAGGGACACCCAGGGTTGGTTGTTTGGGAAACACCGGACCTTCCACACAGAAGTTGATGTAGTCCGTAATGCAGGTTGTCATGGCGTCTTTCAATGTCCTCTCCCATGTGGACAGCACAACACTTTCCATTCAGTGGTTTGAAAGCAGTCCCTCAGTGCCATATTGGACTCCTATGACCATCTTCTCACATACCTTATGGTTGATGGTTGTTTTTTCACCAAAGTTATGTATGCAGGAGCAAATGAACCATGCTGTGATCAGACCGGCCTAGCGGAGGGAGGGGTGATGAACTGGAAGTATCCCTAGGGTTTGCATACAGTAAATCCACTGTATTGTTTCTGTTGTGGCATTTAGTATACTGGGTGAAGGTGACGAGAGTGGAGGACAGGAAGCATGATTGAAGGAGGAAGGCCTGGGGTGCAATATCTGCAGCTGTGAGACCACAGTGTGTAGGAGCTTGTATGCTGCTGCTGCTGCGTAGGCCCATGGAGGATGTACATCATTATCCTGATGACGTTTGAGAACTCCCTTGAAGATTGTTTGGCTGAATGCTAACGGCTAGCAGCTCAGTGTCCTCACTTTTCCTCTTTCCGCTTTCTTTCACTCTGCTGTCCACTCTCAGCAGGTGAAAATTGTCCAGCATAACGTGAGTCCAACTTGAATTCATTCAAGTTGTTCCCCTGTGTAAACAATGGAGCTGAATGGATCTCCTGATGTTGTTTTAAGTAATCCATTAATGAGTAAAAAGCAAATTGCACATGACGGAAGAAACACGAGAAATGCAAAACACACAAAGACAAAGAAAAACTGCCAGAGCTGCTGTAGCTAGCTACCACTTGTGCGGCGCCATCTTAATTTCTTAATGGGGTGGCTGTGGCTCAGGAAGTAGAGCAGTCATCCACCTATCAGAAGGTCGCCTCAGCAGTCTACATGTCGAAATATGCTTGGGCAAGACACTGAATTGCCCCCGATACTGTGCCATCAGTGTGTGAGTGTGTTTGAATGGGTAATGCTCATAATGAGCAGGTGGCTTAGCTGCTGTACGAATTTGTGTGAACTGGTGAGTGCAGACTTTTGTTGTAAAAGTGCTTTGAGTGGTCGTCAGACTAGAATAGTGCTGGCCATACATTAAGGAGATTTATTTTTCTGCAGTGACGGTAACCACAAAACATGGACACAATTAGTGTGCTATATGCCGCTCTTCACCATATATTTAGGGATGACAAACAGTAACATTAACTGCTAGAAACAGTAGGGGTATGGCCAAGCACTGACATTCCCCCACAGAGAGAGCCTCTCATCATAGTGCATGACACACCATGTAGCCTCATTGTCACACCGCCTACAGTTGCTCCCTGGCTCTGCATATTTTAAATATACTGCAAGTAGGGTTCTAGTATAATTTGAGGATGGAGTTACATATGGAACTGCACACAAACTATGCATACACCAAACATAAAGGGATATTTATTAATGCAGAATGTATGCGCCACATCCATATGTCTGATCTGGGCCCAGATACATAACTGTTGTGTAGATTCACAATTAAAAATTGTGTGCAGTGTATTTGTCAGAGTTTTCATTTCGTTTTATAGATCTCAGTAAATGGGATCAATATGAGCTCTGTAAATTAATCATTGATCATCTTTTTGACATTTAAAAATTATGACTAATTATACAACCGAGAAATACTTGGTTACAGGTTCTAATTCTAATAAAAAGCAAACATTTGATTAACCTAACTCTCTTGATATTGCTATTTTAAATATAATGGTTGATAAAGCTAACACCCCTAACAAAGCTTGATCATTCACAAAACTGAGATAAAACAGGTAGGAGGTATGTATGTATGTTACCTGTTATCATGTGTTTACCTGTCAAAATAGATTCAAATTTTCTGGAGACAGCAGATTTAGTTAACATTAATTAGTTGAAATAAGGTCACAGAGACGCAGGGGTATAATAATTCAGAATATTCCATGCCATTAGTTACAGACAGTGAATCCTTTACTTGAGTGGTGAGTTGTTATTGGGTTTTGGCCTGTGTTTTCTTGTGCTGAATAGAAAGTTAATCTTCTGTCACTGTCACTGAAATGATTTTCATTGTCACTGTGCTGCAGCAATTATTGACATGTTGATGATATAAAGCACCAAAATGTCTCTCTGTCTGTATATCTGTCCTTGTGGCAGTCCATCCATCTGGCAGACTGTCAAGCTCAGTCACTCACACTGACCAGCTCAGTTACTCTTTATGCTGGTATACATTGTTATATTTCAGCTTGTTTTAGTTGGGGCTGTACCTAGGACTCCATCTAATCCTGTTGGTGGTGGTGTCTGAACATTTTGGTTTGGTTTTTCATAACACAGTGGCTGTTTCAATATTGACTTAGACTTAGACTTTACTTTATTGACCCTAAATCGGAAAATTCTTTTATTGCAGCAGGAGGATAAACATACATATTAACATAAAATATATACAATAAAGAAGAATAAGGATGATAATTATAGTAAGAGAAAAGAATGTTCTTAAAAAATATAACAAAGTATATCAACATAGAAGAATAGCAATTGCTATAAATCTAAGTAGCACTAGGTATATAGTTATATAATACATACTACATAATATAATAATGTAATATAATTAAATAGAATATAACTAAGTATATAAACAAAGATTAACAGCAGTTCTTAGAGAGAGAGCCAGAGCTATAAACTATATACCAGAAAAAATATGTGCAAGTTGCAATTGATAAATAAATGTACATAATAAAGGATATTGTGCAATTTTGCAGTAGCGCAAATATGTAATATTGAAATATTGGAGTTTGTGAGGTTGGTAGAGATTGACTGTTTAAATTGCTGTTGTATAGTGTGATGGCTTGTGGCAGGAATGAATTCCGGTTCTTGTGACGGCGGAGCTGAAGCACTCTATTGGAGAAGGAGCTCCACTGTCTGTCCACGAGGTGGTGAAGAGGATGTTCAGGGTTATCCATCATGGATAACAGTCTGTCCAGTGTCCTCCTCTCCACCACCTCCTCAAAAATATCTAATTTGCAGCCAATAATGGAGCCGGCCTTTCTGATCAAGTTGTTCAGACTGTTGGTGTCATCAGCTCTGATGCTGCTCCCTCAGCACACTGCAGCAAAGAAGAGTGCGCTGGCAACAACAGACTGGTAGAAGATCTCCAATATCTTGTTGCACACATTGAATGATCTGAGCCTCCTCAGCAAATAGAGTCTGCTCATCCCCTTCTTGTAGACAGAGTTTTCCAGTTTAGTCTGTTGTCGAGGTGCACTCTGAGGTATTTGTAATTCTCCACCACTGTGACATTCTCCCCCAGAATGCACAGTGGTTGTGTGGTCGTCCTGTTCCTTCTGAAATCAATCACCATCCTTGATCTTGGCCATGTTAAGCAGCAGGGGATTTCTACCAGACCATTCCACAAAATTGTCCACCACTGCTCTGTATTCCTCCTCTCGTCCATCCTTTATACAACCCACCCTGCTGAGTCGTCTGAAAATTTCTGTAGGTGGCACAATGAGGAGTTGTACTGGACGTCTGAGGTGTAACAAGGTGAAGAGAAAAGGAGATAAAAAAAAGACCCCTGTCGCACTCTCATGCTATTTTCCACGGTTTCAGACAGAACACTTCCATTCGAACAAACTGTGGTCTGTCTGTCAGGTAGTCAAGAATCCAGGAGATAGTGGTCCAGGACCAGTCTCTCCAGCACCTTCATCATGAATGATGTAAGGGCAACTGGTCGGTAGTCATTACGGCAAGATGGAGACTTCTTCTTTGGAACAGGAACCATGCAGGACGTCTTTCACAGCACTGAGGCATTCTGTAGGCTCAGGCTCAGCTTGCAGAGGTGTCCCAGGATCATGGACAGCTAGCTGGCACAAGCCCTGGGGACTCTGGACCTAATGCCACCAGGGCGAGCGGCCTTGCCCAGGTGCAGCATCTCCAGCTGTCTTCTTACCTGGCCCACGGTCAGGCAGGGGATGGTGCTAGTGGAGGGGGTGCTGTGGGGGATGGTAGGAGATGTGGGAGTGGAGTCCAAGGGAGGTAGGGGAGGGATCACCAGGGGAGGTTTAGGGTTAGAGAGAGAAAGCTTGGGGGGATGGGGGGTGGTTATGGAGGCTGTCGTGGATAGTGGTGAGGTGTGAAGGGGTGGGGGGCTGCAAGGCCACTCCTAGCTGTAAGCTAAACCTGTTGAAAAAGTTGTTTAGTTCTTTGGCCTCTCAAGGCTGCCGGCTGGTGGTCTGTCTCTTGCCTTGAGCCCCGTGATCTCCTTCTGTCCACACATCCTTCACTCTATTATGCCGGAGTTTGGTGTCCAGCTTCCTCCTGTAGGCATCTCTGCTCTGCCTCAACTTTTCCCTCAGCTCGTGCTGAACACTCCTCAGTTATTTTTTGTCCCCTGACCTGAAGGCTTGTTTCTTCCTATTAAGCAGACTCTTCGGGTCACTGGTGATCCAGGGCTTATTGTTGGGAAAGCAGTGTACAGTCCAGGTTGGCAGAATTTGATGTACTCTGTGATACACTCTGTCAGGCTGTTGATGTCCTCCCCATGTGGCTCACACAAAACATCCCAGTCTGTTGTCTCAAGGCAGTCCTACAGTGACTCATTATCCTCCTGAGTCCACCTCCTCATCATCTTCATGGACGCTGACTGCTTCTGGACAAGAAGGACATACTGAGGTGTTAACAACACCAGGCTGTGTTCAGCCCTGCCTAAGGGGGGAAGGGCTGTGGTACTTTATGCATCCTTTGCATCAGCATACAGTAGGTCTAGTGTGGTGTTGTCTCTGGTGGGGCAGTTAATAAATTGGTGAAATATTGTTGTCCATGAGTTTTGTCTAAAGTATTGTGGTTAAAGTCCCCAGTAATGACTACAAACGCATTTGGTTCCTGCATTTGTAGCTTCACTATGGTGGAGAGGATGACGACACAAGCTGCTTCAGTCAGCCTTCGAAGGGATGTTAACAGTGTCAGGCTGCAGAAACATACCTTAACAGTAACACGTCTGGAATTACACCACTTCTCATTCACAAACAGTGCTGTCCCTCCTCCTTTAACGCTCTGACCCACATCTCTGTACGCCCGCACACAGCTGAAGCCGGGTACCACCACTCTCTGGTCTGGGATGTGTGAGGGAAGCCATCACTTGGTAAAGGCCATTAGGCTGCACTGTTGGTATTCCCACTGAGTCCTGACCAGCACGATGAGCTTGTCCATCTTCTTTGCCAAAGACCTCATGTTTCCCCAATCATCACCGGAGCAGATGGTCTGTATCTCCGTGCCTTGGCCCTCTGTTTTGCTCTGGCTCTGCAGCCCCGACGTCACCTCTTCAACTCTTCTGGGACTACAATCCTCTCTCTGGGTGGGAGCATGGGTTTACACAATGCGATCAGCTGCTCAAGTGTGATGACCGAGCTACTGTAACAGACGACCACCTAACACAGCGCCATCTTGTTGTTTGATAAGATAGTCTGAATTTTGTTTTTGTTTGTCTCATGACTTGATCTCATTGGTCACTTTAATTAAATTATTTAGTATTTAATAAACCCAGAAGAGTTGAAGAGCCATATTCCGTCAAATTGTTCTCACAGACAAGTTATCTGTTTCTGTCACACAACAAGGAATTTAATAGTGATTTAATTACAGCTCAAGAACACTACCTGTTATGCAAGAGCCTAAGTAATTTTTGTGAGGCTGGAAAATTGCTTTTGTAGTTGTACAGTAATTTGTCAACATAGACATATCTTATTTTTTTGTTATTTAAAATAAGTGACTAGAGAGAGGGGTAGAGACAGAACATTGACTTAATACTGAGTATCTGAGTGTCTAATATTGCTTAATACACTTAATACACATTTCGTGCTCTAGTGAGTATTTTATGCCAGCAAGATGGTGTATGTGAGTTAAGCCAAACATCTCAATTTCTGGAAAGAGAAAGTGAATCAGCAATGAAGTTTTTGTGACTTGGGACGTGGGAGGCTCAGACAATGAACTGGTGCTGAGCTCAAACTATGGTGAACCTCCACATGAACAGCATAATGTCTAGACAATGTGACTGTCCTTTGATAATTCCGTTTCTGACAGTGCTGTTTTCAGAGTAGATGGCGATGGTCTTGAGTCATTCATGTACTGAAATGGCTGCCATGACAACTGGATCCATTTCACCCATTGGAGGAAGGAATGAGAGTTGCGAACACTGTAGCAAACGATGCTGTATAGTCCCCAATGTACGACGGTGTAATTTAGGTGGTCGAGTATTAAAAGAAGTTAGTGTTTGGTGCATCTGTGGGCCAGAAGGAAATTTGAAATGAGTATGGAAATCCGGTGAATTTTTTAAATAGACAGCAATGCTTGGAATGAGACAGAGTCAAGGGCGATGCTGAGAAATTCTGTGAATGTGCTGGGACCTGAGTGTGTGAAATGCAGAATTGAGTGTTTAGACTGTATAATTGGGCTGATGATGATGGCATGACAGTCATCTAGGAGATGGATGACATATGGGACTTTTTTCAGGATAGAGCCAACGTGCTTCTGATAAAGAAACAAATATTTTTGGGCTGCCAAAGGTCGAAGTACAGAGGCATTCCAAAGTATTATGTGCCCTTCCAAAGGACATCAAAAAGATGCCACTAGTTGGGCTGGATAGGACGGACTTTGATGGTGATGTCTGCCTCGGACAACCGGGCTCCTTGTCTTGCAGGGAGGGTAAGGGAGATGGCATGATCGATTGTTGAATGCTGCATAGAGAAGTCTAGTCTGGGAATTAGGCTGTTGATGCTGGAGACAGTGGAGCCGTGTGGGAAAGACAGGCCTATGACGAGTGTCTTTTTTTCTGAATATTTCCAAGTAACTGTGGCAATGGGACCGTGGGTAAAGGTGGACTAGAAAATGGACCTTTTATGAATACTTGTTCAACTGCCTGGTCCAGGAGTTTATTGGCTATGTCTTGCTCAGAGATAGCTGACGTGTGATTGTGACGTGTGTAAGGGGGAATCTGGCAGAACCTGCAAACCTGGGTGAAAATCATGAGTAAGACCTTGTATTCATAAAAACAAACTGGTGGTCTGGGTGATTCTTTAAGGCAGCGGCTAGAACATTAATTTTGAGGTACTGACATGGACTGTGCATGGTTGGATAATGAGGACAAGTTGGTCTGGAATGTGCACCGTTGCAGATGGAGCAAGTATGGAGAAATCAGCAGCTTGAAATGCCCAAGTTTGCAAGTTGCAAAATCACAAACTGTAAGACCGAGTATCAGTAAGTTTGTGCTGTATCTGGATGATTTTCTTTTGAAATAAAAAGATATTTATAAAGCAGCTTGAAATGTTGCATCCTAGATTGTTAAATTTGTTGCATACCATCCTCCTGCCCCGGTAGATCCTCTCTTATCCACACCTTTGGGAAGGGGCTGAAGGGTGGATGGCTTGCCAGTGATTGATGGCAGGGGAGCTGCGGGGAGCAGTTCTTGAGCAGTTCTTCAAGTCAGCTACTGTTCACTGGATATGTTTGAAGCTGGAGGGCGGTCAGTATATGCTGTAGTGTATGTGCATAACAGTGGCCTCACCACTGTTATGCACTCAAAAACCTGAACCTCCAGCGGGTTGGAGAGAGGCATCTGGAAGGTATGACATCTCTTGTGTGCCAAAGCGAGGATCCTCCCTTCCAGCTTCTCAACCATAGTTTAAGACAATGTCCAGTAATACTCCTCCATCTCGGGTCATGTGACAACCGAGTGAAGGGGAAAGGAAAGGATCATGTGATCTTGAATGCTTTCATATTGTTACCTCATTTGTGGTCTGCATTTTTCCTGCGATAGCCATACATTACTACAGGAAACACTGCTGCATTTGTTCACTGAAAGTGCGTCCAGAGATGTTGCAAAATCCACCAGGACTCAGATTTTAAGAATTTTAACTTTAAAGAGGTTTCAAGAAGTTGGGGTTTATCTGTTAGTCTGGAGGAAATACAAGTGGGAATATAACTTTTAGTGGAACGGCTCCCCTCAGCCACATGGGTCCGGCTGACTAACAGGGCACAGAAGGCAGTTCATCACACTGAGTCTTTCTGCTTAGGAAACCCCTACAAATCACTATGAAATGAACTCTAATTTTTAGTGATATCATTTCAAATCTTTCTGCTTGTGACCAGAAAGTAGTGTTTGCCTATTTAAATCCACCACTCCTACATTTAAACACTTCTTTTTGCATGTACATGTTACAATATACGATGTACAACTATACAGTATTACACCTGATAATCACATGAGAAGTATAGTCCATCACTAACATAACTCCAGTTTGTTTTGTTTTCTATTGAAAGGAAAGAACGTCATGTAACTGTTCTCTCTCATTGTGAAACAGTTAATGCAATTTATACTGCCTGCTTATTGGCAAGCTTCACTATTGTATGACTACCTTACAGAAGGATCAGATATTATCTTCTTCATCAAGTACTTATGCCTGGGGTTTTAGGCTACAGTGAAAGCAATAAATATAATTAATTTTATGAATGTGAACTTTTGCTTATGTAAAATATGAAAATTTAATAATTTTATATTTTCAGTGCAAAATGAAAGTTCTCACTCCCAGCGCATCAAATGCCAACACTGCATTATATATGGGTGCACAAGGTACCCTTTAGTGTTTGTATGAGATGCACCAGGCTTTCAACTAACTCCAATGTAAACTCATCCATGGCGATATTAGATGCCAAGAGCAATTGCTCCGGCCCTTTCAACATGTTCTCATCTCAGCAATGCAGAAAATCTTTCTGCCAGAAAGTCCTTCTAACATGTGGTTTATGTTGTGAAACAGTTGTCATTAGGTTTGGTCTCAGCAACAAAACTGTTTAGTTGGATTTAGGCACCATAACTACATAGTAAGGTTTAGGCATCAAACTACTTGGTTAGGTATTGGGAAAGATTGTTCACTTTGATTCTACTTTTGTTTTCTCCTGGGACACCAACCCTGGTCTCCTGGGTGAAAGTCATATGTTTATTTGACCCATCTATCCTCCCTACCTTCCTCCACTTATGAACTCTCTTGCTCTTTATGCTATATCACCTTGTTCTGAGTGTCTAATATTGCTGTAAATGTGCTTGCAGCTAGTTTAAAGCCTGGTGCATCTCATACAGACACTAAAGGGTACCTTGTGCATTTGCATGAGATGCTGAGAGGCAAAGCATCAGAATTTGATGGTCTGGGAATGAGACTGAGCTTGCTGGCTACATTACATTATTTCGGTCATGACAGTCATGTTTCAAAATTTCTTAAAGGTATACTTCCATTATTTTGTGAAAACAATTTTTCTCTATGTCTCAGACTAAGATGAACATGCATCTCATAAGCTGTCATCGGGATATATTTAGCCTAGCTCAGCATAACCTAAAATCACACAAAAATATAATATACAGTAGGGGAAATAAGTTTTCAACATGTCAGCATCTTTCCCCAAAAACATATTTCCTATGCAGCTTTTCACATGAAACTGAGAGCAGATATCTGTCATAACTTATTAATAGTGCACAAATAATTGTAACATTTGGTTAATGAAGTGGAATGACACATGAAAAAAATATTTATCACAGTAAGAAAAAGCACTAAAGCAGCTGATTCCACTAAGTAGTTTGCCTGCCTGTACTACTTGTAACGAGAATCAGCTGGGCTCTGCATGTTGGTAGCTTAGCAGCCCTGTCTTCTTGAAATGATGTATATATACAACTAATAAACAACAGCAAAATTTGTTTTGAGGGAAACATAATTCCAACCAAATGACATTTTCTATTAACATAATGACAAAATTCGTTGCTGTTAATTAACATAACTGCGAGTTGCAAAAATGTTGACACTGAACCTATGTTTGCTGACAGTATTAAATTTGTTCTTTGCCAAAACAGGCAGTCTTGCAATGCACTAAACTCATCACGCTAACATTATTCAGCACTTTTAAGGTGAAGTTTGGGTACTGACAGCTCAAAAGCACTTTGGTTAAGGTTAGGGGAAGATTGTGAATCTGTTTTAATCCAGAAAAAGTTAAGTTTGTTAACATTTAAGCAAAATCAACATCACAGTATGGATGCCAATCTTGGATTCATAATTCTACACTTTGAATGCGTGATCCACCCTGCGACCTCATCATAGTATGTCAAAGAAGCACTGAATCTGAACATAATCCAGGTGGCCATTATGTTTGTTACCACAACATAATTATGAATGTATATTAGTTGTTCATTAACGGAATTTCAAAGAAACGGGTTTGAGGTCAGTACTTCCATTCTTTGAAAAAGGGTTACCAAGCTGTCATGCAAGAAACATCTCATGATGCATAGAAGCAAAGAGCTTTCCCAAGACCTTCGCAACAACATTATTGGATTTCTTAAGCGCCATTTGGATCATTATTGCGAAGTGGAAGGAACCTCACTCCATCATCAACTGACCATGCACAGGGGATTTACAACCAGGCAGTCATAAAGTTAGTCAGAAGAGTAGCTCAAGAGCCAAGTACAACTCCACAAGAGCTCCAGGAAGATCTGGAAGCAGCAAGTACAGTCATCACACAGTAAAATATAGGCTGTGCATTCCACTGCTGTGGTCACCATGCATGATCACCCTAGAATACACTATTATGGCATGATGAAGATTAGATTTGTATTTATTTGTTCTTCTGCAAGGAAAATTGTTTCCACCTTCCCCACAACCTCAGAGTACACAAATATGTACACCCACTCAAATATGCCCACTATCAAAATATTCACAAACTTTACATACACAAACAATACACTTGCATTACAGTCTTTCTTTCATGCCAGTGACCTGTAAAGGTGACCAGATGAGAGGAGTACAAAGTGTGGGTTGATTACTCCTCCCATCTTTACCAACTCTATACTAATATTTTTAATCATAGTGATGATGATGATGATGATGATGATATTAATGATAATAATACATTTTTTGTGTGGAACCTTTCATACAGGAATTGCAGCTCAAAGTGATTTACAAGAAAGAAATCACATGCATGAAGCGAGTGCTTTACATTGAAAAAACAGAATGAACATAAAAACAGATAAAAAATGTAAAATGAGGATGAAAACAAAAATAAAGACAATGCTCAAAACCACACAATGAAATATTAAAATCTAAGTGAAAATAGAATAGAATGAGGATAAAAATCTGAAGTCTATTTGAATACAGCTGTAAATGAACTCTTGGTCTGGTGTCTGCTTTCTGTGGTTCTAAGACACAACAGAATCTTTTCCTTCTCTACAGATACAGATTCATAACAGGTCTTGATTCCACCAAAGCAGGCATTTCACAGCCACCTCAGAAGTCTTCTCATGGATGTAGTCTCACTTTGGGTCTTATCTGGCTGTAGGGCACAACCCGGTATTGCCCCAGAGACCACAATATTCACAAATCTTTATTAAAAAAGGGGTAAAAATATAAATAAGGATAAAGCATCAAATCACAGCATAAAACCATAAAATATAGGTGAGATAGATTACATAGAATGAATAAAATCAACAAATGCAGCATTGTATAAGCATGCACAAAAAAAGTCCAAAATTTCAGACCTGTATCAGGAATCAATAGGTAGTAAGTTAAATGCTAAAGTGAAAAGAAAAGTTTTTAGCTTTTTTTTGAAAATATTCAGTGAGCTGCTTCCCTGATATCTATAGGTAGTGTGTTCCGGAGCTTTGGAGTACAGTGGACAAAGGCTAGCTTCTCTGATGCCCCTCTGCAGGTTAGCTCTGGATGAGCTAAGCTGTAGACCTTACTGTTAATCCAAGACTCCTGGTTGGGGAAAGTTCCTATCTGTTTGTGGGTGGTAACGTTGTCAACCCATGTGTTAATTTAAACCAGAATGGAGGAGGCATATGAGCCCATGTCAATGGATCCTGAGTTAAGTGTGGCCTGGGTGGCGAACAAACTCCAGTCTGTCTGTTGGAACTGGTGCTGGAGTGTGGCGTCTGCTCCCTCTGACAATACTTTAGCAGTCACTCACTGAGGGCTTCACATGTTTTTTTTTGTTTTTTTTTTTAATATATTTTTATTGTTTTTCAAAATGGAAAAAGAACAAAGAGCACAGGACAAACAGATAAAAAATACCCTCCCCCCACCCCAAATCTAACAAATAAAACATGAACAGTATCAGCTCATCATGTAAAGAAATACAGAAATAATGCAGGCCACAGTCATGACAATAAACTAAACGCATTTTTTCAAAAAACTATACAAGATAAATAGTAAAATGAGAAATACACATAGCAAGGTGTTTCAAAGATTGACATATTAGTCCCTTCGTTTAAAGAGCTGCAGTTCAGGGTCCCAGTCTCAGTCTCTCCAAGTGAAGCATATTTGCCATTTCTCTCAACCAAAGATCATTTGGGGTGCAATGTCCGACCTCCATGCATGGAGGATTAACTTCTTTGCAATCTCAGTTCCAAATAGGATAGCCTTTTTCTCATATTTAATGTAGAAGACAAAAGGGTAGTTGCCCCGAGAATGGCTACAAGCGGATCAGGCTCCCAACATTTCCTATAAGCCATAGAGAAACAATGAAAAATATTTTTCCAATATGTGTACAGTTTACTGCATAACTAAAAAGAGTGTATTAAGTTACCGGTCGTAGACTTGCACTTGTTGCAAATGGGTGAAACATCAGGAAAGAAACTGTGCAGTTTTTCTCTAGAATAATAGAGTCTATGTAATGTCTTAAACTGTATAAAGCAATGCCTGACATTCACAGAACAATCATGTATACTTTTTAAACATTCATCCCATATGTCATCTTCCAATTCTGCATTCAGCTCATCTTTCCATGCCTGCCTAATACTTGCTGTGTGCAATGGAGTGTTGTTGTGCAAGATCTGGTAAAAGAACGAAGCTGCCCCTTTAGCAGCAGGGTCAAACTTATTTGTTGTCTCAAAGACCTCATGCTCTACCAAGATTTTGAAGTTGGGTAAATGTGTCCTGAAATAATTTTGAATTTGAAAGTATTGAAAAAGGCCAGATTTGGGAATGTTGTAATTAGCTACAAGTTGTGAGTATGAGGCAAAAAATCCATTAATATATAAATCACCTATGTTGCAAATGCCTTTCTGCTTCCAGAGGAGGAAAACACTATCAGTCAGACCTGGTACAAAGAATGGTTATCACATATTGGGGTGTCCAAGTAGGTTTTTGGAGCCTCAATGTTATGTTTTATCTGCGTCCAGATTCTTATGGTGTTGCCAATTACAAAACTGTTTCTAAAATATGTCTTTTTAACAGCAGTGGGGCTGTTAAGAAGAGCAGATAATGAAGTTTTTTTGCAGTGCATTCTTTCCATATACAACCATGCAGGGCAGGAGTCTGCCATTCTTCCACCATTCAAGAATAGATAAGTGTGCAGCCCAATAAACTTACAATTTGGTAAAGCAAAACCTTCCATATCCTCCATATCCTTTGGTTTTGATAGGTGTTTTTCAGAGATTCTAACAGTTTTATAACTCCAAATGAAAGGTATGATAATCGAGCCTAACTGCTTGAAGTATGATTGCACAATAAAACACGGAATGGACTGGAAAGATGGAGAAAGTGAGGCAATACCATCATCTTGATTGCATTCATCTTCCTAACCATGCATATTGGGAGGGTTTTCCAAAACTCGATACAGTTTTTGACTTGCTCAATTTTGTAGGATTTCTTCAGTGGAATGGATTGCAAATAGGCCTTGTTAACTGCTGCAGAGACTGGCATAAGTTCACTTTTCTCCCAGTTGATAGAAAATCCTGAGAGACTGCCAAACTTATCAATGAGAGTCAGGAGAGGAGGTATTGATGCTTGTGGCTGAGAAATGTACAAGTGAATGTTGTCCACATATAGCGAAAGATAATGTTTATAGCCAAACATGTTGATGGGAGAGATTAAAGGGCCCTGTCTAATACATGCAGCAAGTGGTTTGATGATGATCGCAAAAAGGGGGAGAGGGGGCAAACTTGACGGGTCCCACGGTGAACTTCAAATGGAGGGGAGATATTCTGATTAGTAATAACTGATGCGGTCGGTCATGAGTAAATTATTTCAATCCATTTCATGAAGGAGGGTCCACGTGCAAATTTTTTGAGCACAGCCATCATATAGGGCCACTCTATTTGATCAAACGCAGGTTGTGCAGCCAGTGAAATAACAACCGCCTCTCCTGAATGCTTGGCAAATAGTATGTTGAAAAGGCAGCGTAGATTGAAATACATTTGTCAACCTGGCATAAAACTACTTTGATCGGGATGTATGATGGAGCGCATGCTTTCTTTAAGTCTATTGGCCAGAATTTTTCCAAGAATTTTGGTTTCGATGGATAATAATGAAATCAGGTGATATAATGCACCATTTGAGGGTCACGGCCTGGCTTTTAGATTAGCGAAATATTGGATTTGTATAAGGTAGGCAGCAAACCCGAGGACAGCATCGTATGATTGAACATCCGTAAGAGCAGGGGAGACAACTTAGAGCCAATTTTTTTGAAAAATTCTATCCAGTGATAACTTGGGTAAGTCCAGATTCTCAAAAAATACATTGAAAGCTTGAAAATCCAGGTCGCCCTGTGACTGGTAGACATTTGCATAAAAATCCCCAAAACATTCATTGATTGATTCACCGGGTCCGTATGCAAGGTACCTCTCTCAGATTTAATACAATGTATGGCTCTGGAAGTCTGTAGTGGAATCATCTAAATCGCCCATATCATTGGTGCTTAAATATAGTTCTATTTTACCAGAAAGATAAGTACAAAATTTTTCATCTTTTAATAGTGTATTATTCAAATGCCATGTTCACCTCTCTTGTGGTTCAAGTCTAGACTTAACAAGACAGGAGCATGATCTGACATTAGTATATTATGGTAAATGCAGTCAATTACTGACTGTAGCAGCTTAGAATCCATCAGAAAGAAATAAATCCTGGAGTAGAATTTATGTACTGTGGAAAAATAAAAAAAACTTTGTGGTGGGGTGGAGAAGCCTCCAGATATCCACCAAATTATAAGATTGCATAAGATTGTTGAGTGTGCCACTGTTTCTAAATACACTGGTTTGGGAGTGTTGTTGATCAAGAACAGGATCTAAAACGTAGTTAAAATCGCTGCCTATGATTACATTTGAATCCGACAAATTTGGCAAAGCACTGTAAAGGTTCTGAAAAAAAGGCGAATTGTTTAAATTGGGCCTGTATACATTTACTAATATTAATGGTGTGGAGTTCAGAGTCCCACTAACTATCATATACTTGCCCTTCTGGTCTGAAATCATTTGAGAGTGGATAAATGGCATGTTTTTTCTTAACATAATTTCAAAACCTCTAGATTTTATACTGAAGTTTGATTGATAGACCTGAGAAGCCCATGAGGGACAAAGTATTTTTGCTGCTGTTATTTTAATGTGTGTCTCCTGGAGAAAATATATGTCAGATTTAAGAGCCCGTAAATGTGCATACACCTTCCCTCTTTTCAGTGGGCTGTTCATCCCTCTTACATTCCAACCACTTATTTTAACTTTACCATTGCTGTGTCTATTCAAATCAGCCAACATAGAAAATATCTACTGTATATGTAAAAATGAAAACATTCTCCATTACTGTGGCAAGGCATACTCAATAAATGTAAACTGACATATGTGCTGAAAAAACATCCCATAACACAGAACCCTTCCCTATAAACACAGGAGCAGTGCTTCCCTACCCCTAACTTCAAGTTAAAACTAGGCTTGGTAACCAGCTAGTGACTCAGACTAGCAGTATAACTATCCATCTCTCTCCAAACAGGGGAGACAAAACACCCCACTTCACAAACAAGCATTGAGAATAAAACTTATTAATCCTCACGCAATCTAAACATGGGCATATCTTATGAGCTGGCAGTCTTTGTTAAACAACATTAACTTACACCATCCTTTAGTGTGGCAGCATTTATCACACAACGTGTCTAGGATATTAGTCCGTTTACAGCTTACAGCAGCGCTGGCAGCTGCGTGCCATCCCTCAGCCTCACGGCTCAGGAACTCTTGCCGGAGTGGTAAACGTGCCAGTGTTGTTATTAACCGTGACCATGAACCGTGCTGGGTGTTGGAATCCACACTGGATTGACTTAGCCCTGCTCTTCTTCTTCCGATACCAGTTTTCTTCTTCTTCTTTGTAGGCCTCAGGAATGTTTGTAAAGACATGGTCCAGGTTTTTGTCTCCTCTGGTGGGGCAGGAGACATTCTGGTGAAATTTGGGGAGAAATTTCTCTCGGCAGATAAAAAGGCCTGCACTTGATCATCAAGATATTCCAGAGTAGCAGAACAGTGGCTCCCACTATTCACAGAGTCTGTAGACCAAGTTTTGTTCACGTAGATACACAGTCCTTGACCCCTGGTCTTACTGGAGTGCTCTGCCGTTCTGTCTACTCTGAAGAAGCGGCATCCGTGCAGCTCTATCACATTGTCTGGGATGCTGTTGTTAAGCCACGTTTCACTGAAAATCATGGCGTTGCAGTCCATAAACATCCTCTGTTTATGTGATCCAAAGATGTAGCTCATCCATTTTGTGTGGCAAAAACATTGGCGAGGAAGATAGATGGTAGTGGTAGCCGGTGCGGTGTTAGCCTAGCTTAGTCCGTCCACCTCCACGCTTCCCTCTCTTTTGTTTACAATCTTGACGCCGCTGACAGTCACTTCTGGTCAGCGTAGCTGAGTCGCTCGGTCTCACTGTCCTGGTGATCTCTTGGGGGAGCTGAAGTTTATCAAATACACTGCTTGTGCGTCAAAATCTTAAATCCAAAAGTTGCTGTCTGGTGTAGGAAGTGTCACAAAGCTGTAATGAGCGAATAGGCTCGAAACCAATAGGATAACTAAATAATAACTATATCGCGAATTCTAGTGAGAAGCTGAGCCTTACATTGTGCATGCACCACCATCTTGAATAGTTTTGTAATTGTGTTGGTGTCTGCCTTTCTTCATTAACTGATACTTTCATGATCGTGAATATCAGTACACTCCTGTGTCACTAAGTACCAGACACCATTGCATGTGAAGGCACACTTACAGTTTCAGCCTTCTCTCATTTTGTTACCACCACATTCTGCAGTTCACTTAAAGTTACAAAAAATAAAATGCATAGTAACAGGAATATACAGAAATCATGTGATTAAGCTGATAGTAAATACATGATAAATGTAATTAATCAATACTTACTGAATACCCATGAGCGGATGGAACCGAGTCTTTGCAACATTCTGTCTTGATTTCTTGTTATAGGTTGTCAGGCACATCAGCTAGCTCCACATTAAATGCCATAGTTCAGTTCCTTTTGTTTACTTTTCATGTCCTGAAACCTCTCGCAAAATGTGTGAAGTAGTTTCCATATTCACTAGCATATTCAGATGTCATAGTAGGCTTTTATTGTTGCAGAGTAGGGAAATGCAGTGTAACTCCCTTCCAGTTGAACTTCCCACACTGTTGCACTTTCACTTCAAATGATTTCACATTTGAATGCAGAGAGCTGAGACGTTGGCTGAAGCTTGAAGTTCAGCTGTGAGAGGGACTAGGTAATGTCCACCTTGAAGGCTGAACATACAGACACTTCCTATCACTCTTTTCACGTCTCTTTTTTCCAGCATCTTAATTATTCCAGGCAAACTGACATTTTGGAACAGTTCTGCTTTGTCCAGTGCTAGCAGCTCCATAGTAACGGTAAGGGACTCCCTTGCAGATTCTCCTTCTGAATGAGGTTTCAGTTTCTTAGATGTTATATCAGCAGTAAAGTATCCAAGCACATTTGTCCTCACATCTCATCCAGTTTAGCATTTTCATAGATGAAATGATGCTCAATATTAGGTTTTATCATTGCTACAACCGTGTACCTACAAAATAACTTTGACACAGTGCCTTTTACTTCGACAACAACAAGAAAAACGATTTGTCCATTTCTCTTGGAAAGTGCGATATTCAACAGCTTCTTACATTTTGTTGACAGGCGTCATGATACATTGATGTCATATCAGCTGCTCTGAGTATGTTGCCTTCATGGACTGTTCAGAAGAATGTGTGAATATAACATTTCATGTTATATTCTTTATTGCTGAAAAAAGTAATTGCTTTTTTGTATTTATGAATTACCAGCCCTGCGCCAGATCTTGCAAGCTATACTTGGCCCGGAGGCCGGAGGTTCCCGATCCTTCTATCGTGGGATTAGTGGAAACGTGCACTTTCTCCTGAGCAAACCCATTCTCACTCCTAATTCGTCACATACATATATTTGGTCAGGACCCGGTGCTGTCACTTTTTAAGGACTGGGTACCCCTTTAAGCTTAATTTTTTTTGCCTATACGTAACCAAAGTGTAAGTTACAACATTCACCACATGTTTACTATTATTGTTCTCCACAAGCTTTACTTTGAAAGAGTAACTGGACATAAAAATTTAATTAAAGCAGCGAGGGGTGACTGTGGTTCAGGAGGTAGAGCAGTGCTGACATGCTGACTGCATTGTTACTAGATAATTTACATTTAAATACAGTGCTACAATTAAGTACAACACTAATCCAGATTAATTATTACCATTTTTTGAACAGTTCACATTCAGCAAGTGGATTGACTGATAAGGCAAATGGACCATGGTTTTCTTTTAACTGCCCCAAACAGACTTAAAGAAAGCACCCCAAGACCTCACACCTGATTGCTGTTAGTTGGTGAGGGGATAACTTCATCTGCATTTGAATTGCCATTAAAACTGGACACTGATAAGCAGGTGTATTTAAGTAAGTTAAGCTTTATTTATTCAGGAATTAAAAGAGATCAAGATCTCTTTTAAAGCAGAAACCTGGGAAATTACAATGATCAAAACAAGAAAATTATTTACACAAAACAAGGATCAAACACACATATACAGCCACACTAATTGAAAACATGTTAAATATGGTGCAAGTGAGTAAGTGGATCTTGAGTTTAGATTGTTTTGTCAGAAACCAAGACTGGAGTTCTGCAAAAACATAACTTAGCCTCTGTACTATTGTGTAGGTCACCTGAGTTTTAAGTCCTTAGAGACCAGTACATATGCAGCACTGTATAATGATTTGCACATATGTAAAAAGAATAGATTTAAAGCCTAAACAGACACTTTGCAATTGTGTGCACAAAGAGTTGAAATGTGTGACAATGTGGGTTTTCGGGCCCAAGTGCAGAACCACCACAACACTGGTAAAACTTTATCAACCTTTTAATCTTATACTGGCAGAACCAGATTAGCAACAAAAAGTGCAGTCTCTGGTATTGTGCAGGTAATAGAACATCCAGCAGTCACAGGCAGGCAAAGACTTGGAATGTGCAGAGACAAAGTCTTGGAGTCTCTGTAAGTGTTTGGTGTGGTAGACACCAAACACTCAGGCAAACAATATCCAGGAACAAAAAGCAAGACTCGTGGTCAGGGACAAAAGGCTAAGGCAGTTACCGGAGACAGGCAGGGTCAGCAAGGGGAGATCAGTCCAAGAGATTTAGCTGGAGAGTCTTGCATGAGGACAATGACAGTCTGATGACCAGTGAGTGTGGCAGAGCAGTTTATATACTGCACTGATTACAATGAGTCTCAGATGTGTGATCAGGTGAGCAGGCAGGTGGGTGTGGCTGAGAGTGGGAAAAGTACTGAGGGCACCGGTGAGCAGATGAGGAAACAATGGTGGCAGGTAAGTACTGTGACAGAAAAGTGTATTGATTGCCACTGAAGTTTACCTGCACTCTCGGATGACTGATAGCTGAAACATGTCTGGTGTAGATATGTAACTGTACTGCCACTTCTCTTCCTTCTTTTCTTGTATATTACTAAGTATGATATCAGTGTGATATCATTGGGACTGTCAGTATGTGTGTCCTGTCCAAATGGGTATACATTGTCAATTTCTGTCACAGGTGGTGATGTACTAGTCAAATCTGAACAGTGTAAGCAGAATATTCGTAGCACACCTAGATCAGGATTACCAAAGCCGGCATTGTTGAAGATTCAATTAAGGCCAGGAGTGAAAACATAGCTTAGCTGTATTGTTGCCTGATTATACACTGGTATAGTGCTGGGAAAATAGAGCCCATATCACATGTCCTAAGTGAGGAAGTTGGTTCAGTTACTGATAACTGTGTGACTGTATGTATGTACTGTATGATGTGTTTTTACGTTTATCTGTCTGTCTGTCATGTAGGATGAGTTCCATCCGTTCATTGAGGCTTTGCTGCCCCAGGTACGTGCCTTCGCCTACACATGGTTCAACCTCCAGGCCAGGAAAAGGAAATATTTCAAAAAACATGAGAAAAGAATGACTAAAGAAGAAGAAAGAGCTGTCAAAGACGAACTGCTGGGGGAGAAGGCAGAGGTGGGATGAATAGAGTGGCAGATAATTAAAATAAACATATTTATTTAGGTTTACAAATCAAGTCGCTAAACTTAGCATATTAGCATATTAATATACCTAACACTTTCCCAAATTAGTCAGTGGTCTTAAAACCATTATTTATATGCTAATACATAACTCTCTTTATAATACCATTCTGTTCTCAGGTGAAACAGAAGTGGGCCAGCCGTCTTTTGGCAAAGCTGAGAAAGGACATTAGACCTGAATGCAGAGAAGACTTTGTCCTGTCAATCACTGGGAAGAAAGCTGCATGCTGTGTCCTGTCAAACCCTGACCAGAAAGGCAAAATGAGACGCATAGACTGTCTCCGACAAGCAGACAAGGTAAACTAAATTCTGCCTAATAGTACATGTTAATTACCAATAGTTGTGTTCCTGTTAGCCACCATCATATGAATGTGTGTGTAAATTTGTAAACGCAGGCTTGTGTTGTAAAAGTGCTTTGAGTGGTTGTCAGACTAGAAAAGAGCAATATAAACCTAGTCCATTTACCATAGTCTGTACACGAATGTAAATGAAACCCTGATGATTGTAGGGCACTTATTTTTTTTCTCACCCTAGATTTGAAGTTTTTGTCCCCAATCCCCTGTGAAATTGAGAGTAAAAATCAAGTAGTTACATCATAGTTCTTTTTATTTTTTACAAAATGTGTTTGTGTCATGGGTCAAAGGTACACTTGCCATATGTAGAGGACAACAGTCATGTCTCTGTATGAGGGCTATATTTCACAACTTAATTTTTCAATATTCTCAACCAACAAGTAGTTAATAGGAGCAATAAGTCTTTAAAAATGCAACACACATGGATCTTATTGAGTAATGATTGAACTACAATTGATCAGTCTCTTCATAACTAAATAATCAGTGATGTCTTTCTAACCTACAGCAGCTTCTATATCCAATAAAGGAGACTGAGGAGACAGAGTTGTGCTTTGTGGATGATTTGTTTTGAGCACACACAGAACAGGTGGAGAGGCAGGATCATGTGTCTACCTCTGTGAACTGTTGATGTAGAAAGGTTAGTTAGGTTTAGTTCTGGATGACAGGTGAGCCGGGAGGAGTAGGGACCATTGGAGAACCTGGGAGCAGACAGAATCTGGAACAAAGAGACAATTAACAGGGCAGAGTTGGTCGGTTTGTTGGCTGCTCTTTTATCAGGGACTCAATCTCCCAGGTGACAGCAACAGTAAAGCAGGTTAGATTCCAAAGTACTTGTCTCTTAGATAGAAAACTGGTGTAACAATTTGGTAAAATCTGCCAAAACAGAGCCCACCTTTTCGGAGTTCAGTCACTCAGCTGATTGGATGTAGGCAAGGTTCTTGATGTCTGTCCACATTATTAATGGCTGGTCTGCTCCCTCCAACCAGTGGGCCTTCAGGGCCAGCTAAACGGTGAGGAGCTCCTAGTCCCAAGTACAAGGGTTGAGTTTGTTATCAGTGGAGGCTCGCTGTGAAAGAAAAACTCCTACCCCAGTATCTGAAGCATCTGCCTCCAGGATGAACTGGCAGGCTGCATCAGGTTGAATGAGGATTGGGGCAGAGGCAAAGGCATATGAACCATATGGCCTCCAAGGGCCAACAGAAGAGTGTGGAGATGAGGGCAGTGAGGGAAGCAATGAGGCAACTGTTGTATCTATGCAGCTCACCTGTATTTCTCCAGTTTTACTCGGGCATATGGGGCAGGAGAAGAAGAAGTGACCAGTATGGCTGCACTTAAGGCAGGACTTGAAATGCACGCAGCACTCTCTCACCTCTGATGTTAAACAGACCCTGCCTAGCTGCAAGGGCTAAGATTCAAAGCTATTCAGAAGGTGTTAGGTGTGTTCGGGGTGCCTCTGAGGTGACCACTGGTGAGAGGTGGACCCATTTTAGCATCAGAAAAGTAGGCTTGGTTAAGAAATACTTCTGAATTTACAGTGAACCTCAGCCAGCATAGATTACTTGAAACTATCCTATGAAAACGTATTGTGTATGTGAAGTGGAGAATTTGTGCAATGATTCCACTTGGTATATTGAGCTAGATTTATGTTTCTTGGCAATAATGATTTTGTTTTGTCTTTGACAAGGTGTGGAGGTTGGACCTTGTGATGGTCATCCTGTTTAAAGGAATCCCATTGGAAAGCACAGATGGAGAGCGGCTGGTGAAAGGAGACCAGTGCTCCAATCCAGTCCTCTGTGTCCAGCCTCGACACATCTCTGTCTCTGTCAAAGAACTTGACCTCTACCTCGCTTACTATGTACAAGAAAGAGGTATGTACCAACACACACTTTAATGTTGCTCTTCTACGTTATCTATGCTATCCTACATCTGTGAACTTAGACACAGTATATTTCAGGTAAAAGTTGAATAACAGCTTAATACATTGGGATGTTGTGCTGAATTATTGAAACACACAACTGACAGAGCTGGACATCTGCCGTCATCATTATGCAGCCTCGGGGATTAGTAAACACACACACACACACACACACACACACACACACACACACACACTGATTGGTTTTCTGTGTAACAACACATCCTGCAATAGTGAATCAAAATGTCGAGACATGAATACAGCTAAATAACTTTTTTTTTCTCTTTAATAGGTCCTCAGTTTTTATGTTGGCTTAGAATTTGTTTTAGATTCAAGTCATTGGTCAGATATTTGCAGAAAATGTCTGTATTTAAAACAATATGGTCAAATGGTTTTGGTAACATTAGCTAATTGCCAAATGTCATTATTTCCAGTTTCACAGTAAAGTCTTATTGCTTCCTTCACATAACCATGGATTTAATATGAACCACATGCAGGTAGTGGCATAGCATATAGCATATAGCATTACCTAAATCTTTCAACTGAAACGAGCAGAACAGAAATTACCAAAACAGATAAGATGCTATCAAGGCTGCACCTGCCCTCAAAGAATGTGTGAACTGTTCAGTGGAGAAACCAGATCTATTGAGGATGTTTCTGAAGTGACCAAGAAATTACTGGCAGTTGACCAATGCCAGTCTTTCTGTGTTTGATGATATACATGAGATTATTACAGTTGTGAATGAAGCGGTTTTACAGACACAGGTGGTGCGAGGATTGACGTAGGTGGCACCAGAAACAAGTATAAAGCACCTGAGAGAACCAAAATAAAATGGCTTCAAGTATTTTGTTTCGTGCTGTTCATACAGTATCACAGCAGTGTGGAACTGCTACAGGATTCTCAAGCTGGGCTTTACATTCTTGCATGTACATTCACCTCTGCCATTGGATAATTGCAGCAGGCTCCTTAGTGATATTTAGGAAATTTCAACTTCTCTTTCAAAACACCAAGATGCCAGAAAGAGCCAGAAGAATACTAAAGCAAATAGAAGAAAAAACAGAGCACAGATGCTGTACAATAATAATATTTTGAAATTTTAACTTGTGGAAGTTTTAACAAAGAGGCATTATGTGTGGTTTTTCCTGTTTTCTTCAACTTCAGTACCATCCTTTCAGTGTGCTTGCTGTACATTTGTCCATAATGGTCAGTGATACAGTGATGGAAAGCAATGGCAACTCCCACATGGATGAGAGTGACTTGAGTATGTCCACACTAAGTCCTTTCCTTACCTGTGATATTGTGACGCCATTTACAAGTTTCCTAAGCAGAAGCAAAATTATGAAAATGTTAGGTCATTAATGATTAATGATTTACCAAATCTCACGATATCGTGATTGAAATTGGTAGTTTAAATGGCTTCCTTCAGACCTAGTGCATTTTAACATAAAGTTTACCCCAGGTCTAAAAAAAATAATGAAAGAAAACCATCTTCCCCTTATACAGAAAATACAGAGCACTTTACAAAACTGGACTAAAATGGGGTTATCCTTGTTGAGTTAAATAAACATTTTAAAAATAATTATTGTTTATAATTTCCCTCCCCCACAACTAAAAAAGTTCAATAAGGCCGTAAATACTTTTCTATGGGCAAGTAAAAGACTTTTTTTTTATAACAGAACAAAATTTTGTGCTACCAAGAGTGGACTGGCACTGGTACTGGACTATGCTTTTTCCCTTAATCAGTTGTCCAAAATTAATACTACTGAAGGTCAAGCTCCAGCATAGTTCTCAATTGAAAGGGAACATGCTGAACCTTTTCCCATTCAGGCTTTTATCTCACAGTTTTTTTTTTTGTTTTTTTTTTACTGGAAAACATGGGCTGAAGCAGGAATTATCTTTATTGAAGATGTTATTGAAGATGAACATTTCATGTCATTTGAACAGATGATGGATAAATACAAAATCCCTTAAAAAAGACTTTTTGAAATATCTTCAATTAAGAAACTGTATTATATCTATACAAAGGAAACTCCCCTGGTTGGTCAAAGGCAGGGCATCTAGATTTTGTAGTCTTATGAGACAGTCTAACTCACCAAAACTTGATGGTTTCAAGAGAACTTGGAAGCTGCATATAGAAGATGTGGAAGGAAATTGCCAGGTCCTCTTGTAAGATGTCTAGGGAAGTACAGACCTGGATAAAATCATCATCAGTCTTCACATGAACACAAGTGTCTACAGGTATACAGTTGGGAACTACTAGGAGCAGGTTTGATTATAACCAAATACCAAAGCTAGTTATTTATATCAATAAAATTGTTAATAGGAATTAATAATAACAGGGAATCACCCTGGGATCAAGGACTAATAACCAAATCGTGGATGCAGTCTCACAAAGGTGTGTTTACTTAGAATGTTAATGTTTGAGCATCATTTTACATTTAGTAGATTGTGATGGTGATGATGAAGGGGAAGAGTTGAATCTGAGCACTGACCATTGCAACCAGTCGCTATCACAATGCATATGCACAAATAATCAGACAACTGGTGCTTAGATCAATAGACTGTCTTTAACTTTAGCACCACCAATCAACAATCAATAATACTTCAATCAGTAAACATCTACTGTCAAACTACAGGCACAAACAACTACTAAAATGAGCATAAAATTAAGCAAGCAAGCGTCCGGCGTACATGAGGCAAGAAGGTGGATGTGACCACATGAGTGACTATGTCATGCGAGATTTCAAAATGGCGGGTGGGACCGAAAGACTTAAACACAAAAATGAGGTGGAAGATGGAGGACAAGATTCACGTGTCTCTGTGAACAAGATAGCATTGAGTTACCACAGTATCTGCACATTGAAGTGCTTGGATGTATGTAAAGACACACGGATGTGTGCATGTGGTTGGGGAAAGAGAGAGGAAAAGGCGCTCGGGGTGAAGCAGAGGAGATCCCAAGTGCCTTGGAAAGACACAATAGCTGTCCCCTTGTCACTCAGCTCCACTTGTGACCTCGGGTTCATCAGCTGTGGCCTAACCAATAAAGTGCAGTTTCGTTTTTGTGGCAGGAACTCACACAAGCACAGCCCAACAACGTGGGACAACACAATCAATTTAGGGTGTTACACAGAAACAAGCAGCAAGCACAATTATTGAGGTATTTCAAACAGCAACAACAGGACTTTGGACATTGTTAGGTAAGTGGACTTTTCTGTTGCACAGCTTTTTTGGCAGGTTTTGTTGGCAGGCTGGTCCTTTGGTAGCAGTGGGAAAAATAGTAAGTCAACTTAATTGAGAGAAAGCAGGGCATAGGAATTATCCGTCTCTTCTTGAAGAAAACTTGTGAACTGCTGCTAAGGTTACTTCGAGTACAAACGTTTGATGAGGAATGAAACACCTCTTGTAGCCACTTGAGGTTGCAGTAAAAATCTCAAGTTACCACTGCTGTAGTTGAAGGGTGTCGTCAGTTGTGGTTGTGACCACTCAATGCATTTACAATCTGAATCTTCAGGTCATGTCTGTTGGGGTTTGGGACAATGCCATCAATATATACAGTGGCTCCTTGGGGAACCACCAAAAACCCTTTTTGGAAGGGTTTAGTGGCTGTCTTAAGGTGTATGTGTGAGTTGCCTTTCCAAACACCAACATTCAATATGGACCTCAGTTGGTCTGAGGTCTGCTTTGGTCTGTCTTCCTGTGGTGGGTAGATTAAGAACAAATCCTGTCTCTAAACATAGAGACTTAGACTTAGACTTACTTTATTGATCCCAATTTGGGAAATTCTTTTGTTGCAGCACCAGGTTAAACATACTCATAAACATAAAATAAAAAAGAATAAGGATGAGAATAAAACTAAGAAAAAATAATGTTCTTAAAAAATATAACTAAGTATATAAAGTATATAAAAAATAAGTATTGGATTGTATAAGTAGTTCACAGTGATGAGGGTATCCTGAAAGGTTTCGCTGTAGGCAAAAGGGGAGTAATTTTATGAGTTACAGCATGCCAACAAGGGCGAGTTGGGGCATGCAGTTTTCAACACAGCTCTACTGAAGTGCACTCATCCTGGAGTGGAGTTGAGACTCGTCCCCCTTTTCAGCTGTGGAGACTGCCCCTCCTGGGAGTGGGAACGACTCAAGGCGAGGACAAAGAGAGGAACACATGACTCTAAACTATAGATTTAACATTAAGAAGCCAATAAGAATATGAAGTATGTAAATCAGTAACATAAGTAGTTTTCTGCATGTTCAAATGAGTGTACAATGAAGTTCAATTCAATTAAATTTTATTTTATTCCCATTGTGCCAAATCACAACAAAAGGTGTCTGAGGACACATTTGATATAGAGCAGGTGAATAGTAGGGAACAAAGAAAACAAAGCTTAAACCAGGCATGTCAAGCCTATTCCACAAAGGGTCGTGTGGCTGCAGGTTTTTCCTCCAGCCAGTCAAGACTGCACAGTCTAACCAATAAGCTGTCTGAGACTGAGATCAGCTGATGAAATGAGTCTAGTTTGGTGTGCTGCTGCTTGTTTGGAAAGAAAACCTTCAGCCACTCGGCCCTTTGTGGAATAGGTTTGACATATGTGCCCTAAACCCAAAGAAGAAACCATACACATAGGAAGCCAGAGATATAAACTGACTGAATCCACCAGCTTATATAACTGAGGAGCAGCAAGCACAGGAGCTAATCAGTGATGCACTTCCTGCTTCCTTCCTAAACGGGAAGGACAGCCTGAGCAGGAAGTTGTGGCTTTAGTTACACATATTGTTCCCAGAAGTCAGCAATGAGCTTCCATGCTCAAAAGGCAGAAAATGTTGAGAGGTCAAAAGACAATAACCTGTGTGGATGATTACCCATTTTTATTTTTATTTTTATTTTTCTTTACATCAGCAAGATGACACAGTCCATTACAAACAAGGTGATACAATGTTAAGACATAAGGGTGTGTGCATTTAATATTTGACTTCATTCACTGTTTTCATTATTATCTTGCTAATTTTCTACCACTTGCATTATTGATTAATTAGACTAAATAAGGATTTCAGGATACAAGGAATCACCCTTTTTTACTCAGGCTCAGCCCTGTCAGTTATATTGCTTGTGTAAGGGAAATATGGGGGGAAGGGAAAAAAAGGAGAGGGAACAAAGGGGAGAGAAAACAAAGTAAATTGCAGAATCCAAATGACTTCCCAAAGGAGGAAGACTTTGGGGAGCATGACATTTTCACTTCAGGGGTCCTCCTTTGGGTAGCATGAATGTGCTCAGCAAATGTCATGGCCATCTGCACGTTTGTTTGTGAGATATTTAGGACTGAAAGTGGAGCAAGAAAAAAGTTGATGAAGACCAAGGTTCAATTTTTTGTGGAGAAGAAAAGACAAACTTGCACTAATTTAGAGGCTCTATTCATCTGCTTCACAAATGCATTTTTCCTTCCCTTCTTTTTTGCAGTTTGTCTGTATACCATATGTCAAGCATGCCAGTCATTTTCCAAGTGTTTAGTCCTTGTGTTTAGTACATTGTTTATTCGATTTTTGCTTCATGTTCATGGACCTGTTCGTGGACTTTTGATTCTTGTCTGCTCCCATTTCAATTTGTTAGCCTGTTTGGACTGTCTTATCTGGTTTTGACCCTTGGTTACTTCATTTCTTTTACTTTTGGGTTTTTTGAATTAAAATCAACAAACTGCTCCAGCTCTACCTATAGCATCTGCATGGAGGGCCTACCTCTTTCTTACCTGTTACCCTGCTTGTACATTTGTGATAGTACAAAGTGGCCCAAGTTGATGCTTTTTTGATGACCTGGGCATGTTCCTCGGCAGAGCATAGTGAGCGGGAGGTAGCATAAACCTGAATGAGGGAGTTCAGGTAGTTTGGAGCGGTTTTGGTGGCAACTTTGTAGGCGAGCATTAAGGACTTATTCTTGATGCGGGCAGCAACTGGGGGGCCAGTGGAGGGATATGAACAGCGGAGTGACATGTACTTGTTTGGGCTGGTTGAAGACCAGGCAAGCCGCTGCATTCTGGATCATCTGCAAGGGTTTAACAAGCATGCTGGGAGCCCTGCCAGTAAGGAATTACAATAGTCGAGGCGTGATAGTACCAGCGCTTGTACTAGGAGTTGTGTTGCATGCTCAGACAGGTAGAGTCTGATCTTCCTGATGTTGTACAGGGCAAATCGGCATGACCGAGCAACAGAGGCCACATGGCCACCATCTAATTTCTTCATCTTAATTATCAGCTTTAATTTAGACCCCATCCTGACTAAGCTACTTAAAGAAGTTTTAACCTTAATTGGCTCGTTTTTTATTGGATATAATCAACCTGTCTTTATCAACAGGCTACGTACCACAGTCCTTTGAAGAAGCTGTAATAAAACCTCTTCTTAAAAAGCCTACTCTTGATCCAGGTCTCTCTAAAATCCTCAAGAAAGCACTTGCTAATCAGCTGTGTGACTTTCTACATAACAATAGTTTATAAGAGGATATCCAGTCAGGATGTAGAGTGTATCATAGCACAGACAC
This sequence comes from Chaetodon trifasciatus, assembly GCA_037975065.1. Lineage (NCBI taxonomy): Eukaryota > Metazoa > Chordata > Actinopteri > Chaetodontiformes > Chaetodontidae > Chaetodon > Chaetodon trifasciatus. Next base: position 445,674 of record JBBMOE010000026.1, read on the forward strand.
ATCAGTTGCAAATTACCTTCTAATTTCAACAGACAAAGGACTCTCTGTACTAGTCTTGTTAGATCTTAGTGCTGCATTCAACACCATTGACCATGGTACCTTATTGCAGAGGCTGGAACACTTCATTGGCATTACGAGAACTGCGCTGATGGTTTAAATCTACTTTTAAGATCAATTTCAATTTGTACATGCTAATGATGAATGATGATTCCTCTGTACACGGTAAAGCCAGTCACCGAGTTCCACAGGGTTCTGTGCTTGGACCAATTCTATTCACCCTAAAAATGTTTCCTTTAGGGAACGTTATTAGGAAGCACTCATAAATTTTCATTGCTATGCAGATGATATCCAGCTATATTTATTAATGAAGCCAGAAGAAACCAGTCACAAGAGAAATCAGTTAACGAGACTCCAAGTGTGTCTTAAGGGCATAAAGACCTGGATGACCTGCAATTTTTTATAGTACTTGGCCCTAAACACCTTTGAAACTCACTATCTGATGACATAGCAATAATGTATGGCATTGCGCTGGCCTCCACCAAATTCATTGCTAAATACTCTCCAGCTGATCCAGAAAGCTGCAGCATGTGTTCTGACAAAAGCAAGGAAGAGTTTATTTTTCTCCAATATCAGCCACTCTGCACTGGCTCCCTGTAAAATCCAGAATAGAATTTAAAATCCTTACTCCTTATTTTCAAAGCCCTAAATGGTCAGGCACATTTTTTATCTGAGGTCGCTTTCACACGAGAGCTGTTTGGTCTGCTTTAAACGGACCAGAGTTTGTTTCCTTGTATAGTCCACTTCGTTTGGGCAGGTGTGAAAGCTCATCCGAACTCTGGTGCTGACCCAACAAGCGAACTCTGGTCCGCCTGAAAACGTGGGTCTCGGTTCGCTTGCAAGTGAACCCTGGTTCGGTTCGTATGCAGTGTGAAAGCTCACCGGACCAAACACAGGACCAAATGTACGTAGTGAGGCTATACGCAGTGCATCTAGGGTGACAAGTGACCGCTGACATTAGCAGTTGCTAGCTAGCATAGCTCAATTGTCTGAACAACAATAACCAATAAATTCACAATTTGGCATATTTAAACAAAATCAAATCACAGCTACTAACAGTCACAGTCCCTAAACTCTGAGCTCAGATGTTGTCACATGTTAGATCATCAAAGTTAGAAAAATAACAGAATCAATCCCTGACAAGCTACGATAGCATTATAGGACCAGTTGCATCATTAACATTGTAGCATTCCCTAAAATAATGGGAGGGGGGAGGGAGGGATTTCCCCTCCTACTTTGTCCAATCGACAAGCACCCCTTTCAACCACATGATGCTCAGAAAGTTCGGTGTGCTTTAGAAATCACAATGTGAAAGCAGAACCGAAACAAGTGATAAATGCAACAATGTTGCGACTTTCAGCTACCCAATCTAACCGTGTCCGCTTGGTCAGGTGTGAAAATGACCTTAAAGAGCTCATAGTACCCTATTACCCCACAAGAATCCTGCATTCCCAAAATGCAGGCTTACTAGTGGTTCCGAAAGTTTCCAAAAGCAGAATGAGAGCCAGTGCCAGTCTTTGTCCAGGAGGTGGATACCGTAGACTTTGTGTTGGCTTAAAACTTTCCTTTTATATAAATCTTATAATTAGGGCTGGCTCAAGCTTGCCTTGGACCAGACCCTAGTTATGCTGCCATAGGGTTAGACTGTCAGGGGACTTCCAATGATACATCGAGCTCCCTTGTTGTCTCCCTCTCCACCCGTACGCTTTCATGTCCTACCAAGGCATGTTACTAACTTAGCTTCTTCCCTGGAGTCTTTGTGCTTTCTCGTCTTGCAGGTTCTCATGGATTGTGATTGAATCTGGATTGTGGATTATAGCTACGTCTCCTGCCATGTCCCTACCTGACATCCACAGCAACTATAACCACTATTAGTCGTCATTCCAGTATTTTTAGATCCATAATGTTGTATTACGTACATACAGTATCCTATTTGTTACTACTACGCACATATATCACACACATAAATATATCATATATGTATATACTGTGCTGTACTACATATAGTTAAGAGTCTATTATTAGAGCTGTCACTTACAGTGATTGCTATCTGTCTCTGTTCCCTCCCTGTCTCTGTCTCTCTCTCTGTCTCTCTCTCTCTCTCTCTCTCTCTCTCTCTCTCTCTCTCTCTCTCTCCATCTCTCTCTTTAACCCAACCAGTCAAGGTAGATGGGCTGCCCACCCACCCACCCAGAGCTTGGTTCTGCCTGAGGTTTCTGCCTGTTTAAAGGTCCCATATTATAAAGCTATTTCAACAAGTTAACATAGGTCTATGAGTTCCAGAAAAAATGCTTTTGAAGCTGTTTGCTGGAAATAGCTTTTAGGAAAAGATTCTCGCTTACCTCAATTTCCCTCTGTTTCAGTCCCTTTCAGAATGTGCTGTGTCTGGTGTCTGTAGCTTTAAATGCAATTGAGCTGCTGCCCATTACATACAAATGAGCTGCTGTTCATTTGCTCACACCCCACTCATAACTGTTACTATGGTAACGGGGACTGTAGACTGTGACTGAGTGTAGACTTTAATGTAGCACTACCCGTGTGAAAGTAGCGGACATGGCGGCAATGAGCAGACCTAGTTCTTCAGTAGTTCAACCGTACATGTTCGAACCTGAATCAGATTCTGAAGAAGGAGGAGAGGCTCCTGCAGAACCGCCAACTCAGACTTTTCAGCAGGACGCTTCTGAATGCTTACTCAAAAAATGTAGTCATTGGCCGTGCCGAATTTGACTGGCTCATTTGGAAACTGGAGGCAGGTTACTTTCAGAAATCTGTATCTTACTCAAAAAAGCATGGACGGTGTTATTTCACAGATTGTATGCGTGTGGCAGCACCAGAGACCCAAAATAACACCCCAAATCCCAGAAAAAGTGAGTTTTTCATAAAAAAAGGAAGTTTTTCTTGCTCATGAGGGAATTGTTGGGTCCCTGTAAATAAAGAGCATGGTCTGTGCTAGTTCTATATGGATATTTTCCTGAGACTACTTCTGTTATGATTTGGACTGAATAAATTGAATTGAATAAACTCAATACAAAGAAATCATAGCAGTAAAGCTCAGACAGTGATTAACCAAATCAACACATGTACATTGACAAAACTGAAACAGGCCTGAGGCTTAGCTTAGCACAGTTAGCATAACTAGTCCATCAGAGGGGTTTGCTTTGGTGTGCTGTTTGTTTTCAGGTGATTCCTTAGCTGATGAGCGAGAGAGGGAAGAGTGTGGTTCTAATGCTGACAGCAGTTAACTTAGCTAACTTGTTTCATTGTTCCTGTAACGTGAAGTTAGCTGGAAGGCTTCATGTCACCACTGCTGGCTCGAAAAACACTTGTCTACACTTGGTTAGTGTTGTGTACTTAGTTAGGTACCCATGAGTCTTAGGCAAGCTCATGCATTGCTGCCATGAGGACAAGACTGGGATGTGTCTGCTCAGTCTGAGCAGGCTACACCTCAGTTAGCGAGCCATCAGATAGCAATTGTTAAGAGAGGAAGTGATAAAGAGGGGGGAGAAAAGGAGAAGCTGAGGTTTTGTTGACCTCATGGCATCATGGATCATACTTAACCAATGGTACCCACAAGGTGGGTCCATGGGTTCATTCAGGTGTGAATACCAGCCAAAACTCCAGCTCAAATGATTGATCTGTAATTTCAATGGTCATCATGACAGTCTACACATATTGTTTCTGCAGGATTTGCAAATGTGAGTTTCCTGCTATTGTAAGCTTGGCTTGTAGTTAAACTACTTGTTTTACTGTTGGAGACATACGTTTGATTTGATTCACATCTTCTCAATGAATTTCTCACAGCAGGACATCATAACAGGAAGAACACAACTGAAACTACACTGAACAAAAATATAAACGCAACACGTTTGTTTTTGCTCCCATTTTTCATGAGCTGAACTCAGATTTAAAAATTTTCTATGTACACAAAAGATCCATTTCTCTCAAATATTGTTCATAAATCTGTCTAAATCTGTGTTAGTGAGCACTCCTTTGCCGAGATAATCTATCCCACCTCACAGGTGTGGCATATCAAGATGCTGATTAGACAGCATGAATATTGCACAGGTGTGCCTTAGGCTGGCCACAATAAAAGGCTACTCTGAAATGTGCAGTTTTGCTTTATTGGGGGGGTCTGGGGGAATCACAAAATCAGTCAGTATCTGGTGTGACCACCATTTGCCTCACGCAGTGCAACACATCTCCTTCACATAGAGTTGATCAGGTTGTTGATTGTGGCCTGTGGAATGTTGATCCACTCCTCTTCAATGGCTGTGCAAAGTTGCTGGATATTGGCAGGAATTGGAACACGCTGTCGTATACGCCAATCCAGAGCATCACAAACATGCTCAATGGTTGACATGTCCGGTGAGTATGCTGGCCATGCAAGAACTGGGATGTTTTCAGCTTCCAGGAATTGTGTGCAGATCCTTGCAACATGGGGCCGTGTGTTATCATTCTGCAACATGAGGTGATGGTCGTGGATGAATGGCACAACACTGGGCCTCAGGATCTCGTCACAGTATCTCTGTGCATTCAAAATGCCATCGATAAAATGCACCTGTGTTCGTTGTCCATAACATACGCCTGCCCATACCATAACCCCACCGCCACCATGGGCCACTTGATCCACAACGTTGACATCAGCAAACCGCTCACCCGCACAACACCACACACGCTGTCTGTCATCTACCCTGAGCAGTGAAAACTGGGATTCAACCATGAAGAGAACACCTCTCCAACGTGCCAGATGCAAATGCTCCAATGTGAACATTTGCTCCAATGTGAGCATTTGCCGACTCAAGTCGGTTACGGTTACTGCAGTCAGGTCGAGACCCTGATGAGGTGAGCAGATGAGCTTCCCTGAGATGGTTTCTGACAGTTTGTGCAGAAATTCTTTGGTTATGCAAACCAATTGTTGCAGCAGCTGTCCCGGTGGCTGGTCTCAGATGATCTTGGAGGTGAACATGCTGGATGTGGAGGTCCTGGGCTGGTGTGGTTACACATGGCCTGTGGTTGTGAGGCTGGTTGGATGTAGACCAGATTGTCTGAAGCGCCTTTGGAGAGGGCTTATGGTAGAGAAATGAACATTTACATTCACGGGCAACAGCTCTGGTGGACATTCCTGCAGTCAGCATGCCAATTGCACACTCCCTCAAAACTTGCGACATCTGTGGCATTGTGCTGTATGATAAAACTGAACATTTTTAGAGTGGCCTTTTATTGTGGCCACCCTAAGGTACACCTGTGCAATATTCATGCTGTCTAATCAGCATCTTGATATGCCACACCTGTGAGGTGGGATGGATTATCTCAGCAAAAGAGAAGTGCTCACTAACACAGATTTAGACAGATTTGTGAACAATATTTGAGAGAAATGGATCTTTTGTGTATACAGAACATGTTTTACATCTTAAAGTTCAGCTCATGAAAAATGGGAGAAAAAACAAAAGTGTTTATATTTTTAAGTGTGTGTATATATATATATATATATATGGCAAACGCGCCGCAAACGACAAAATGCTGCAAACACAGGAATGATGCAAAACCAAAAACACACAAACACATAAAACAAATGCAAGAGAAAAATGCTGCAATCACAGAAACGAAGCAGAAGCAAAAACTTACAAACCCACAAAACAAACGTGAAAGAAAAATGCTGAAAATATCAAAAACACACAAACCCCAAAACAACTGCAAGAAAGAAACACTGCAAATTCACTCCACAAAACGTCAGGCCACTAGGGGGACTCGATCTGAGGGATGGACAGGTCCTGTGGGACCAGACCCTCTTGAAAGACATTAAGAAGAAGTGTTTGTCGGCCACCGTGTGTGTGTATATATATATATCTATACACACACACACACACACACACACACGCACACACACATATTTTTTTAAGTTTAAGTTTGCATGACAATTGCAAGGAAAAAAATGCTTTAAAAATGCCTTTGACTTCAGTGTGCAAATGAATGAAAACATGTACGGGCTGTGTTTTTAGGGCTACACTGATCAACTGTGTAATTCATAGCATTGCAGTATATGTTAAATATAAGTATATTTGGTTGTCTGACTGTCTGACTTTTCTAGCTGAATGGCAACAATCAAGTTAAAGTGCCCAGTCACTACATCTCATCTCAGATGTTGGCACCCCCTGGACCAGCACCCTCCCTGGCTCCTCCCCCATCTTCCCTCCCCAGGCCAACACTGCCTGCAGAGTCAAAGGCCACTACCACCTCCTCTGATGGTGGAGCAAACTCCCCCACATCACCCAGTAAGTGGTCAAAACCCTAACAAACCTCCATTGACAAAATTAATGTGTAACATACATATACAGCATATATGTACATTACTTTCCGATGGATGTTTCAGTAGAATATTTTACCGTTTATAGTCCTATATATATCCAAATCCAGAAAAATGTTGAGATGGAAGAAAACACAAAAGGTTCACTGGTATAAAGGTTCCCAAGGGATATTTCAGACTGACTGTTTCAGAAATAATAAAATATATGAACGAAGAAACCAGTAACAGCAGCTCATGAGCAATAGTCGCAGCAGCTTGAATTTGTGTGACCCTGAATGAACTAGAAACATGAAACTCAACCCCATAACTTGAAAAGATATGCAAGTGTTTCCTAAGAAATAGGAGCCCAGTCAGCCAGACGATAGCACTGTATTTGGGGTTATTTACCAATAGAATTTGTTGAATTTTTTGTGTATTAAGACCAAAATTGGTATATAGCATCAGGGGACAGAGATACACATTTCTGATATAAATGAGTAAAATCAATCAAAAAATATGAAAAAAAAAAACAAAAAACAAAAAAAGCGCAAGGGGCTGGGCTAAGCAGGAATATTGCTATAAGTCATTAATGATGTGTCCAGTCATCATAAGCCCATGTGCATATCTTCAGGCCGCATTTGGGACTAGCCCTACTGAAGCATTTTGACCACAACCAATAGGGGGTCATACCAAAAACGAGTGCCTCAAAACCCAGTGGAGTTTCATCATTTCAGTGTGTCTGCTCAGGGGGCATGTACTAGCCAAAATCTGAAGTGCCATATTGATTTTTGGAAGTGAACATTACCTATCATATATTTGCTTGGAACTCTAGACGCTGCTGAATAATTTTGATTAATCTCAGTGAAGACATCCTGCACTACTCCTGAACACACAGAGTTTTGCTCAAATCCAGTGAAAGGGGCAAATGGTGTAACTTTGAGTACACAGTATTGAAATTCTGCAGGCTTTGTGATGATGAAACAGGTGTGATAGGTCTCACTCTTTGTTTAAACAGAATTTCACTAGCTGAAGTGACTTTGCTCAATTTGTTGAATCCAAAAACCTGCTGTTTGCTGCTCCTGCCTGTATGGTTTGAACTTGGAATGTTCTTTGAATTGGATGTTGTGACCTGTGTGTATTCAGGGCTTGATTTACAAAGAAAGCGTGTCAGTGAGCTTTGGACTGAGCTTTTGACTGACTTCACTCTGCAAGTGAAGTAGAGCTCAGCTGACACTGTGTAGTGGTGACTGCACATGAGAAAATGAGTCTTACTAAAATTTTAATATTACAATATTTAGGACCACCTATATTATTACTGGAGACGTCAAACAAACCTCGTGGGAAATTAAAGAAAATAATTATAAGTAATAATAGAATAAGATGGTACCTATATCTTTAAATATATCAATTGAAGCTGAGCCCAGGTTGCAATCACATTAAAATATCCCCATTATCCTTGTTATCATGACCATGTGTTTAGTTGTGACGACCTTTAGAAATACAGATCACACAATGTGTGTGTGTGTGTGTGTGTGTGTGTGTGTGTGTGTGTGTGTCTGTGTGTATTTAAAAAAAGTGTAGAATGTGAAGTGAACTTAGAGACAGCTAGACAAGATAAACCAGTGATTCAGTTAGGTAAATTTGATACATTCTCCTTTGTAGCTCCTTTGTGGACATATGGACAGATGTTGACAGATTTTATTAAAAATACTGCATCGTACAACTTTACAAATAAAATGGAATCATGAAAGACAGTATGAGACTGATGTTGTTAACGCAAACACCCTCAGCGTACTCGGCCCCTGGGACCCCCCCTGCCAATCGCACTTCCTTCGTTGGAGTCACCCCTCGAGACCCAGGTGGACTCTACCAAGCTCAGGTTAGTGTGGTTTATTTAACATTGTCAAGCTAAATTTAGGATGGGATAAAGTTAACCCTTCAAACCCCCACCTATCTCACCATGCAAATACAGTAGTTTCAAAAGATGCTTCTATATGGTAAGGTTTCAGTATATCCACCTGGGACTTCTGTCACTCCTAAAATATAGATATATACGCAAGAGATGAATAACATGTGGTTTGTGATGCTCAAAACTTTATTTTACTATATTTTTAATGTAACAAAGGTCAGTCAAAGAAATGCTATTGCATTGCAGTCCAATTTGGTCTCTCAGTTTGTGCTAAATTAGGAGGACTGAGTATGATTTGATGTATCCACTCTAGAGTAAACTCTCGACCTAGGCAGGTGGGTGTATACATCAGTAGGTAATTTAGGTATTTAGACACATAGCTACATAAAGAGGATAGCTTGATGTCCCATGTTAAGTTTTGATTGTGTTATTGCTACTGCATTGCAGTGCCTCTGTTCCAGAAACAGCTCAGCCAGTACTCAGACTTAAGAAGTCTGTACTCTCTTTCATTGTCTCTCTCCCTGTTTGTCTCTGTGTATTTCTGAAGTTTGTCACAACTAAGTATGTGGTGGGATATGTTCATAGAGGTTTGTTAAGACAACTAGGTTATAAGGTATATTTGCAGCAACGTAGTTGAAATCCAATCCCAGTTTCACAGAAACAGAAGAGAAAATAATGCCGCAAACATCTTGTACGTTTGGTGAAACAGGATTAAAACTGAACTAAAAATACCACAGAGCAGCTTCAGTATGTTCAATCTGGTGACAAACCAAATGGAAAATTTGTGTTTGACAAAGTAGCAGTTAAAGGATTTATTGCACACAGTGTTCTGTCAGACACTCGAGTGAATGGTATGGTCGTGAGTTCACAGAGTGGTGGAGTGGGCCACTCTGCCACAGCTCTTATCTTGACAGGATCCGGTTGAAGCTGTCCCTGTGCGATCACATTGCCCAGAAAGCTGACAGACTTTACATGGAACTCACATTTCTCGGGCTTAACATACAGACGATTCTCCAGGAGACGCTGTAGGACCTGTAGGACCTGTTGAACCTGTTGTGTGTGCTCCTCCTGTGACTGAGAAAAAATGAGAATATTGTCTAGGTAGACAAACATGAATCGGTGAAGCATATCCTGTAACACATCATTGAGAAGAGTTTGGAAAACAGTAGGGGCGTTTGTTAGACCAAAAGGCATCACAAGATATTCAAAGTGGCCTAGAGGGGTGTTGAAGGCTGTCTTCCATTCGTCTCCCTCTCTTATCCGTATAAGGTGATATGCGTTGCGGAGATCCAGCTTCGTGAACACTGTAGCTTTGCATAAAGGCTCAAAGGAGGGATCTATGAGAAGCAAGGGATATTTGTTTTTGATGGTGATTTCGTTACGACCATGGAAATCAATGCAGGGGCGGAGTGTCTTATCTTTCTTTTCCACAAAGAAAAATCCTGCTCCCAAGGGGGATGACGATGGTCGGATAATGCCAGCCGCTAGTGACTCTGAAAGATATTTCTCCATAGCCCCCTTCTCAGGACGAGAGATATTAAACATTCTACTGGCGGGGAGCTTAGCCACCGGGAGGAGGTCTATGGCCATATCATATGGTCTGTGGGGTAGCAAGGAAAGGGCTAAATCCTTGCTAAAGACTTGGGACAGATGGTGATACTCAGGAGGCACAGAGGATAAGTCCGATGACTCCTGGGAGACCACAGGCAGTGATTTAGGGATTGGTGAGGCAGAACGAAGACAATGGGCGTGACAGAATGAGCTCCAACTGGTAATACTAGCAGTTTGCCAGTCAATATGGACATGTAGCCAGGGAAGGCCAAGAACCACACGTGAAGTGGGGGTGGGGAGCACACAAAACCGAATCTGCTCTCTATGGTTACCAGATAAGATAAGATAAGATAAGATAAGATAAGATAAGATAACATAAGATAAGATAAGGGTTACGGGAATGGTGCGGTAGGTTACAGTAGCAGTTAACCTACCACCGAGAGCACTAGCATCCCTAGGGACCTCTAGAGATTCTGTCTCAACCCTGAGTTGGTCCACTAAATCCCTGTCCATAAAATTATCATCAGCCCCTGAATCTACTAATGCTGTGAGTGGCACTTGACTATGATGACCATGTACAATGGCTGGTAAACTTACTCGAGGAGGAGGACTGTGTAGAGAAACGGCTCGGCTCACCAGAGCGCCCCCTTTCACTGGTGAGCCCCGTCTTTTGGCGTGAGAGAGCAGGAGGAGATGTAGTGTCCAGCTGGTCCACAGTAGAGGCAGAGTCTCATCTGTATCCACCGTTGTCTCTCGCTGGGGGTTAATCACGCTCGACCCAGTTGCAAAGGCTCCCCCTCTCCTGCCGGGGGTGTTCCCATTAGTCCAGGCAGAGCAGTTCTGGGAAAGGAAGGAGACGGAAGAACTGACTTCAGTTGAGCAGTGGGGGTGGTCTTAGACTTGCCCGACTTCTCCCTGACTCTCTCCCTCAGTTGGTTATCTAATTCAATAACTAAGGAAACAAGTTCCTCAAACGAGTCTGGCTCATCCCGTGTGGCAAGCTCATCCTTTAACTTTCCTTGGATAACCCATTTACAAATAATGTCACGAGGCCCTTCACGTTTAAGCCGCTCTCTGCGGCTACGATGCGGAAATCCTGTGAGTACGTGGCGGCTGGAGCAGCTCCCTGCTGGATCGACAGAAGTCGCTTCGCTGCCTCTTGACCACGCACAGGATGATCAAAAACCCTGCAGAGTTCGGAACTAAAACTATCTAATGACTCCAGCACCCATGACTTGCTCTCCCACAGAGCTGTCGCCCACTGTCCTGCTTTCCCTCGTAATAAATTGATAATATAAGCTATCTTAGCCCGGTCACCGGGATAGTTGGTCAGCTGTTGGTCAAAAACTAATGAACACTGCAGCAGAAAATGGCTACAGGACCCCGGATCCCCGGCATACTGCTCGGGAGGAGGGATGAAGGGCTCTCTGGAGGGTGGTGGAGAAGCGGAGCAGGTGGTGAGTGGAACCGAGTGACTCTGGGGAGCCGACGGAGACGCCATCTTAGGAGAGAGCTGCGAGAGGTGAGTGTTCATGGAGGGTGCCCATCACCTCTCTCAACATTTGCTCGTGGCGTTCTACTATCGCCCCCTGATTACTCAGAGCCAGGTGGATTTGGTCTGAGTCTGCTGGGTCCATGTTTAGGCCAGATTATTCTGTGTTGAACGAAGTAGTAATTGGGACTCAGATGCAGATTCAGGTGTGGAGTGACTGGTTAAAAGATTTATTGCACACAGTGTTCTGGCAGACACTTGAGTGAATGGTATGGTCGTGAGTTCACAGAGTGGTGAAGACGGCACAGGATCCGGAGGAGACGAGTAGATCCTGAGGATGTAGTGGAGTGCCGTATGACGAACAAGAGTCTCCATAGGGCGAGATGACACGTGGTGGTGAGGTGCAGGAGAGAACACGGATGGTGGTGCGGACTAGAGGCAGGTGGCTGAGCAGGGTCCAGTGGTGAGGTGGCAGGGATGCTGATGCGGGGAGCAGGACACTGGTAACAGGAACAGGAGGACCCTCACTGAGAAGCAGAAATAATCTGGCGACGAGTTCTCTGCTGTTCGCCGTCTTTATCCCGTCCGGGATTGAGATGGGAACCAGCTGTGTCAGTGCCAGCTCCCAAAACTCTGCCCAACCTCAGCCAAAAAAGGACAAAACGAAAAGACCAGCCCCACACAACTATAAAGGAAACTAAAAAACATAAATATCGCACCAATCATAACATCAAGAGCAGACACACAAACAGGAAATTGGGTAAAAGGAATTTATGTGAATATGCAAGGTGATAGCTTGTAGCAGATAGTTCCAGTGAACAGCACGTGAGGCATGTGGTAAGAGGTGATTCACAGTTCCAAGATACGCTGGAGCGTAAAGCTTTCAGGTGGAGGGAGTACTTGCGTGGCGGGCATGTGGCGATGGAGGCACAAGTGGAGCAAAGTGGTAGAGGGTTGGAGGTGTGAGGGAGGCGGAGGCACGAGGCTGGGCAGCTTAGTGGCAGAGGTGCTGCGACTGGAGATGGATGCAGGTGAACTCACTTATCTGGGAGAAGCAAACAGAGACAGGAATAATTAGTCACTGGCGACAGAACACTAGAGAGGCAAACAGTGGAAGATAATAGCACTAATAAACACTGATAATCTTGGCCGACTATGCCACAGAGTGGTGGAAACAATCTGGTGATGAGTTAAAATGAGTTCCAGCTGAGACGGAAGCCAGCTCCCAATACCTGTCCACAAAACACAAATGTCTAGAGTTTCTTCAAACCATCACACTACAGTGTTTAAATGCTCTGTTACAAGTGAAAAGAATAAAACTATTATTACCATTAAAATATAGTTCAAGCACCAAAAGTAACAGTACTCATTATGGAGAATGGCCCATTTCAGAAAAAAATATATTTTTGATTATAAATTTTTGTTTCTAAGAATTAAAGTGTAAGAGTTACTAATATTGCAGTTGGTAAAGGTGGGGGTAATTTTAAGAGTGTAATCCACGAAAATACATCAATACAATGTAGTAGTTTATTATATTTTATATTAATAATTTGACTCTACAGTGTAGCTTGTAACTAAAACTGTCAAAATAAATGTAGTAGAGTGAAAAGTACAATAACATAAAATGGAAATACTCAAGTACAGTACCAGTACCTCAAAACTGTACTTGAGTACAGTACTTGAGCACTGGTGAATGGAAGCACAATGATGTAAGTATACAAAAAGAGATGTAATGAACTCACATTATCTATTGTATCTCCATTTGATTTAATAAATATAATGCTGGTTATGAGTTTGGACAAGGCTTTTCAATTCTATCTCTTAACTGTGCTTTTGGTAACTGTGTTGTGATGTTTGTGTGCAGTTGTACAACTTTTTTGGTGGCCCTCCTGTTACTTTTTGCTCTCTTCAGAGGGCCGTACAGAGAGGAGTTGCATTGTCTACACAGGCAAGCAGCTGATGGCATTGCGTAAACCCACACTGCTGCCCGGAGAGAGGATTGTAGTCCTGGATGACCTGAAGAGGCAACGTCAGGGCTGCAGAGCCAGAGCCAAACAGAGGGCCAAGGCATGGAGATACAGGCCATCTGGTCTGATGATCATCACTGGGACTTTGAGGTCCTTGGCAAAAAAGACAGACAGTCTTGTCGCGCTGGTCAGTACTCAGTGGGAATACCAACAGTGCAGCTTAATGGCTTTTACTGAGTCATGGCTTCACTCACTCAGACGTCCCTGACCGGAGCATGGAGGTACCCGGCTTCAGCTGTGTGCAGGCCGACAGAGATGCGGCTCGGAGCGGTAAGAAGAAGGGAGGAGGGATTGCACTGTTTGTGAATAAGAAGCGGTGTAATCCCAGGCATGCTACGTTAAGGAACCTTTCTGTAGCCCTGACATGAAGCTGCTAGCTTTGGGGATGTGGCCTTATTATTTGCCTTGGGAATCCACGTCCGCCATCGTGATCACTGTTTACATCTCTCCAAAAGCTGACAGGGAAGCAGCGCGTGATGTTACCCACTCCACTGTAGCGGAGATACAAACGCAACAACCAAACACATTTGTAGTCATTACTGGGGACTTTAATCACAATACTTTGGACAAAACTCTGCCAACATTCCACCAGTTTATTAACTGTCCCACCAGAGACAACACCACACTAGACCTACTGTATGCTGATGCAAAGGATGCATACAGTGCCACAGCCCTTCCCCCCTAGGCAGAGCTGATAACAATCTGGTGTTGTTAACACCTCAGTATGGCCCTATTGGGGCAGCCTGTGTCCACAAGGACAGTGAGGAGGTTGACTCAGGAGGCTAATGAGTCACTGCTGGACTGCTTTGAGACAACAGACTCTAATGTGTTGTAACAGCCACATGGGGAGGACAACAGCCTGACTGAGAGTATCACAGAGTACATCAATTTCTGTGAACAGACCATACTGCCAACCCGGACTGTACGCTGCTTTTTCAACAACAAGCCCTGGATCACCAGTGCACTGAGAAGTCTCCTGAACAAGAAGAAACAAGCTTTCAGGTCAGGGTACAAAAAAGAACTGAGAAGTGTTCAACATGAGCTGGGTAAATGCTGGGGCAGAGTAGAGATGCCTACAGGAGGAAGCTGGAGGCCAAACTCCAACATAACAGAGTGAGGGATGTGTGTACAGGAATGAAGGAGATCACAGGGCTCAAGGCAAGAGACAGACCAGCAGCTGGCAGCCTTGAGAGGGCCAATGAACTAAACCACTTTTTCAGCAGGTTTAGCTCACAGCCAAGAGTGGCCTTGCATTCCCCGCCCCGCTCCTCGGTGACAAGCTGCGTGTGACACCAACAGACTGAACAAACTGATCAGGAAGGCCAGCTCCATTATTGGCTGCAAGTTAGAGATCTCTGAGGAGGTGGACTGTTATCCATCATGGATAACCCTAAACATCAGACAGCGGAGCTCGTTCTCCAATAGACTGCTCCAGCTCCACTGTCACAAGGACCGCTTCAAGAAATCATTCCTGCCATGAGCCATCACACTGTACAATAGTAACTTAAACAGTACCAACCTCACAAACCCCAATATTTCAATGTTACATATCATTTGTACTACTGCAATCTTGCACATACTGTTTATTGTTTACATTTATTTATCATAGCAACTTGCACATATTTTTTCTGGTATATTAGTTTATACCTCTGGCTCTCTCTCTCTCTTAAGTGTTTTTAAAACTTGTTTATATCCTTAGTTATACTGTATTTTTTTATATTATTAGAATATTATATAATATGTGTTATACACTATGATACATAATATATCTACATGTTAAGTAATAGTTATATTTTTAACAATTGCTATCATTCCATTTTTATACACTTAGTTATATTTTTGGAGAACATTAATTTTCTCTTAGTTTTTATTTTGATCCTTATTCTTCTTTATTTTATGTTTATGTGCATGTTTAAACTGCTGCTGCAACAAAAGAATTTCCCAAACTGGGATCAATAAAGCAAGTCTAAGTACTAGTCTAACAGGAAAAGGAGAGGGGACTGCAGATCTCCACAGGGACAGTCCAAAATTGCACAATGTATAAAGGGCCTAAAAATGTTTTAGAAAGTTTGGACATTTGGCTCAAATGGGAATATGTCCAGAGAGAATGCATTGCTTGTGCAGAGACAAATGACTCAAGTTCATTTTGATTAATTGACTTACAGTTTGGGTTAAAGGGTGAAAATTGTGAGCACAGGAATTACTTCTAGAAAGTCTGTTATTTTGTGTGTAATTGACCAGGAAGCTTGACAAACCTAATGATAGCATTGCAAACTATCAAGATCGTTCTAGTGGTCATTGCTGTAAGTAGCCAGTTGTGGAGCTGCAGGCTAATGGCTTATTAGCTGACTGAGCATGAGCTGGGTGATTGGACACCTGGGTGGTGTGCCAGAGGAGTTACAGGAGACAGCTGTGAAGTTTATTATTGTTATTGACTGAGCTATATGTTTTTTGTTTTGTTTTGTTTTGTTTTTTCTTCGAATGTTTTGTCATCAGTCAATCTTAAATTTGGTGGTTAAAAATAAATCTCAAATTTATTTGTATTTATAATAACTTCGTAGTCTGTAAGAAATCAAAAACCATTGCATCAGTGATTTTACAAATGTAAATTTGCATTGATGGTATGTTCAAACTTGTTCCTAATGTCCTGGTATAGTTGTTATTATGATATGATATGATATGATATGATATGATCATTACCAATGTTTGATTCAATATGTCTTATATTGTGTGTGAGAGAAATACAGGTTAAGGATATATATTTATTATCTGACTCATTTTAAAGTAAATTTTAATTGTGTTTGTCTCTTGTTTCCTAGTCTTGGTATCTGGGCAACTGAGTGAACTCTGGAAGAAAGGTGATTGTCATGGCAGTGCTGTCCTGGAGAAGAGAAAACAATGTTGTCAAGATATTGCCAGAGGAAAAATATATTCAGCTTTGTAGCAGCATTAGAAGAAGGATGCTGCTTTCTTTCACTCAGCCATTTTGCAGCCACATAATGAACTCTGCTATGATTCTCACAAATGGCATTGTGAGTTGTGATTTTCCGAAGTAATGGAGTGATGCAGATGTCTGGTTGGTCCAGATGAACTGCAGACCAGAACCAGGCCTCAAAGCACCAGATTCTAAGAAGCCTGTAAGCAAACTATTTCCCCAGGATAAGGCCTGTTTCTCTGGGATGGATGTCAGCCTTTCCCCCTGTACTCTGGGTCTTTACAATAATTCTAGTGTAAGACCTCCTTCTGGGACAGACATCGACCTCATCCCCCTCAACACCTAGAATGCCCCTCTCCGCTGCAGGTGCTGCTTATAATATATGCAAATAAGCCTCCCTTATTTTCTGAAACGACTAGAAAGAGAGATCCTGTTGTTAATATGTAATGTTTCTTTGCACTTTTTAATGTTATTGATTAGTCTGAAGAAAAATTAAGAGTTTAAACAGCGCAGTTTTTTCCTCTTCCCACCAAAAGACAGAGGTTTTGTCTTTTTTATTGACAATCATCAGCCTGAAACCATTAAGTTGCTTTGCTAAGCTCATGTTTTTAAGACTGTTTGATTGTGCTTTTCTTAATCAGAAAACAATGAATAATCGTGGAATACAAGAGCTATATTCATATCTTCTCCAACACAAAACACAATGCTACAGTTGAACACCACATTGAGTTAAGCCCAATGCTAAAGGTATCAGGCGGAGCTGTCTTTAGCAGAGGACATCTTTTTACATGAAAATGCTGCTGCTCCTTCCCTTCAGATTTTGATCAATTTGTCATGCAGTACTTATCCAAAGACACAATAATTGGAGGAGACATGTATCTGCCACAAAGAAACAGCTCAGTAGAACTGAGAAAAAGCAAAAACGCGAAGACGCACTAAACCTATGATCATGTAGCAGCACAACCACCAGTAAACTGGCTGCTCAACTCATTGTGTTTCAAACTGTAGCATGGTGTGGTTTGGTTCATGTGTGTGTCTGTGTGCGTGTGTGTGTGTGTGTGTGTGTGTGTGTGTGTGTGTGTATGTGTGTGTGTGTGTGTGTTTTTGCTTGTGTCTCAGAAATCAAAGTGGTGGGCTTTGTCCTTGTAGGTAGGTAGATAAAGAAATATGGCAGGCATTGCACTAGTTTGCAGGTTTCAGGATTCAGTTAAAATTCCTTTTTGAGAAAGATGCAATGATGTGACATGTTACCAACCTGGCAGGCTATAGTGTGGTTTTCTTGAAGTTGTCACTGGTTATGACAGCAGGTCATGTGCATACTAACATGACATGAGCACAAAATCCAGGTTTCTTGTCCAGTTGTAGAATGAATGGTGGTCTAGAAGGCATCCCAGACAGGTTCTGAATTTTGTGGCTCAACCTCAACCCAACCAGAACAATCTGTGAAGGAAAAGTGGCAGTAGGGTTTGGGTTGGAGTTCAAGGGACAAGTCGAGACAATTGAGCAGATGGACAGGTTCCAGACAGTGCCAGGGTTGGTTTCAGGTCAAACCTCAATGGTTTACCAATGCAACAATCAACAAATCAAGCATTTAAAAACAGAGTTTTAAGCCATGACCTTACTTTTTTGTGTCCAACATTGACATAAAATTTGCCTTATGATAGTGCTTTTGTGAGGCAAAGCAATATTCTCTTGTGGCTGGCTTCTCACAGCTTCATTTAGTCAATAATTTCTGAAAGGCATTTAACAATTAATAGAATCTGAACATTAATTCTCATCTGTGGTAATGCCAACAGCTCCAATCCACACATTCATAGAAGTAGCTAAGACAATTGAGTCTGCCTGTGTGTTGTAAAAGAGTTGAATTTCTGACCGCTGCCGTTGAGCAGCAGAACTTATGTACATGCAGTGAGGAAGAGGAGTAGAGCAATCTGGCATGGTCAGTGGAAATATTGGATTCATTGTATCGTTACAAGCACAGAAAGCAGACATCTGTAAGATCTCAAAAATACTTTTGAAGATGGAACCTGATGTAGTGAAAGATAACAGTTTGACTTGTCTTTTAACGTTCACAGAGTAACATTCAGAATGTGTGGTAAGATCAGAAATGGGGCAACCCAAAGAACCAGTATACCAACAGTAGTGTAGAGTAATTCTTTACTGTCCAGGGCTAATTTGGTGTATTAAACAGCCTCACTAGCTTATCCATCGACATAGACATTTTCCTTTAGTTTTCTCGAGGGTCCCCACATGATTTTGCACCGCCAAGAATTAGCATCTTTTCAGCCCAGCTGCATTTTTTTATTTACTCTGTATGCAGTTAGGCCATGTCTAAAATTTCCTTTGCGTTCAGTCTGAGCACAGTTGTCAGTGTCATTTCCTTATCCTTTGCCAGGTTTTGGGGTTAAAGTTGACTGCAGTTAGTGCCTACTAGGGGTTCAGATTTTGTACTGAGGGTGCTGATATCAGCTGGGTTTTGGGTGGGCAAGGTTTAAGTTTTGGTTAAAGTTGGCATAAAGCTGATATATACTGCATGGTGCTGCCCTGGTCGCTGTGCTGACCAAATGAATGCATGGCTCAAATTGATGATACCTCTTGCTCTTTATCCTGCTCTTCCTCCTCCTCCTCCCCTTCCTCTCTCTGTACTATGTTGTACATCAGAGGACAGTGGATGGAAGGGCTGTATATTTCTTAAAAAAAATGTAATAATAGCCCTGTTGTTGAACTTCTATTTTGCACGATATTTCATAAAACACATTATGTGCCTTGCCTTAAGTTAAAGAACAATAATAAATTATGGGAAAGTATTCACATTTTTCATTGTACATCTGGAAGCTTAAAAAGAAAAAAAGACAACAACAAAAAAAGCTGCATGTATGATTGCTTGACATTAACCAGTGTAGCAGGTACACCGTTTAAGGTAAAACAGTACCAGTGTATTAACTGCCAGCTGAGATACTAGCTTGAGTGTAAGTTCAGTGAAAACTTGCATCAGTTTTAAGAGAGGCTCAGACAGCACTTATTCCCTACTAACATTCAGCTACAGGCAGTGCAATTTTTATTTTGGGAAATACATTTGTTTTCTGTCATACTCAGAGTCAGGCGAAAAGGACAATATCTCTTTATCCCACAGTCCAGTAGAATACAGAGACTGAGCCTACTGGACACACAGTGCAAGGATTTATGCTCAGATGAGCTAAACACATCCCAGCCCTTACCCTAATTATCTTAACTTAGGGTGCATTTACTACCTTTTTTCCTTTACTTTCAGTCACACCTTACAGGTTCCATTAGTTGGTTGAGTTGGTACTTGGTTAAATGGAATGTATTTATATACCGCTCTTCTAGTCTGATGACTACTCAATGCACATTTTACAGAAGCCTGCATTCACCCATTCACATACACATTCATATGTACGATGGCTAGGCCATTACGAGCTTTAACCGTTCAAACAGCTTTAACCATTAAGCATGGCACAGCATAGGGATCAATTTAGGGTTCAGTATCTTGCCCAAAGATATTAAGACATGTAGGCTGCTGAGGTCAGGGATTGAACCACCAACCAAGTTGGCTCAAGTGTCATCCCATGACATAAAAATACCTAACCCCTAACCCTTGAGGCAAAATTCAATTTTTCAATTTTGGAACTTTGGTCACATAATAATATATGTAGGGAATATCTAAACCTGTATCTGTCACACTTGAGTATGCAGGGAAACAAGGATTTTGACCCAAATGTAGGACACCAAACACTTGAAGAAACATAATAAATTAAACTGATTGCACAGCTGAATTTGCCTCAGCCTGTGTAGCTGAGGCAAATCCAAGAACAAGGGTGATGTACAGAAGCAAAACTAAGAACAAACCAGAATAATACTTGGAACAGAGGTGGGAACACTGACAAAACAACAAATGCAGACAACCTGACCACTGAAATAGGGAAAAACACATTGACTGAATACACAAGAGGCCAACTAATGAAACATAGGTGACACAGCAAACAGGTGGGAAAACACACAAAGACAGGAAGCAAAACAAAACCTGACACATGAGGAGAGTAACTTTCAAAACGTAACAGAGAACAGAATCCACACCATAACATATCTTGGTTCAGGGGTTAGGATCTGCCCTCCAGATACAAATACTTGTTATAACATAATTGAAGCTCAATACTTCATTTGATCAGTTGACAACTGATTCATCATGACACCTGAGCAAACTAAGATTGTGTCAAAGCTGTGGAAAAAACTAGGACAGTGAGATAAGATTATTTTGTCAAACTGTAGTGTCCAACAACTGAACTTTAACACATAGATATGTTGTCATCTTATTCTGGGTATTCTGGGTAGAACTAGAAGAACTGTATTTCCCAAAATCTTGGATTGTTCATTTAAGTGTAATCTATCACTCATTTCCAGTTAGCATTAAGATGTGTCTTGGGTGATCCTATCACAACTGGACAGCTATACAGTATAAATGACCGTTGTGATCCAATCATTCAAACCATTTGTGGGACACATGTGACTACATTTCTTTTGTAGTTTAAATGCTAATGTTCCTATTACGCAATGTAACAGGAACATATCTCATTAATGCAGGATGGGGTCATTGTTTTGGTGACAGCACAGCAGCACTTGAAAAAACAGAGAGGAGCACTGATTTACATGGTGGGAATTGCAAGTTCCCTTTTCTTCTTGTCCTTCTCTCATGTGCAAGTCGCAAATGACTGGTAATGCCAGACTCAACCATTGAAATAGCCTGTACATGTATATCTGTTCTTGTAACATTTTTGTTATCTAGCAGTTAGCTAATGTTTAACAAATCTGACAACATGTAATAACTGTGCGCATGGCCCTTTGACCTTTTGGTAGAAGTGACAAAGACAGTAGCAAAATCTGAACACAAGTGATCATCTGGACACCTTGGAGACGCAAGATAGACACAAGTGTGCACAGCAATGTGTCTTGGATGTCCACTTGTGATCGCATCACCCAAGATGCATTTTAATGCCAGGTATAAACCGAATCATAGAGCTAATCTGGTCAGTGGCTCTGCTGTTCAAACCTAAAGTGGCTCATAGACGTGTGTGTAATGGAGGTTAAATGACTTTGGCAGTGTTGTTGTGTACATCATTCACATTGTCGTGAAAATTTGATGCGTGTTGTCCCAATATGTGGACACCAGTATGTTGTAAATGAAACTCTATTTTAGGGTATGGTTACCTTGGATCTGAAAAATGCCACTTTGCAAAAGCAAAAACATTGGTCTGAAAAGTAGACTTTTTATAGGCAAAAGTCTGGTGGTAAGTCCTGCCTAAATGCTCACAGTTAAAACAAAAAGCATTTTCAGAGACACTGCTCAGTGTACATCATGTTTTGATATCAAGTATTAACTACATGCCAACAAATTTGATAGCACTTAATGAAGGGGGAAGACTTACTATACTGAGACATACTATACTGCTTATAGCTACTTATAGCTAATGTGTCCAAGCCAATCAATCCCGTGGAAACATGTTTAGGTTTGGACTTCAAGGCTCAGCAGCTCCATGACTGGCCATAAGAATGCCGTCCATTTGCCTGTATGTTGACTTTGACCACATGTGAGAAGATACTATAAAAGGCCATAGATGAGTTTGAGTTTTATATGTATGCATGCACTAAACACTATTCTTACTCAGCTTTTAGGTTATTTTATTTTATTTTTTATTTATTTATTTTTTTTTTTTTCAATTATTTCTTGAATTATTAAGTAGCTTGGAGAATTGCAGTTTTACTGTAAACACAGCAATGTGTATAAAAATTTGTGCAATGTGGACTTATCAGTTCTGAAAAGGATGTATGGAATGTTTAAGTCTGTCATGTTTGCGCATTTTAGTTTGGCTTTCTTAAGATGGTGGCCAAGCTGCAGAGTAAGGGACCCATGACATGGGAAAAAAAAGGGTAGGCTAGCAGTAGTTTCGCCATGTGAGGGATAATGAGTGATGATGGGTGAAAAGTGGAAGAGAGACAATCTTGGAAGTCAGGCTAGATTGGACTAGAATGCAAAGAGTGCATCCCTCCACTGAGGCTGCAAAATCCTCTAAATGTGTTATTGTAGTCACAGACAGTGTTCAGAAAATTCTGTCACATGATCTGAATCAGGGATTAAGTGAGAGACACTGATGTCATGCTGATTAGCAGCTGGCAGCAATGTTTTAAGTATATCTAAATCTTTGTTTTGTGGGTGGGTTTTATGGGATGATTTGTGTAAAATTATGCACTTATGACCAATTAAATGTTTCTATTTGCTCTAGTACCACCAATATGGAAAATGCCCCTAATATTTGGAGAATGGCGGTGGATAGATTTAGAAAGTTTTATTGCATACATAAAGAAATGTGTGCATGGTAAACCGTGAAGCACATTAAAAAGTAAATTAATCCAGATATCTCCTCAGAAATTTAATGAGAATGAAATGAAACAGGGCAGTAGAAAATATTTATGATTTTCTCAAAGGCAGAATCCTTGTTGAGAAAGAAGTGCACTCTATACTGACAGTAGATTTACTTTTACCTAACCTTCAGGAAGTTAGAAATAGAGATCTTGACCATTCCAGATTTGAGACATGATCCAGAATGGACCAAATGACAGTCATGCCTGGTCTGAATCAATCCAAGGATAACTACATCTGATCCAAAACTTGGTTGACCTGAATAGATCCAAACAGGGAACATTAACACACAAACATTTCACACTCTTAAAAAACACACCACACGATCACAACTTTGCTTGGATCGCTCAGGCATTTGGCATATTGACACACAGACCTGAGACCTGCAGCAATACAAAAGGTACCCTCCATACATGGCTGACTGAGGTCTTGGATCAGGTCTTGGATATTAGCAAATTCGTGGACTCATGAAGACTTTTCATTGGGAGTTCTGTCCACATAATGGCGCTATTGCTACAGATACACACCTTAAACTAATATTTGTTTCTTTCTACAAAATGTTATTGAAATCTATTGAATAGTGCACGATCAAAAACAGGAAGGTTATAATTCTCTCTTTATGTCTGCTGGAGAGAAATGGTAGCCTGGGGTCAAGTTGATTTTAGTCCTAATAGTGAGTGTTACCCTTGAAAGCAAATGGCAATGGTGATATATCAAAGACTGTGTAACCAACAACACAGGTATGAAGCTAGATTGTGGTAATCACATCACTGCCACTTAAAACTACAATCTGGAAGATAAAGGCTGTTTCTGTGAAATGTGTTAAAAAGATAGAACAGAATATTAACCCATGATGGGTATGACTGGTTCACTCAGTTGTGACATGTCTGCGATTAGGCAGTTTCTCTGGTTTGATCACTCTGCTTAAAATTTAAGATGGTGAACATAATAAAACTAAAATAGGTTCAATAGGAATATTGCAAGGAAGTGCACAGGAATGTGCACAGAAATGTGTACTTCCTTGCAATGTTAACATTAATATGCTTTAATATGCTTCATCTGCCCCAGATGATGACCAAGATCACTGTGTACATTGTTTGTGAAGATTCTCAGTCATTCATGTCATGGTTATACATGGAGAGTTCAATCAAGGGCAACTAGTCTTGGCTATTGAAACTTGCCTTTCATTCAAGGGGCTTCATCAGTTCTAACTGACTGGTTGGGAGTCTTAGGTATTTAACCTCTGCATGGTCATTATCAAGGTCATTGATACCACTTGGACATGCAACAACAGTTGTTGGGGCTGTCACATGAGGACAACTGTAAATGAATTTTTAATCTCCTGGGAGGTTATAAAAGAATGTGATGTCATGGACCTCATCCTCTGTTGAGAGATGGTTTCTTTATTTTTACTAAATAGCCTCACTTACTCCTCTTTCAAGCAGGGTGTTCTCCCTATCAAAAACATGTTCGTTGCTTTCCTTTAATGTGTCCCTCACTGGTACAATGCTGAATCTTATCCTGAAGAGCTGACCCTCCTGCGTTGAACCATGCGTTTGTTTAATGGTTGTTCAGTTTCCCTGATGTACAAGTCTATGCATCCCTGACTGCACTGGACTGCATACACACTCATCCCCAACAGACACAAAGCCTTCCTGCCACAAAGATTTTCTAACATGTCATTCACATTGTGAAATATTGGTGTTTATAGAAAAAGATCATTCACTTTTGGTTTCTCAGTGGACATGAACCCTGGTCTTCTGGGTGAAGGCCATGAGTATGACCTACCACTCTGCTCTGACCTTCACCCCTCCAAGGGCTTTTTTGCTCATTATACCACATCACCTTGTTCTGAGTGTATTCTATTGCTGCAGATGGATTTGCAGTGGAGTTAGTTGAAAGGCTGGTGCTTCTCAAACAGAAGCAGGTAAGGTTCCCAATCCAACTATCTAACATATGGTTAGCTTTAGGCACAAAAACCACTTGGTTAGGGTAAGGCACAAAAACCACTTGGGTAGGGTTTGGCACAAAAACCACTTAGCCATGTCACCCGTTTTCGTTATTTTCAAACTGTGGTCTACTGCTCGGCAGCTGTCTTGCTTAGTTGTCACACCTTCACCACCTCCTCCTCCACCTGATGTGAAATTTCAATTCTGATACATGTAATATTATCTAGGTCGTAATGATACTCAGATACCCCAGATACATATGGAATGACAATGTTGTTGCATTTGTTCTTCTTTTCTTTACCACCTGCAGTATTGGTTCTTGTGGCTGTTTTCATAAAGGTCCAGTTAGGATATCCGCAAGCTTTAAGGCTAGGTGTTGCAGGGTTCTGATTCTGTTGTTAAATCTTATCCAGTGGGTGGTCACAGTCAACCAGTACATGTTGGTCTGTGTGTGTGATTTTCCTATGTACTCCAGTGTTTCAAGCTGTTGTTCCTGAAGTCTTCCTGTGTGAACTTGATGTTACTGTCCACTGAGCTGTCCACAGAGGAACAGCAACGAGCACCCTCACTGAGGGTGGATACCTGGACTCCACTCTTCTTCAGAACTGAAGAAGCCCCTTAGATGAGACTTGAAACATTTTAAAGTTTTTACAACCAAGTCCAGTTGCCTTTGATTCAACCCTCTTTTGAGTTGCACATTGTACTTTGTGAATCTTATTACTGCTCCACATTATCTACCTGTAGCCAAGATAAAAAAAGAAGAAGAAGAAAAGAAAAGGATTTTAATTCGAAACCATAATCTGTAGAGATGATGTGTCCACTATTTAAAGACAGATCTCACCACTGACACCAAGTGTTTGCTCATGAGATTATTGTTGGGTCTCTGTAGATAAAAGAGTTTGGTCTGTACCAGCTCTATATGGAAAGTGTCCTGAGACAACTTCTGTTGTAATTTGGCTCTATTTAAATAAAATTGAATTGAATTGAATCTCTTAAAATCATGCAACAAGACACACATAATGCCCAGTCATCTATATCAAACCCCGAACCATGCAGCTCTCATTAACTATGGTATCACAGTTGCCAAAGTGGAGATTTTTTCTGACTCTTGTTAGAGTGGAATTGTGCTGAAGTCCAACTGAGGAATCAGCAATAATCAACGTCAGTGTGTTCAGGATATCTGGAAATTCCCCACCTCAAGTCAAAAGTGTTAATCTAGTTGGTCTAATGTTAGTCTAATTTTAATTATTTTGTATGCCATGCTTTGCAGTAAATGTGACACATGCAGCCTTGAGGTTGCTGGTCAGTATTGAGCATTTCCAGCCCTGGACAGTGAAGATGAGCTGTGCAGGTCCTGAGGTGACAAGCCATAACACAAACATTTGAAAAAAAAAAAAAAAATGCTGGGGAACACTGACAGACTAGCAGCATTTTGAGGGAAATTAATGTTCATTCAATTCTGGGTTCATGGTTCTTTATTTTAGGTTGGATTGTGTTAAGGGACTATAGCTCTGTCCTGTTTTTGCCTCCTTTCAAAGTTGCACTTGAAATAGCCATTCACATTCTGAATGCAGCTAAGTAATGTGGTGATACCACTATATAAAAGTTACTAAAATTGTAAACAGTTGCCAAAGACATAGCCAGGAACAAATCAGCAACTTAATGCTAATCGATGAATAGTTAGCCAGTAATTCCTGAATAGTGTTGAACCAGTAGCAGTGGTATCAAGGTGCAATTTTATAACACAGGGATGCAGAATGAAATCAGTCAGTTGTAGCCCCTTAATCATATGCTTCAAGTAATATACATATGCACAGAGCATATTCACAAACATTTATTTAAAAAACTTGTGTGCGCGCGCGCACACACACACACACACACATAATGTCTTTGTATTAACGCCATACCATAAATGTTGGCAGTTGAAGCATTAGACCTGAAAGATGACTGAGATTATCTGAGTTTGTGCTTGATTATGAATGCGTCATTGAGGGGAATGACCAGTGTATTCAGTGCACATTTACATTAATACTTAATTCTATATATCATATTAACTAAGAAATAATAATGTGTGCCAAGTCACAACTCAGTATAATGCACTACATAACTTAAAAGGCACATAAATACAGATAAACATATAAATAATAACGATGCAGTGTTTAGTTATTGATATGTAATAGTTAGCCTTTGGTTCAGCATTGTTTCAGCATTTGAGTCATTCAGGAATCATTTTTAGTATGTATCTATGCATAACGATTCATTTACACATCTGGTACGAATTTGTTATGTACTTCACAATCCTTGTTTTATTCAGGGGTTATTAATTATCTCTGTATTAGCATTATCTGTATTTCCTTATTTCACCCAAACTAGTTGGGGGCTACTTAGAATTCTGTGCACCTTATGGTTTAGTGTTACTACCACTCCTAGATGTTGCCTAAAATTGAAGCCAGTGTGTCCCATGCAGTTTTCAGTATCCCCTATAATGAAGTAACCACTGAATCCACTTGATAGTTCAAAATACTGAGTTGGAAGTGTTCACATATTTGAACTTAGTTGAAGCTGCTAAACTAACATGATTGTAGTTTTGTGAAAAATCAAAAGTTCTGATTACTTTGGTGGAGATATGTATTGTAGGAATGGTTTGTTCCTGTAAAAGTACATTGTCAAAGATCTTTGAAATTTGTTGACTACATGTTGGCTAAGATGTCGTTATTTATTGGGATAGATTTAGGTGTTAAGTTGCCTGTAGAATTTTCTTTACTATGTGGTACAAACAAAGTGCTGTTCTGACCACTGTTAGCACTGTTAGGAGAGAATAACCAAACAATATTTCTGGATGACTCCTTTAGAGATGCATCATATCAGAACTGCTTTCTGAAGCTTTTGGTTATGATTGGTGGGTTACAGTTAGTATTGTGGACAGTTGTAACTGTAACTGAATAGCAGTACTGCTGGCAGTGATTCCTGTTTGTTAGCTGAGCAACTGCAGTTGACCAGATGTTGAGCCGTGAGGAACAAATGGACTGTTGGTTATCTAACAGTAAAGTTTTGGGTGATGTTTTCATAGAGGGCTCTTTTCTATAAATTGTTCATATTATTCAGCACACTACTGTTGCTGTTGCCTGAAAACCTTGTAACTTTAGTGTTTCCTTTTTCTGTTTCTTACATGAATTTCAAGTTTACTTTTTTAATTACCCTTCAAAACCATTTGAAGACACAGCAGTGGAAAACTTTTGTTAGTGAAAATCAGATTTTGTAGAGCTACAAGTTTTGTGCTGAAGACAGTTTGCAATTAATTAAATAATTGTTTCTCAGAGAACATTTTAATGCAGTCTCATGTTTTATTTTATTTTATTTTATTTTATTTTATTTTATTTTATTTTATTTCTCATTACTTTCAGATATTGTAGTAAAGACTGCTTTGCTTGCTTCCAGATACATATCCCTTACATCAGAGAATGCATAGGCATGATCAGCTTTTATCAGTTATAGCATGACTGCAATCCACACAGACTACAGTCCTTTTCACATTAACTGCATATCAGGACATTATATGGATAATTTAGCTATTAGATAACTCTAAATCTTTACTAATCAATGATACATGAATACCTGAAAACAAGGTGTTTTCAGATCAGTCCTGTCCTCAGTCTATTACTCCCTATATTGGAACATCTCAGAGTGCATTACTCTACAGTCACTTCCCAAACAATACATTAGAAAAAAAGAAAAACATCAGCACTATTGCTAATCATTGTCTAATAGAGGACTATACAAAGACTTTCTTGTCTAACTTTATTAATTAACTTGTCCTAATATACACTTTTAATTGACACCTCACAGCCAGTCAGGAATACTAACAGTGCATGACTTGGAATTCCAATATAAAAAGATAATAGATGAGGTAATGGAAAGTTGTGTTTCTTACGCTGAGTCTATTATGTTCCAGCTTGGGAGAGCCGGAGCACTGACCTTAACCTTGGCCTGAAATGTTCACTGTGGAAAAGTCTGCTACTCTGAACTAGATGTAGTTTGTAACTTTAACAAGAAGTTTAAAGTACTTTTTCCTTTGGATGTTTTTCAACTAAAGTAACTGTCTATGATCAACCTACATTTGCATGATATAAACTGTTCCTTTAAGACTACATTTAGACAGGGACAGAAAATGATGTCAACAATGTGGCATGGTTATGTCTTTTCATGGCCTCTGATCCTGTTTGAATCAATCATAGTTTGAGTGACAGCTATCTGAACCAGTGTTTCTGACCTAATGTTATTCATCTGCTGTGGGGGATATTAACATCTTTGATAATATGTCATTATAACCATATTTAGCCATTGCTAACAGCAAATGCTGATAAATTCATTACTGGAAATGAGTATGTTTCCCTATGCAAAAATATACCATTAATAAACAAACTATACCACAACCAGACAACAGATCTGTTTATTCATTCCATGTGTAGAAAACAGCTTTACTAATTTCAAGTTGTGCATCACTATGTGAGCGTACTTTTCTTGTAAGTTAGTATGATGCTTTACTTCAGCCAGTGTCTGTCTAGCTTGGTTTAAGGATAAGGAATCATGTTTCTCTGTCAAAATGGACATAAAGTCGTTTGTCAACAAGAAAAGCTCACCTTATGCAGATAGTTTCTCAGCAGGTACAGCAACACTACAATAATCAGTTAGTGCTAGCAGTTTTGTAGATGACATGGGAACTAGCATTGACATTACCACCAAACCAGCAACCTCAGCAGGGACAGGTACTGCCACCACCATGTCATGCCTCATCAAATCAAATTTGTTTGAGTGTAAGTTGTCATTCAGGTTTTAGGTGGTTAAAAATATTCTGCTATTTTTGCAAATTTGAGTAATAGATATGTGAGAGAATGGATAGAAATATTCCCTGAGCTGTCAGTATCTTGCTTGTTTGATGTGTAGTGCTGTCCATGGTGCTGATTTAACTATCAAGATGTTGCTGTTTAAGTGACTTTTGCACTAATGACTTTTAGTTTTGCAATAATGACTTGCTTAGGCCACAGACTGTTTGTGATTGAATTTTAAATAGTGGGGTGAGACTCAACTATAATGGGGGCAGTATTGGACACAAAAGCAGAACACACTACAGAGAGCAGTGTACAACAGTTTATTTTGTTACAATCCACTAAATCTTGTCCGTTCCTAGTGTTTCCTCTTCCCTTTTCCCTAGTGTTATTTGGCTGTCTGTCTGTTTCCCTGTCTGTCCTCACTGGGTGTGTCTGGCACTTGCCTGGCTCTGCCCTGTCCACAGCACACCTGGGGCGCATCAGCCTGATTAGGGCACAGGATAAAAGGGAGGCACCCTGTTGTATACTCACTATACTCTTTGGTATTACAATTAATAATGAAGGAAGACGAGACCAAGGAGAGTTGCATGTGGCAGGTGTACTTAACTTTTTTAGCTTCAACACAGGACTGATGACAATGACGTCAACACAACACAAGGGGGGTGTGACTATATGTTAAAGGGATAAACTCCAGGTGTCAATACACAACACACCCAGTGTTACCTGTTGCCAGATTGTCCTGAATTGTCTTGGCTTCCTAATTTGTGTTCCATGTGTGAGTACTCAGTCATTTCTCTCCTCGTGCTTATAATCATTGTTGGTGTTCTTTTGTTTTGACTGCCACTTCATGTATGCTTTTTTTTGTTTCAGTGCCATCCTGCCTCGTCAGCATTTTTGCCTTGCCTCAACCTGTGTTACGGAGCTCCTTTTGTTTGTTCGTTTTTTCCCACTCACTGTTGAGTGCGCTTTATTTTCTTGTTTGTTCTCCAGTCCTTTTGAGTGCGCCTTTTCTTCATTCATTATTGTGAAAATAAATTGCTTTTGTTTGATGTTATTTCGTCTCTGGTCTGCATTCTTGAGTCCTAAAGAAAAACATACAGTTCCAGTCCAAAGTTTGGACACACCTTCTCATTCAATGGTTTTTCTTTATTCTTTTTTATTGTCCTCATTGTAGATTAATATTATATTTTATATACAGTGCTGTGAAAAAGTGTTTGCCCCCTTACAGATTTTCTTGTTTTTTGCACATTTGGCACTCTAAAATGTTCCAGATCATCAAACAAATTCTAATGTAAATCAAAGATAACCTTAGTAAACACAAAATGCAGTTTTTATATGATGCTTTCAATTATTAAAGGAAAAAGGTTATCCAAATCAGCCTGGCCCTATGTGAAAAAGTAATTGCCCCCCTTGTCAAATCATGAATTAACTGTGATTAGCAACATCTTTTGGAAAACTGAGTTCAATTTCACTGGCCACACCCAGGCCTGATTACTTCCAGACTTGTACAATGAAGAAACCACTTAAATAGAACCTGTCTGACAATATGGAGTACGCTGAAAGATCTCAAAAGGCCAAATATCATGCCACGATCTAAAGAAATCCAAGAACAGCTGAGACAGAAAGTAATAGACATCCATCAGTCTGGAAAGGGTTACAAAGCCATTTCTAAGGCTTTGGGACTCCAGCGAACCACTGTGAGAGCCATTATACACAAGTGGAGAAAACATGGAACAGTGACGAACCTTCCCAGGAGTGGACGACCAACAAAAATTACTCCAAGAGCATGTCGACATCTCATCCAGGAAGTCACAAAAGAACCCAGAAGAACATCAAAAGAACTGCAGGCCTCACTTGCCTCAGTTAAGGTCAGTGTTCATGACTCAACCATAAGAAAGACACTGGGCAAAAATGGCATCCACGGTAGAGTTCCCAGCCGAAAACCACTGCTGACCAAAAAGAACATAAAGGCTCGTCTCACATTTTCCAAAAGACACCTGGATGATCCCCAAGACTTCTGGGAAAATATTCTGTGGACTGATGAGACAAAAGTGGAACTTTTTGGAAGGTGTGTGTCTCGTTACATCTGGCGCAAAGCTAACAAAGCATTCGATAAAAAGAACATCATACCAACGGTCAAACATGGTGGTGGTAGTGTGATGGTCTGGGGCTGCTTTGCTGCTTCAGGGCCTGGACGACTTGCTGTGGTTGAAGGAACCATGAATTCATCTCTCTACCAAAAAATCTTGAAGGAGAATGTTTGGCCATCAGTTCGTGACCTTAAGCTCAAGCGCACTTGGGTTATGCAGCAGGACAATGATCCGAAGCACACCAGCAAGTCCACCTCTGAATGGCTCAAAAGAAACAAAATTAAGGTTTTGGAGTGGCCTAGTCAAAGTCCGGACCTGAATCCGATCGAGATGCTGTGGCATGACCTTAAGCGGGCTGTTCATGCTCGAAAACCATCCAATGTGGCTGAATTAAAACAGTACTGCAAAGAAGAGTGGGCCAAAATTCCTCCAGAGCGATGTGAAAGACTCATTGCAAGTTATCGCAAACGCTTGATTGCAGTTGTTGCAGCAAAGGGTGGCACAACCAGTTATTAAGTTAAGGGGGCAATTACATTTTCACACTGGTGATTTTGGTTTTGAATTATTTTTCACTTTCAATAAATTGAATTATCATTTAAAAGCTGCTATTTATGTTCACTCTCAGTGTCTTTTTCTTAAATTAAAGTTTCTTGAATGGTCTAAAACTTTTAAGTGTGACAAAAAAGCAAAAACAGTAGAAATACAGTAGGGGGCAAATACTTTTTCACAGCACTGTATATATCTTTCTTGGTCAAATAGCCCTTACATAGCTTGGGGGGTGTTTGGGTTGTCCTGTTGAAAAACAAATGATGGTCCCACTAAGCGCAAACCAGATTGGATGACATGTTGCTGCAGAATGCTGTGCTAGCCATGCTGGTTAAGTGTGCCTTGAATTTTGAATAAATCACCATCAGTGTCACCAGCAAAGCACCCCCACTCCATCACACCTCCTCTATTCTTCATGCTGGGAACCACACATGTAGAAACCATCCGTTAACCTTTTCTGTGTCTCGCAAAGATATGGTGGATCGAGCCAAAAATCTCAAATTTGGACTCATCAGGACAAATTTCCACAGGTCTATTGTCCATTCCTTGTGTTTCTTACCCAAGCAGCTCTCTTCTTGTTGTTGTCCTTCCTCAGAAGTGGCTTCTTAGTAGCAATTCGACCATGAAGGCCTGATTCACGCAGTCTCCTCTGAACAGTTGATGTTGAGATGTGTCTGCTACTTGAACTCTGTGAAGCATTCTCTGGGCTCTAACCTGAGGTGCTGTTAATTTGCGTTTTCTGAGGCTGGTACCTCTGATGAACTTAGCCTCTGCAGCAGAGGTAACTCTTGGTCTTTCTTTCCTGTGGCAGTCATCATGAGAGCCAGTTTCATCATAGCGCTTGATGGTCTTTGCAACTGCACTTGAGAATAAGTTCAAAGTTCTTGAAATTTTCCAGATTGACTGACCTTCATGTCATAAAGAAATGATGGACTGTCGTTTCTTTTTACTTAGTTGAGTGGTTCTTGCCATAATATGGATTAGAACAGCAGTTAAATAGGACACTGTATCAGTGGCGTACCCAGTATTTTTCAACAGGGTGGACTTTTGCGAAGTAGTGTGGGCCACTATTTTTTACTTTTTTTTTTTTATTCCGATATAGGCAGTAGGCCTACAGCAATTGTCCCAAAATTATATAATAACACGTGATTTCATCACAGGTCAGATGATTAATGGCAAACAATAATGGGCTACATTGATAAATAGATTGTACTTTATTCATGGGGAAATTTAAGGCACGACATACATGCATGCATGTGATTTAAATATCGAACATAAAGACTTGTCAAACAGCTAGTCAAGACCATTGGAGAAGAGAACCATATAAAGTAGCCTGGGTTAAATATGAGCAAAAACACATACACCAGACTAACGTTGTAGGTGATTGTGAGCGCTTTGTAAACACGTAACAACAGCAAAAAAACAATGGTCAGACAGCCTGAACCCAATACATGGATTCTGAAGGTACTACTCAAAACTTCTGACCAGGAAGGCTATTGAGTTCAACAATTTCAGGGATGTTCAATTCGGTGCATGTGTGGCTGAGTGTGAGTGCAGTGCATGAGTGCAGTGCGTGAGTGCATGCATGTGTGTGTGTGTGAGGGAGAGAGAGAGAGAGAGAGGGAGAGAGATGAACTCGGAGCTAAATCCATCCTGATGGCCACTGAATTGGGAAGAAAGCAGGGAGGGTGTGAGAGGGAGAGAGAGCATGTGCATGAGGTTGTGGTGAGCATTATCATGACTCTCAACAGCTTGTTGACACCCGGGAAAATGTCCGGCGGACAGCTGTCCATTCACCTCTACCAGGGACGCAAACTCATTCCCGAACGCAACCTTCCTTTCAAGTTAATGCCGGGCACTTCTGATAGGGTGGGCCAGCTGTCAGTCATAGTGGCACTGGCCCACATTGGCCCTTATGTGGCTACGCCACTGCACTGTATAGACCTTTGTGCCAACCCTACCTTTGCACAACACAACTGATGGTCTCAAACACATTAAGAAGGCAAGAAATTCCAGAAATTAACTCTTGACAAGGAACATACGGTGGCTACTTTGAAGAATCTAAAATATAAAACATATTCTGGTTTATTGAACACTTTTTTGTTTACTACATAATTCCATATGTTTTGCTTCATAGCTTGGATGTCTTCAGTATTAATCTACAATGTAGAAAATTAAAAAAAAATAAAGAAAAACATTGAATGAGAAGGTGTGTCCAAACTTTTGACTGGTACTGTACTTCAAGGTTTTACCAAACCTTAACATATTTAACAAAACAAGAACGGTAATGGTCAGATCCAGGGGTGCTGAGCTGGGTGGGTGGTGGAGAGGAGCAGACTGAGAACAAACAGGTGTGGCTGTCTTACAGTAGGAGATCCAGGTGGTGAATGGCATGAAGTCATCTGTAAAAGAGACACAGAGCACAGGAGTGAGATTGAGAGTCACACAACAACAACAACACTGCCAAAATCACAAAAATGGTAACTAGAATAAGGTAGGAGCCGAGACAAGTGTTAACAGACAAACTGGTGAAGACTGAACTGAGCCAGGGTATATATACTGCAGGAGTTGATTTCATCAAATGAACCTCAGATGTGCAGGTGAATTGGTGGCAGGAGGGAGAAGATGACCAAGCCCAGCTCAGCACAGACACAGACACACACTCACAGAGATAGAGAGAAAGAGAGACACACATGAGATACAAGGGCAGTTGAAAACATAGGAAACAAAAAATTTGCCATACTTTGCCATTTTTATAAGTAATAGGCTGCACCAAAATGGATCAAAAGTAATTCATAAAGTCTATAAACTGTTAAGTTTATACCCTTACTTGAGTGTGAATAGTAAAATACACTGTAAATAAATATATCATCATGAATCCATTGTAGCATTAAAAAGTCTGAAAAAAATGTCTCTTTCACCAAACTAAGACAAGCTTGATTTAGGCCCTCCCGTAAAAAACTATTGTCCAGCTAGTTGCATTTCTCTGATGCAGGGACTGACTACAGGACAAGCTTGCTGCTTGATACACCCTTGAAATAGTTAGGTTTAGGCAGCAGAACTACTTAGTTAGGTTTCAGAAAAGATCCCAGGGGGTGTGTCTGTCACAAGGTGAAAAGCTGTGTGTGTGTGCGTGTGTGTGTGTGTGTGTGTGTGTGTGTGTGTGTGTGTGTGTGTGTGAGCGTGAGCGTTAATTGGCACACGCCCCTCTGGTGCGCAGCGTAATTCTAATTAGGTCACAGGTGTGGGTAGTTGGGCGCCCTTCCTCTTGCACCCTTTTAGACGGCGGCGCATGGGCAGCAGCGCGGGTAGAGAGAACTGCGGAGCAGACAAAACACCATACGCTGTGAGGAACGCTGTCGGCGAGACGCCAACCAGACGGTGGTTGCAACGGAGCGGCATCTCGTTCCAGGTTCGGGAGACAGTGGAAGCGAAGCGATTCGGACGGACGTGTGTATCTGCTGCCAGAGCCGAAGGAGCCGTTGCTGCCGTGCCAGGAGGCCAGGTCGCCAGCACGCCGAGAGGACAGTGGAGGCGCACGGTGCGAAAGGGGGAAGTCTTGGATGAGAGCGGGAGGGTGGGAACGTGTTCCGCCGTCCCTCCAGATAAGTACCCCTCTATTTTTATTTTGAATTATACCGTCTCCCCCCATCGTATGAACTGTTGCTGCCACCCTAGTTTCACGTAAGCGGAGATTACAACTTTGGGCACCCCACCATCAGTCACTTACACAAACTCAGTAACTTTGGACTGGGCTTTACTTGGTTGAGTTGTAGTTTATTTTAATTTTCATTGCATGATTTGTTGTATTTGATTTAATTTCCTTGTATGGGATCGTTGATTTGTTGTGTTTTGTGTATTTGTTTCCCCACCCAAAGTGCTAGTTAACTGTGAAAGACTGATAGGTTGTGGAGTACCCTGATGGATTTTTTTGTTGTTTTCTTTTGTAAAGTGATTGGCTGCAGCTGAACTGGCATCCACCTGATCCACCACTCTGGGAACCAGGGCAAATGGCTCCCATCTAGACCAGATCCTCTCGGATATCTTTTTATCTACTGTTTTAGATTTTATAATAAAGAAACATATTTTATATCTTTTAAAAGCCTCCCCCTAGTGTTTGTTGTTGGTTGTGGTCGCTCCTCAACAGAAATTGGGGGGGGTTTACACTGCCGCAGTCACTCCCCTCGGCGGTGGCATGTCATTTAATGAAGCTGGTGTGTCATTGTCCTAAAGTGGGTGTGCAAAACTGCAGACTGACCCTTCCTGCATTACTTGGTCAGTGGGCTCCCTAAAAACGTGGTATTTCAACTGGGGCAGTGACTTACATCCTGTGTCAGAGTGTTGTGTGCCTTATCCATTGGATCATCTGACTTTTTGGATAAGCAACTAAAACCATAACTCTAAAAGTTGTTTATTAAAGGTGCAGGTGTAAGTTATGGTAACGATTTTGTTTTAAAAAGTAACTAACATTATGAACAAAATATGATGAAGGAACAGAGATATCTACTGAAGTTAGCCCCTGATCCATCATGTCTCATACCACTTTGTATCTCAACAGTCCAATAGTATATCCCCCCATAGTTTGAGCTGTATCCTAAATGTCAAGAAAGAAATATTCTTACACGTATTTCTCTCACTAAACAAAAATGTATCAATACACCTTCTGAATTCAAGTTTGCCTTTTTTACTGAACTAAGATGAGCTTAGCTGCCAGGTTCACTCATCATTAAACACACTTCAAACTCAACAACAAAATAAAACTCACCAAAACTGTAATGTCTTTCCACTGTTACAACAATCACCAACTCTGGTTTGGTTTTTGGAGTTAGGTGTGAAAATATCCGGGCTGTAGATGTTGCTTTTCCATGCTGCTATTGACCAACCTTCCTCTTGCTCCCCTCCCAGTTCACAGCTGTGTTTTCTTTGATGTCAGACTTGGTCCCAATCCAGCTGTGTTCACTGGGAGGCAGCTGACCCTAATTCCACTCCCCCGGAACTCTAATATATGATAATAATTTATATTAATAGGGCCACTAGATGAATGTCTAAGTGAGCTAACTAGCTAATGGCAGCTAGTAGCTACAGCCAAAGATAGCTACAGCAAAGAGTGTATTGCGTAACAGTTAGCTTTTCATCTGGTGATGGCTGTAACTAATGTCCCTGCAGATTTCCAAATGATTTTTACTTGACTGTCGATACATTCTCACATTGATCATCATATACTGGAAAATATACTAAATAGTGTTAAAATACACTAAAATTTAAATGGAATATGTTACAAAAATCTACTCAGATAGGGGGTCTGTATTTTGATGTAGTATCTTGCATCAACACTTATCATTCCAAGCCTGTTTAGACTGAAGTTTGCCTTCTGGGATTCCTGCCAGAAAGCTGCAGTTTGCATCATGTGTGAAACCAAATGTCAGTGTTGAATTATTATTTTAAGTTATTTTAAGTTATAAAGAGTTGATGTGCTCGGTGGAGCTCACTGAAGCATGCATTGCTACATCCTCAATAATGTCCATCTGGGTGAAACCTCAAGTATTTAAGGATTCCCACTTGTCCAAACCTCAAAGTTACACATGTGCATCCAAGATTTATAGAAAACAGTCTATTACTCTTAGATATTTTCACTACTCATCTTCAAACAAGGATTTCAAATCATATTTCAGAAAAAAGTGGTTTCTTTTTAAAAAAGATCAATCCATAGCAATATATGGTTGGTGATAGACATTATTGAATACAGAAACCTAACTAAAGATAATGGATTTATTTTCTTTTCACATTCCTATAAAGCCTTTGACTCATTGGAGCATCCATTTATCTTGTTGATACTTGAACATT
The DNA here is from genome assembly GCA_037975065.1 of Chaetodon trifasciatus. Lineage (NCBI taxonomy): Eukaryota > Metazoa > Chordata > Actinopteri > Chaetodontiformes > Chaetodontidae > Chaetodon > Chaetodon trifasciatus. The sequence continues at coordinate 483,619 of JBBMOE010000026.1, forward strand.
TTGGTTTTGAAGTTAAATTTAGAAGTTTGGTGAGTGAACTATATCACAATATTAGCAGTTGTGTTATATTACCTAATGGCTCCAATCCTATTTTTAAGATTAATGAAACAATCCCTCAAGGTTGTCCCATCTCACCATATTCATTTATATTAGTTACTGAAATGTTACCAATTAACCTTAAAACTAAATGTGTTGCATACAGATATTAACATCAGTCAACGAGGAGATGGCATTTATCTAACAAAAATCTAACCGCACAGGGCCTCTTGCCACTAGGGGGCCTCACGTCTGCAATCCTGCTGTTTTTTATTTATTTGTTTTATTTTTTATATATATATGTTATATATGATTTTGTCTGTCTCTGTCAAGGCCACATTAAAAACAAACAAATAACTAAAAAACAAATCCAAGAAATTAAGCGGGTTTTTCATTGTCGCTATGTCATTAGGCCTCACTGAAGCATGTCTGAGCACGTCCGACTCTCAGGATATAAATGCAGTGAACCTCTTCTCGGAGTTGAGGATATTTCGAGAGATAATCCCAAAGGGAACAACTACAGCACTTAAAACCTCAAAGGGACTGAAGGAACTTTTCCTAACTGTGACATTGTGCTCAGGATCCTATTGACTTTTTCAGTAACGGTGGCATCGGGCGAGCGAAGCTTTTCAAAGTTGAAACTAATTAAAAACTATTTGTGTACCTCCATGTCACAGGACAGACTGTGCAGGCTTGCTCTACTATCAGTTGAAAAGGACATTGCATCCAAACTGGATTATAAAGATCTTATTGCTGAGTTTGCTGCCAAGAAGGCAAGGAAAGTGACTCTGACATGATCAGTTTCTGCGCAATTTATGCATGGAGAGTCAGTCTTATCTGTTAGTTACAGTGCAGTAAATATGTTGTGTATAGTTGTAATGAAAATGAATGTATATTATGAATGAAAAGTGTCCTAACCTAGTTCTTTAAAATGTCAAGATGCCAAAAATAAAGTGGCTGAGCTGACTTGATGTAAAGCCACTCGTTGCACATTTGATTTTTCCTCCCTTTGAAATAAATAACAAAAAGTCATAGCTGAGACTATGTGTATGATTATGCTGTATTATTCTACTTGATAAAAACGTATTGCGGGGAGATAATGCGTGCAGCAGAACTAGAAAAGCTGTGTCCGTGTGATGTTATTCATGTGCAATTGCGCATCCATGTCTCAGAGCAGGGCCTAGCATTTCAAGTTTGTACAGGGACTGGCACCCCCCCGTGACAGCCCTGGATAATACAGTATGTGTTCATTTTCTGAAGCTGATATTGAAACTACAGACTATATCGTTTTCCCATGTAGTGTAATACATACATTTTGTCTTGACATTCACAAATTGCTAAAAAAAAAAAAAATCTCAGCATTTCCAGATTTTATCTCTAGAGACAATACATGTTCTTGAACTCAGCCTTTGGCAATTCTCTGTATGTCATTATACTTGTAGAATGTGAATGCTTCCATATATGTTTTTTCATTTTTAATTAGAAAGAAAAGAAAGTGACATGTGTGTTGGTTCCACTCCCAGTCAGCAGGTGGCGGTAAGGGGCTTTATGTTTGCCAACCGCCGTTTAGCGTCAGGAAGGAAGGAGAGAAGAAGATAATTTACGTTCCGTTTCCAGGGCGATTCGGTTGGCGGCTGAAAGGCGCCAAATCAAAAATACTGAGGGAATAGCAATGAAAATCTGAAGCCATCGTATGTCTGTATTAACTGCTTCTCCTTATATTTGCGCGTTTGAAATTGACTAACATGTCAGTTTATTATTCCAGTGAAAGACTCGTTTAGTTTTTAAAAACATGGAGGAACTCTTCAGCAAAGTATTACAAGTGAACGTGAAATGCAAGGACTGTGAGGAAAGGTAAGACTGCGGACTTGGATGTGAGATTACCTTACCTTGTGTAAGTAAATTACAGTTATGCTGTACATCTCAACAGTACAACAGGTCGGAGTGATCTTTCTAATGTGTTTATGTTAGCAACATTTTTTATTAGTGCAAGACAAAAGACATTAACGCAATGTACAGAATTAACCGTTAGGTATAACCTGTAACATTAACTTGGCATTAGGGAACACCAATAACAATGATGACCAACCTTGTTTATTTAACGTTGTATATGTAATGTCCATATTTTCCAAGTCTCGTAACGTTAATGACTGACTTCCACTGAGTGATACCCTGCACTGCAGCTACTGAGCTAGGTTCACAGACTGAATGGCAATGAGGGAAAATCATCATTCAGACCTCTGTAACTTACCACTGTGCAATGAAAAAATGGAGTATGCGTAGTGTATGGCCAAAAACAACACCACATAATACCTGTTAGGGGTCGTAATGCACATACAGCTTATGAACTGTGCATGCTCGAGTGAATAATGTAAAACAAGTGGTAGATTTCCACCAAGTAACAGTGTCAAATATAGCGTACGTTATGTATACTGTGTAGTGCAACACAGAGTAACTTATTAGCAACAACAAATTAGGATTTTTGCTAATAAGTAAATCACTACAAAGGGCCAAAGTCCCAACTGTGTAGGGCCACATATATCATATTGAAGGGATGGGAGATGCTGTCCTTGATGGTTCTCTGTTCAGACACTATTTTCTTCTCTAACACCACCTCCAGAGAAACCAGAGAGAGTTGGGGACCAGGCTCTCAAGTGCAGTCAGCTTCTCATGCACATAAATAAAGCAATGAGCATCGCTGAAAAAGACTTGAGTGCCAGAAAAGTAATTGGTATCAATTGCGTTATTAGAAACTGCGATTAGTATTCCTTTTTCTTTGTTTTACTAATCACTTTAATGACATTATCATTATCATTATCAGTTTATTATAACTGGTTGATGGTTTGAAATTAGAAAATACTTTATTGATCCCACACCAGGGAAATTTAGTCAATACAGCCTGCAAGTATTACAAAGAGCAAGCACAGTGGCATAAAGAGGTCAAAATAAAAAACTGTACAGGGTACAGAATAGAAAAACAACTATTGTGCCTATAATATGTTTTTATTGGCTAAGATTACATATAAATACTGTTTGAAGTCTCACTGTCATTTACTAGTACTAACAGTTAAATTTTACAGGAAAGCAAATATTCGTGTCACCATTGAGCTTCAGATGACAACAAGTCCAGTACACAGAAGGGTGAGCAGGACTATGGTATTAACAATTCAGATTGTGTTCCATACAGTTTTACTGTAGTCAGCTAATTGTAAAAAATAGCCAGTTCTCAACACTGGAAGGCCTGTGGCCTATTCCTCCACAGAGGAAAAGGTGCAGGCCTCCCTGTGGCTTCACTTCAGTCCTTTAACCTTTATTGTATATGGAACTGTTTTTAAAGATAAGCTTCCTGATGACGAGCCTTCTGTTCTTTTTGTCCAAATTAGGATCTTCTAGTAAAACTAACGGATGATATTGATCCATTTTTTCTCTTCAACCTCTCTATATCAGAAGAAGATTTCCAAAGGTAGGCATTGACAGAATTGTATGAATTACATTGCTCAGTGTTTGAATTTAGGATGTTGTGAACAAGCTTTCGCTAACTGTCACTGATGTTTTTTTTCTTTGTCATTGTTTGTGTAGTTTGAAAGTCCAGCAGGGGCTCCTAATAGACTTTACGTCATTTCCTCAGAAGTTTATTGACCTGCTTAATCTCTGCTATTCTGAACAAGAGTCAAACAATCCAAGGTAGGAAAAAATGCACGCCATCCCACAACATCACGCTGCTCTAGGGTTGGGTGGTATCCAGTTTTTGATACTGCTAAACCTTCCCCAAATATTCCCGTGGTATACAGTATTACCATCTGATTAGAAATCACATTGGAGTACTTAGAGGGCGCCACCAATTGCTGCTATACCGTTTTCTGCCACAAGGTGGCTACAGTGCACTTGAACTGTGATTTTCCATTTCGTGTATCCTTAACGTTTTTTTTAAACGTTTTTTTAAATTTATTCTATGTGAAGCACTCAATGCTTGTCATTTCTTTGATGTAAAGTATTTTGAGCTGCAATTCTTGTATGAAAGGTGCTATAGAAATAAAGTGTATAATTATTATTATAATTATTACTATTACTTTTTTCACGCAACAACAAAAGTGTGATACATACACATACATTTTTACTCTGTGAACAACATCAGAAATGGAATAGTAAATGTTAGTAACATTATCAACATCTTGTAACGGAAAATATAAAACTTGTGCAAATGTGTGCAAATACAACGGCTAGCAAGTTAAATAAAAAGTAGTGCAAGGACATAACATTAATTCTCAGGCATCTGTGAACGAAACTGAGTTAAAGTAAGAAAAATTGTCAATGGCTACAGTCCAGTACAAATAAATGACATTAAAAGCACAGCCTTTAGTATCCAGTTGGCTTATCAAATGATAACAAAATAACAGTAAATAACAAAAACACCAGAAACAAAAATGGGCGAAAAGGTGTTTCCTACAAGCTGCAACATTCAGCTATTCTTGAAGCCCATTCTAGTTTTTTCACCAGAAAAACAGGCAGACTTGCAATTTTGCCTACAGCACTCTGATGGTGAGCATGTGGCACACACACACACACACACACACACACACACACACACACACACACACACACACACACACACACACACACACACACACACACAAGTACTTCTGGGCCACCCTCAACATCAGTGAAAAGCAGTTGGCATTTGATTTCCACCAGAGAAGGGGATCTTTGTCTCTGTCTGAAATGTTGCCAAACTGCAGCAGTTGCATTTTTGGGGGGGCCAACTTGTTTGCATTCACTGTTTTTTCTAATTCTCCCCGCTGAGGACAAGCTGTCTTGTGACACACATTTGTGATCATTTCTAAGTAGTTAATTTTTTGACTGATGACAGTGTTTACAAAAAGTTCTGTCTTCTCTTTCATAGCGTCTTCAACCGCAGACAGTGGTGCTGTACAAATACTCTTCAGGCATTTATTACATATATGCGCACATTGCTTAGCAGGAGTTTTTCATGACGGTAATGAAATGGCCACTGTTGCTATTTTCAAATACCCTGGGTATTACCACCTAGCCCTATGCTGTTCAACTAAATAAATTCAGCTCTAGATTATGTACTAATTTGTATCAGTCCTAATAATCAGTTTTTATATGTGAGATACAGACCTTTAAAATTGCAAGTAATGCTGAGGTTTGTTGACTGTTGATTACTCATTCGTGATTGGTTGGTAAATTCTTAGAGAGAACACAACGTGCATGTTGTTGCTTTTATCATCCTATCAAGTTTAATCTGTGAAGTAGACAAAATATTAGAGACACCTTTCATTAATAATGTACTCCAGTAAAATAACATCACACACTGTATGACTGTATATTATCTTTTTCCACAGGTTTCTTCTACACTTGTCTTGTCACTCTCCAGTGCTCGAAGGCCCTGGCAACTTCAGTGTTGTAGAGACAAACGTATTCAAACACCTTAACCACTTGTCTTTACGGCTTGCTCACGGCTCTGACAAAGAGATTAAAGACTATCTGGCAGTATGTCTCTCCTCTTTGAAGGTTGGCACATTCAGCATTGATCGTCATCATAATACTTTCTGGCGTTTTGAATAGAATTTCAAATTATAAAACTCAGGTGTATCTGCTCAAACTGAGTTTGTCTTGTGCAAAGGGAGGTGTTAATCCAAACAGTGCCAAGTGCATTTATATCTGTGGTGTTTGTTTAAGTGGCAGACTGTAAACATTGCTTGTATATTGCTTGTGCATTTCAGTTGATTGAGTTAAAGCACTTAAATTGATTGCTACTCTTGTATTGTTCCACCTATTAAGATCAGGAGAGGAAGTGTCTTCTAATTGAAAAATCAACAGATAACCTTCACATGGATTAGAAAAGTGAAGGCTTTAGCTGATGAGCCTAAAAGTAATCATTTAAGTGGAAGTATCTTGTCAAAGTTGTGTTTATAAAGACATGTCATCTCAATGTTTCAGGCAGAAAAACAGGCCCTAGAGTCAAAGTTTAAGAAGACTGAAGACGATCTGTCCAGGCAACTGAATTATGCCCAACAGGTGTGCATTTTCATTGGACTTGGTGTTTACAGCCTTATTTTAATTGTCCAAGTGCATATGTATGTGTAGCAGTGCCAACATGTATCTTGGTGCTGGAATTAATCTAATGTCTCCCAGACAGAATACTATGTTACTGACCACTCTAACTCTAGAGGTTTGTGTGATTATGCTGTAGCAGCCTGGTGTCCTTTGCATGTTATTTAATCTACAGACAGCAAAAGAGACAGTAGTGTGGCACTGTGCTCTGGTAGGCCACAAATCAGAGACTGTGGTCTAAGGAAGGAGATACAGCTTTATAAATGGTCTTGTATGAAATATATCTTACATCCCTTTACAGTGGGTTAATTTCCAAGCTTTCTTTGGACTGCGGGGGTTTAATGAACTGAAGGACAATGTTCTCAATCCATTCAAACAAGCTGTGGACAACATATATTGTAACAATCACTCATATTAATTTGTGGTTAAATGCAGTCTGCTTTAACCACTTTAATTTTTAAATTGAATGATGTATACAAACAGTGCAGAGTTTTGTGTAAAATTAACAATGGCTGTTATCTTAGTGGTTAAAAAAGAAACAGTGCTTATGTATCTGAATAGATCTGTATTTTGTTCACAGACTCTGTCTGAGAAGACTAAAGAGTTGGACAAACTGCGCTCAGAGTGGACTAGTCAGGCCAGCTCTATGTCCAGCCGTTATTCTCAGGAGTTACAATCAGAAAGAGAAAAGGCTGTAGAGGTAAGACTCCTTTGTAATAGCCATATTGTTTTCTTCACAATAGACTTAAACTCTGTGTCATGTTAACATTTTGTCTTGAAACTCTGCCAAATGTAGTGTATTTAGTGATTTGTTGGGATGTTTCTTTGGAACACATCAAACATATGGATCAATCGCAAAGATGTGGATTATGCTGAAGTTGATAGAGATGTTTATTTGGCATGTCTTCATGGTGTCTTGCAGTTACAGAGCAGGCTCCAGCAGCAGACTGAACAGCTCCGTCAGGAGCTGGAGAGTGCTTATAGCAAGAGTAGCCAGCAGCTTCATAGCAGATTGACAGAGCTGGAGGCCTCCTGCAAAGAGCTGATGGAGAGGAAATACAAGAATGAGTCTGTCATCAGAGACCTGAAGATAAAACTAGTGGGTGCAGAGGAGGTAAGTGAATGAAGAGGCCATGTGAGGAATGATTGGACCCAGAATACTGGAGCTTTAAACCTACAATAACTGGGGTTTTGTTGTCGGTGTTGTTGTTGTTGTTGTTGTTGTTGTTGTTGTTGTTGTTGTTGTTGTTGTTGTTGTTGTTGTTTTGGCAATTTGGGTCAGCAGAAACAAGTTGTGAATGGGGTGGGCACTATACCAGTTTCGTCACCGACACTGTTGTCACATTCTGCCAGGACATAACTTTTGCAACACCTTCATTACTGTGCTAAAACTTTTAGCATATATAAAAATAGCATGCTTTACTGTATCTGTGAGAGCATGCAGGTAGAGGGCTATGCACATACTCTTAGAGCTATATCCAGAAGCGACAGTTTTCCCTCCTATATTGCCAACTCCACTAACACTAAGATATGGAAGGTAACATTACGTGTCAGTTTCTTGTTGGCTACAAGAATGAACACAAAAGTCTTCATCTACTCCAAGGAAAAGAAGACCCAGTGCATTAACTTGATGGAAATGTCCCCACAACAACTGCAAATGGAAAACTCCTAGGCTATGTGTGTGTTAATCATAGTACTGCTGTGAGGGCCAATACAAAGCTTTAAAACTGAAGCTCAAGGATGGATCGATACTGACTTCAAACTTAAAACCTGTAAGTTTTGCCATTTTTATGTTGCTACTGCTTCAACAATAAAAGTAGGCCTATACCTAATTTTCATTCCCATTTGGAGCCAATGAACACAGCTGTTCTTTTATTATTTTTTTCTTTGTTACGATATGTTTCCTTACATGCATATTTCCTTGCATTACATTAAAATGATTAAAATCCCACCCCACCTCCCCAAAAATAGAAGAAATAAAAACAAAACAATGGCAGAGTATATTTGTCCAATCACCCAGCCCTAGCGAACATTAACATGGATTGTTCCTCTTGTCATTTTTGGAGGCTACAGTGCAACACTTTATTTGCTTAGGCTAAAGTGAATTATGCAAGAATGATTGTCCATGGCATGCAAGAGTTTGTCATGAGTCAAGTTTTATGATCTGCAGCGTGATATCCACCTTCCTGATATGTCATCTTAGCTTAATGGTGTTTCTCAACTCATGTATTGTCGGTGGAAAGTAACTAATACATTTACTTCTGGACTGTACCTCAGTATAAATTTTAGGTATTTGTATTTCTGTTTTCTGCAAGTTATATTTCCACGACATCTCAGTTAAATATTGTACTTTTTACTGAAATACATTTATCCAATGGCTTTAGTTGCTAGTTACTTTGTGGACTTAACAATACAAAATGTAATCAATGAATACATAATGTTATTGTATCTGTAAGGTTTTATTGGTTCCCAGGGTGAAATTCACAAGCTACCCAGCAGTGTGTAATATATAAAATATATATAGAAATAAATTTAAATGTTGTAAATGTGGAGTTAATTTTAATTTAGTTATAAATATTTTATCATCCATATTATATTATTGGATTCTAATTATTGATGCATTAGTAATTATAATCCAATTGTATAATATGGATTATTCTGAAATGGGACATTCTGCATGAGTACTTCTACTTCTGGTATTTTAAGTGTATTTTGATGCTAATACTTTTGTGCTTCTACTTAAGGAGCATTTTCATATATGACTTTTACTTGGGGCAGCTTTGGTTCAGGAGGTAGAGTAGTCGTCCACCGAAGGTCGGCTATTGATCCCTGGCCTCGACAGTCTACATGTCGAAGTATCCTTGGGCAAGATACTGAACCCCAAATTGCTCCCGATGCTGAGCATCAGTGTGTGCTAATGTGTTCTCCCTCTTCTTCCCCACTCTCACCCCTCTGCCTCTATATCTTTCTATACCTTTTCCATTTCTCTCTCACCCCTCCCTGATCTCATCCTCTTCTTCCTCTGGTTCTAGGCCCCTAGGCTCTCTCCTCTGTGTGTGTGCTTGCCTATTGTTAGATATTGTGATTAAAAGAATTGAAACACAAGAAAACTTACTTGTTTATCAAAACAAGTTGTTTTCTCATTGCTATTTTGAGTATACATATCTCACACACACAAAAAAATCTTTTTTCACTACTCCTTTATTGTGGAATCAAACGCTTGCGAGTATCTGAGCTGACCATGATCATTTTGCACAATTAGTTGGTCATGTAATAATTGTGACAGGCATACACACGTGTACACAGCGTCTCTTAAAATGATTACTTCCAGAGAATCCCCATTTGTTATGATATGTGTGGTTGAAAACACATACAGTCAGTTGTGGTCGACACATTTTAGAACAGCATATGTCATAGTACAATTGTACCAGCAAAGAGCAGAACCTGCCCATTGCTGACTGACTGAGACACTTATTGGAATAAATGTGCAATAACAGTACACACGGTGGCCTTTAAAATGACCATTAACAGCTCTGATTGAGTAAGGAAAAGACTTTATTACACAGCTTCAGTGCTGTGGTGTAAGTTTAAGTGTAAGTCCACCTATATGGATGATAATGATTATTTGAATACTTATTTTTGTTCACTACATCTGTTGTTATTTCTGTAGGAGTGCCAGCATTTGAAGCAGCAGGTCCTTTCTCTTAGAAGGGAGAATAGCACTCTGGACACAGAGATCCATGAGAAGGAGCGTTTTGTGAGCCAGCTACAGATGAGAGTGGCTGTCTTTGAACAGGAGATCAAAGATAAGGACCAGCTCATGCACCACACAAAAGAGGTGCTAGAAGCCACACAGCAGCAGAAAGTAAGAGCTGCAACTTCAAATGCATGTTTTTAAATCACCCAAAAAATCATAATGGGGAAAAAAAACAACAGCGCAATTATGAGTTATATAGTCTGATTAGCAACTTGAGACGTGAAGACAACATTTTGGTTATTCTCTATAAACAGATATCTGCATATGAATAATGCAGAATACATTTTTAGAAAGCTAATAAAAGTTAAATCATTGTCTGACGATGGCCAGTGGTTTCTGAGATAGCATATGCATACTGCTCAAACATGATTGGTCAAAACTACTCAGACTACACATGGGGGAAAAAAAAGATCCAATACAAATATATATAGAGAGAGAATACATTGACATTGTTCTACTGTCTGAAATACTCACCTTAACACCAAATGTGGATTCAATCTCTGCTGAAATTGGTCCCCACCAAAGTCATTTTTTCCTCCTGTTTGATTCACATTTGCCAAAAACTACAGTTGTCAGCTGTTTTGGGAAATTACTGAGCCTTTTCCTTTGTTTTTAAAGATTCACATTTTCAATAGAAAACAATGGGCTTTGAGAGTGAGAGCCACAGACAGGGTAGGGAAATCAAAGACTATTGAGAAACACACAAATACATTGTTGGTATTGGTCTTTTAAAGGGATTTGTTGACAGTAAGAAAAATATAGAATAACACCAGACTCACAAGACTTATTCTGAAGGCAGGTGCTCTGTCTAAATTTGTTTATATATTTTTAACCTCTATGTTTTTTGTTTTTCTAGGAATCAGTGGAAGAAAATGCTGAAAGTAAAGAACTTCAGATCAGAAAACTTGAAGCAACAGTGAAATCACTGTCTGAGGAACTGATAAAGGTTTGAGAAAATAGGCCATACAAATATATTGCCATTCTACATACACTCACTTGCCAGTTTCTAAGCTACACCTAGCTAAAATCAGTGTAGTTTAACAGTCCTGCACTAAATACTACTTCCATGATGGTTCTAATGTTCAGGTTTTGTTGAAAGTGACAGAGAGATGTTGATTCAACCACAACCATCATTTTTGGGGACTTTGTGATGCTGTTGAATGGTACTGCATGACAGAGAGAGACGTTTCTGTTTTTTACCCAGGCCTTACTGATATAAATTGGATGGACAAAATAATATTAATTAATATATATATTAAAACTGCAACTGAGTGTATAACTACGCCTTATGTTTGAATTTGGTCCAGTCCAGATTCTTACTTCTTTTTTTTTTATTTTTTTGTCCAGGCTAATGGTATCATTAAGAAGCTGCAGGTAGAGGTTAGAGGCCTACTTGGAAAAATCAAAGTAAAAAACACTGTGACAGTGTCACAGGAGAAGGTCCTCAAAGATACATCAGACAAACTTCAACATGTTGAAGAGGATCTACAGAGCACTCAGCAGCAACTCATCACCAAGAATGAGCAGGTATGTCATCAATTTATAGAAACTGAGGACACGCTGCATTTAATAGTCTCTTGGTCTTTCTTAATCTCTTAATAGCATTAAAAAGCAGTGCTGCCTCTGGAATTTTGGCCTCAAATGTATACAGATCTCACCATACACCAAAAAAAAATACATTGGTGAACAACAGAGGCAGTGTGGTGTATGATTTTAGTTTTTGTTTTATTTTAAATATACATTCCAATGAGGATAACAGGTCTAAGGTGTGTTGTAGTGTAATCACCTGAACCCAGCTGAGCTGCTAATGTCAAGAGCACTGTTGTCCCACGTACACGTTAAGCATACTGTGTCACAGGATAGCCAGATGAGAGCCAATGGCACCCTTTTTGATTCCTACAAACACAGAAGTAAAGAAAAGGCAGGGGGAAGAGGACAGAGCTGTCACAGGGCGGTTAGCCAGTCTATTGTGAAAGTGAGAAAGACCTGCAGCCTCTCTAAACAGTAAAGTCGAAGGGCTTTAGGTAATCATTTATCAGTCCAATAGTACAGTGTGTTATTTAAATTTTTTTGTCCATACTTGTCAATATGGTCTGGTGTCAATTACAGTTGCAGTTGAAGAAGTTTGGACACCCCTGAGCAAAACGTATGTTATTGTTAATAGTTAAGTGAATAGAAGATGGACTGACCTCCAGAAGGCATAAAGTTAAAGATGAAACATTTTCTTCATTTAAAGCAATATACATGCATAGAGTTTGGCGGTATCCAAATTTTGATACCGTCAAACCTTCCCCACATTTTCCTGGGGTATACGGTATTACCGTGACCAATTAAAAATCACTTTGCAGGGCAGCATGACATGCGCGCAGTTCAGATGGTCAATGCTCAGAAGCACCAATCCTAACTTGTAGCATACCAGAATGATGGGGAGAAGCTCAGCTAAAAGCCTCTGCCAAGCTTTGCCACCCAAACAAAGCATAATTCATACCCCAAGAAATGATATGCGCATGTAACGAAAACACGAAAATGGCGCACGTCAAAGGTACTGCATCTGCTGATTTCACCACTTCACGCAAACCACAAAAGCCCAGTATCATATGGAAGCAGAGAGTCTGATGATCACAAAGATGTCTGCCTCCTCACTGTGCGACGAAAACTCGGCGAGCTAGCAGCCAAAGAGTAGCAGAAAAAAACTTTGCTAAATGTCTTATATTCCAGCCCGAAAAAACGCTGCTAATGTCTCCTCCTATGACTCTGTGTTAGTTTGAGATCAATCACGAAGGTCCTGGTTGTTTACATAAAGAGGAAGAGGTTTCTAGAATGGGGGGAGCGCTCTTTATGTGATAACCTATCTCTGGGGTTACTTCCTTCTGGATCGTCATTGGTGTTTCTAAGGTGAATTTCGGTGGGTTGCTGAGCTATTGACCGGCGTAACCACGCAGTTAGTTTCACCGCTCCGTCTCATTAATGAGCAAAGCGTTCACAGAGGACTCTGCTGAGCTGCCTGAAGTGTTATTTTACTGTTTTATTTGCATTTCGTCCCTTTATGAGAGTGAAGAACAATAGGAAGCAGAAAAAAGGCTGAAAAAGTGTTTTCAACTGAGGAGTTTCTCTGTATGCTTAGACAAGATAATGGTACTCTGCCCAGATGCGCCTAAATGAGCGCCTGGACATACCTGTGTTATTCGCTTAGCGATTCACAGTAAAATAAATTTTGACCAAACTTTTGCATGCCACTGTATATACATATTACATGTTAATAAAGTAAACCAAGGTTATTATAAACAAGTCTGCAATAATATCGTTTATCATAGCAGTATCATAACAGATAATTATCGGTGCTAATAGTCAGGTTCCAGTTCCTCAAATGAGGAAGGAGAATGTCCTTCTCTCTCTGTTATTATCATTATAAATTGAATAGCTTTGTCTTTGTATGGACCTTGTATTGACTCAAGTCCCACAGAAATCAAGCTGCATGTTTTATTTTTCTCTTACAGCATGTGTGCTCTTTAAATATGTTCTCATTTTGAAAGAACACAATCAGAAACCAAAAGTGAAAATTTTGTATTTTAGACTTTTTAGTTTCATGATGGCACCCCCATGCATAAATGGAGATTTTGTTTCCATACAGCCAATCAAATGACTTGAATTTAAACCATATTTGCCATGAAGCATTTACATCAGGGTTCTATCATAGCCTTTTAACACACATCGGCTTTCCTGCTGGTTAAGTCTCTTACTTTTACATACAAACATAAATACAAAAGGTGCACTGCTGATGTCAGTTTGAAGGCTAGATTGCTTCATTAGGCTAATTAATACAAAATAAATGATTTCATGTGAACTTGATGACAATATGTGTTTGTTTCAGGTTTCAAAACTGAAAAAGCAGTTGGAGATGACGGTACAGAAACTCAATGAAAGCAGAGAGGTGTTAAAAACTAATGAGAATGGTGAGGATGCTTGTCTCACTCACTTCAATGACAACTGACTAATTGCAGTTATGTTATTCACTGGAGACAATTTATATCCTACCAATTCTTGTTTTTGTTTTTGTTTTTTCATTTCACAAAATAATTTCTCACTCCATCAGGGTTAAAGACATGCTTTGAAACATACTGTTGTGTCACACTGATTATTAAAATATAGTCCAAAAGTATGCAGATCAAAGCACCCTGTCAGTTTTGCCGGTTTTTAACACCACTCTCATACTCTATTATATTTTTCTTTTCCCCCAGTTATAAGTTGGCTTAACAAGCAGCTTAATGAAAAGCAACTGTCCAGAAAGCCACCTGAATCTTTGGAGAATCCGTTGGTTTTATCCACAACAGGACTCAGGGTAGGAGATACCCCATGGCTGTGCTCATAGCCAAACTTTGGCATTAGTTCTTACACACTATTGTAAACATTAATATTACTATTATACTTTGCCTCATATATGGATTGCGATTGTCTTCAACTTAATTAGGTAAAAGTAATGGTGCTTTTATATATATATATATATATATATATATATATACACACACACACACACACACACACACATATGTTAACTTTTTCAGAGGTGATGTTAAGGCCAAATGTCTCACATGTCACTAACTATTATCTCTGACACCAGTTAACAATATCAGTGTATTTTACCAGGCACACTTTCATCCTCAGACAGGCAAACCCGTGGTATGTCCTTTGGTTGCTGCTGATGCTGCTCCTGCTGAACAACGAGCAGTGCAGCCAGCCAACATACAGACGTGAGTTTGGATGATTGCTTTCTTTCCCACAAGTATATTCCATCTTTCCACATTTTCAGTGTTCATGCTGTGTGATATACATTCAGTTTAAAGAGGATTTAGCTTCTGACTGTTTACGTATTCTTATGCTGAAAAATTTCCTATTCAACTTTTAAATGAGATTTTTGTTTCAAATTTTTGAACATGTCTGCCTTTTTGTAGGGCAATTTTATTTTACATGTACTGTTAGGCCATAAATAGGAGGGCTGAAAGATACGTATTTTATTTTCATTTTTTCATGTTCTTCAAGATCATGTTTTTTTCTTATTGTCCTCAGTGGAGACTGTGCAGGTCTGCACTCTAAGTACTTTGAGAGGAGAGATGATAGCATCCCCATCTATGGTCTGTCGTCTAATCAGCTTCACAGAGGTAAAAGCACTCATCATTTAGAGCACTGCATGGACTTCAGCATATTCAGCAGGATGTTCAACAGTAAATACTGGTTTCATTAGACCACCTTAGCAGAGATGGTCATGTTTCACAATGTCAGTACTACAATGCTAGCAAAATAATTGGTGTGTGAGAGCAGGGAAGGCACAGGGTACAGGAGTGTGAACATAGATCAGGATGAGGATATAAATAGGCATGTGCCTATTGTACATCACAGTGGTTGCCTAACCTAAACCATGCCTTAATCATGCTTGAGCAGGTGTGGATATAAAGAGTATGCAAGGAGTGTGTTTCTATGCAGTTTCAGTGAGTAGCCAGATTCCAGTCATCCAACGTCATGTATATGAGAAACACAGTTTTTGGTCATGTGTTGAATGTTAGCTTTTCCATGTGAGCCTGTGCATGTTAAAAACCTCACACAAGCATTGCTGTAAAAGCAGAGTGGCTGGAGAATACTATTACGTGGAGATACAGGCTTATATTCAAGTTATTATCAAAAGAAATCATGTTTGATGACAAAAGTAAGAATAACATGATAGAGGTTTCAGTTTTCTTTCTTTTTTTCTTTGCTTTTCAGAGTTCCCTCAGCAAACAAAGCCTTCTGTAGCTTCCGCTTACTTCTCTGCATGAAGCAGAGAAGTAAGCAAATTTAATGACCAGCACACAGGATGCCGTTCACTCCAAATGTGGAAGGAATGGAATGGAATGGAAGTAAAGCCTTCAAAACCTCACTTTTCACTTCATATTTTCAGCTCCTGTGCAAAACTGTTACTGACGTGCTGTGTAAAATGAACTTGTTTGCAAGTAGCAATTGTTTCTATTTTAATTTATGTGCTAATGCTCTACACATCTAACATCTAATTTGTGATTCAAGTAAATGCTTTAAAACTTTCCATATGGTGAATTCCAGGGATTATGGTGAATGTATGAATGTCTTCAAATCAGAATGATTCTATTTTTCCTAATACTGTACAGAATAATACATCATTGAGTGTTTATATTGTGTTTTTGTTTTCTGTTTTATTTCAGTGATGAAGTGTAATCTTTAATAAAGAACTTTTCCATACTTGTTCGTGTTCACAACAATTTAGGATTTATTTATTTACTTTAAGCCCCCATCAAATATTAAAAATGTGTAAAATGTAAATATTGGTTTCATTCTAGAGTTTTCTAATACTACAATTTAAGGAACTATTATCAATGCAAGACCCAGAATAAGTTTGAATACTCAACACACAGAGCAGCAGCAGGAACTCTGATTGGTCAGACTCATTTGGGCAATCAGGGGTCTTGCTCTGTTGTGGGATTTCATTTAACTTTTAGGTAGCACACTGCTTACATGTCTTTAAATCAAAGCAATCATGAAATGCACAGTGTATTTCTGAATTGTATAACTTAAATGTTTATAAGGAGTCAATTAAAGAGCTGAGTTTTAAAGACATTTTTGTTCATTTAAATGCTAATTTGGTTAATTAGTTTATAGTAGCAATTTTAGATGCATACATTTATTGAATGATTACAATTTAACATGGAAAACATCTGTAATTACTCTCATGGTAGACTCCAGACTGTATGCACATGGCAAGTCAAACAAAGATCCGCCAGCACAGGGAGGGAGGGCAAGGAGGGCCACAGGATGAAGTAGTGTTCAGTTAAAAATAGAGCCAGCAGAGACTTAGTTTAAGTGTATTTATGCATTGTATAACTAGCAAACTGCAGATGTTCAAATTATGGGTATGGAATTAATGTAGAGTACAACAAGATGTTCCACAAGAATTGGAGTTTTGTAGAGACAGCTATATCAAATATCAAATATTTGGGGCAAATTCACACTCAACAAATCTGAGCCTGTCTGTATTAGAATAAGATGAACAGCAATGAGAGCAAGTAGAAAACTGGGTTAGCAACAGTGAATGAAATAGTATTCCATGTATGTTTGGATTACAATTTGACAAGTTTATTTCTTTCTTTAATAGACACGTTATTTAATAAATACAGTTGGATGGAAACATGAACTATGTTGATAGTAAATGGACTGTAATTATATAGCACTTTTCTAGTCTGGCAAACACTCAAAGTACTTTTAGAACACAAGTCCGCACTAACCAATTCACACACAATCATACGATGCCACCTGCTCATTACGAGCATTAACCATTAACACACTTGCACACTGATGACAAAGCATCGGGACCAGTTTGGGGCTCAGTATCTTGTCCTCATGAAGACTGCTGAAGCCAGGGACTGAACCACGGACCTGAAAGGTAGATGACCACTCTACCAACTGTTGTCTACCAACTATATTGTTGTCCATATTTTTCTTGTTACCAACAAATCCCATGCAGACCCAAACCAGCAGTGAATAGAAGTACGACATATATGTCTTACATATGTTTTTCCTCTGTGCCACTGAACCTCATAGTTGTCAAAAAGCTAATGAAAACACATAAATGAACCCCACTGTTTATGTTACTCTGCTGAACAGACAGTCATAACTTCAGTTGGAAACAATGGCAACTGGACCAAGAGTTCCCCCTACAGGCTATATAATGGTTACATCACAAACTAACTTCTCTTATTTTCTGTACCTGTCTCTTCAAAAACACATATCATCCCGTCTTGCACAAAACATTTGGCTTACTTTGGCTACGTGAAGCAAAATAAGTACTCATCCCTAGCTTAACATCTTAACATTTAAGAAGATTTTCTCACTAACCATGAAATGAAACATTTGTAATTACACTGAACACTCTATCTAAACTTCATTTCTACAAGATGCATTCAAAGCAGACTGAATATGTTGTAAAAACACTTTAGTCGATTACATTCAAAGGCACAAATTTTTTGAAGCACGAATGAATTCCTGTATGAACACACTGTGAATTATAATATATATACTGTTTTCTAAACCATTCATAAATCGTAAGCTCTCAAGCTAGGTATCCCAAACAGTCCATCAAATATCTGCTATTATACACAGACACAGTAATCTGCTCTGGAAACAGTCTATCAAATGTATAATAGTGTGTTTTTTGGTCAGTATCCATTAAAGATACTGGTTGGTAGTGAAGGAACACCAGGGGCAGACTGGGACAAAAAATCGGCCCTGGCATTTTGGACCAGCTATTATTTTTCAAAATTATTGCCACAACCCCTATAGAACCACAGACAGCAATTATTATTTTATTTATTTTTTATTTTACTTTATTATTTTAGCACTGTAGCTTTGTGTCAGATTTCATCTTCGTATCCAATTTTGAATCCTCATCCAACCATGGTTTACATTAGTATTGAGGGGACAGCATTTCCCCATTGTTGCTTTGTTGCTGTCCATTCAGCCCACACTAGCGGCAGCTGCAGCTTTCACCCCATGTGAATTAAGTGCGGAATTTCTTTTTGAAAGCAGCCGGGCAAAGTTTGCACAGAAATGTAAGATTTTTCCCATCCTCACCGACCTTGTCATAAAACTCGTTTAAATGATCACACAATGCCTACATGCTGCTTTTTGTTTTGATGACGCATGCGGTGGTGCGACACTGGTAACTGCTGTTGCCAGATTGGGTGTTTTTCTGCTACATGTTAAGGCCTGTTCACGGTGTGTTTTAACCGGGTTTTCGACTGGAAGGCTCTATAGAAATCTTGGACCCTATTGAACGTAGTTAAACTGAAAGAGCGTGCCGTTCACAGACAACAGAATGAACGAGTTCACAGTTATGTTCATTCAGTACATTCAGTTCACGTTCGCCCAAAATGTGTATGAGTTCATGAACTATCGTTCAATGAACGCGTTCAGGTACAACACTGGTAGGACATACCTTGAAAGGGTAGCCGGGTGCTTTAATTCAATGTGCCATTTCAGGGTTGCTGTGGATGTGACTGAAGTGCGGATTTTCTTTTTGAAAGCTGGTGGGCAAAGTTTGCACAGAAATGTAAGATTTTTCCCATCCTCACCGACCTTGTCATAAAACTCGTTAAAATGAACATACAAGGCCTCCTTGCTGCTTTGTCACCTACAGGCTGCTTTTTGTTTTGATGATGCATGTGGCGGTGTGACATGGGTGGCTCGTGTTGACAGATTGGGTGTTTTTTCTGCTACATATTAAGGCCTGTTTACGGTGTGTTTTGTTGTAAAACAGTAATCTGACACAGAAACTTGAGAATGTGTTATACTGCCCTCTACTGGCTTCTTTTGGAACCTTTCATGAGTCTGAATAAAAACGAGTAAAACAGCAATAGATTATGGGCCTAGAGCGTCGCTAAAAGCTGTTACACAGAGTTTTGTGGAATATAAACAGTGTTGTGGGATTCACAATGGAAGATAAGCTGTTTATTGACAAGCTGAGTGGACCAGAGAACTGGGCAACATGGAAATTTCAGATGGAGCACTTGCTGAAAGCCAAAGGACTGTGGAGCATGGTAATGGAAACGGAGGTGCTAGCAGCAGATGCTAATGCTAACGCACAAGCAGAAATTGAAATTGAAATTAAACCAGGACAGGAACATCTAGTGTGCAAACTGAAAAAGTCAATATATGGACTGAAGCAGTCTCCTCGCTGCTGGAGCAAGGCTTTCACAGCATTCATGAAGGACATTGGCTTTACACAGAGCACATCAGATCCATGTGTGTTTGTGAGATCTCGACAGGAGCTGGAGATACTAGCGGTATATGTTGATGATCTGATTTTGATCACAGAATCAAAAGAAAGCATGGATGAGTTGAAAGAAGCTCTGAAGAAGCACTACAAGATGAGGGACATGGGTGAGTTGTCCTATATCCTGGGCATCTCTGTTGTCCAAGACAAAGCAAACAACTGTGCCCTTCTTCATCAGAAGCATTACATTGAAACCATTCTCCAGAAGTATGGAATGAACAATGCTAATCCCATTGCGACACCAGCAGATGCAAATGTGAAGTTGAACAAGGATGATGGTGTCAGTAAATCAGTGAACCCAAGTACTTATCAGTCTATGGTAGGTAGTCTGCTGTACGCTGCAAGAGCCACACAACCAGACATAGCACAAGCAGTGAGTGTTGTGTCAAAGTTCAACGCAAATCCAAATGCTGCACATTTGACGGCAGTGAAGAGGATTCTTCGATACTTGAAGGGTACAGTGAATCTCGCCCTCAAGTATGAGCGGTCAGAGTCAGGAACTTTGATTGGATTCTCAGATGCCGATTGGGCTGGTGATCAGGATGAACGTTGCTCAACAACTGGGAATATATTCTTACTGAGTGGAGGAGCAGTGAGTTGGCTCAGCAAGAAACAGGCAACTGTTGCACTTTCAACAGCAGAAGCAGAGTATGTCGCACTCATCCAAGCAGCTCAAGAAAGTACCTGGCTGAAGTGATTACTGAGTGATCTTGGAATGAGTGATTCACCAACACATTCGTGAATGTGTGCAGAATGGACAAATACAAGTGCAGTATTGTCCAACAATGGATATGAAAGCAGATATCTTGACAAAGCCACTGACAAAACAGAGGTTTGAGTATCTTAGGAGAGAGACTGGACTTTGCCATGTTAAAGTATGCTTAAAATACTTACTACTGTTTATTGTTCAATATGTTATGTTATAACTGTAAGCAAGGTAAAAAAAAAACAGGGGGGGGGACTCTTGCAAGTTTTGAGTTGAAAGGATTTATTATCTTGACATTATTCGGAGATAGAATACTGATTTTGGTTAAAATTCCTTAAGTGCTTTTATGCCAGTGTAAAATTAAGTGGGAGTGTTGTAAAACAATAATTTGACATAGAAACTTGAGAATGTGTTATACTGCCATCTACTGGCTTCTTTTGGAGCCTGTCTTGAGTCTGAATAAAAACGAGTAAAACAACAATATGTTTTAGCCAGGTTTTCACATGGAAGGCTCTATAGAAATCTGGCACCCTATTGAATGAAGTTAAACTGAGAGAACGCACCGTTCAGACACCAGAATGAACGAGTTCACAGTTACATTCATCAGGCAGCAATACAGTAAGTTCAGTTCATGTTCGCCCAAAATATGAACGAGTTCATGAACTACCATTCAATGAACGCGTTCATGCACTGGTCTCACATTTGGGCTTATGCTGAGAAAACGGTAGCTCCTATCAGAAAAGAACACAGACCATCATCACTGTAACGACTTCCTGAACGATTTGGTGTGATTTCGGTGTTTCTACAGAAAATATTTTATAGACACTTGCGAGTTTAGAGGCTGCAAATTCAAATTCTATAAGTCTCTCTGATTTTTTTGAGCACAATGTGAGAGACAGAACGAATTTGTCTACCAATTTGGAAAAAATCATGTGTGTAGAGTGTAAATTATGGCTGGGAGGCGTGTGGAAAGGCTCTCTCCCACTCTGACTGATGATGTCACGCACTCTGACACAAACATTCCATGCAATACACACCCATTATAATCTCAAAAATTCTCCAAAAATGATCATGGTCATTGAACAGTGATTGATCAAAAACTATATGACCTATCAAAATGTGGAATAATACACCAATACACAAGACTTGTGTCAACAGTTTAAAGTTTTAATGGAGTCTCTAGGTGAAAGTATGCCAGAGCAGTAGGCAGTAGGAAAAGTCCAATGACTTGAGTCACGAGTCCTATGACTCATGTGAGCCTAATGACTTGCATGATAGCTGGGCGGAGCTATGATCCTGCAAGAGGATAAATGCCTGGGACTCCCCACCAGTCAGTTAGAACTGAAGAAGCCTTTTGGATGAGCGGTGAAATGTCTTCTAGAACAGTGGTTCCCAACCTGGGGTCCGCCAGAGATTGCAGGGGGTGCGCACAATTTTGTCTGTGCTGAGGTTGTGAGGTTACCAAAATTATATTTGTGCACATTAACTATATGTAGCTACCCCCAGAAAGAACGCAGCATAGGACGTGGTGGCGGCCTGCCAGTCATCTATCACAATGATCTGGAGCTATCTCCTCAACCATTGCCTGAGCTGTCTTCATTTGAATGCCTTGCATTTAAACATAAGTCCCCTTCCCCTGTGCTGTTTCTCCTCATTTACCAACCACCAAATCTAAACTCATCATTTATCACTGAGATGTCAAATCTTCTCACAACTTTCTACACATCCTCTGCTGATGTAATAATTTTAGGTGATATGAACATCCACATTGACACCCCTTCCTGCCGCTTTGCAGCTGAATTTCTCCAACTACTGGGCTGCTTTAATTTAAAACAACTTGTTGATGTCCCCACACACACCAGGGGGCACTTGGTCATTACAAACTATGCCCCTCTCAGCAACCCACAAGGCCATTTCTATGGATTTGCCATCCTCATCCAGCCTCTCCAAGCCAAAGCGGAATATCTGTTTCAGAAACCAAAAAAAAATTAACCCAGAACTCTTGGCAGCAGACCTTCAGCATCTCTCCACACACTTTTCATCAGCTGACGAAGCAGTGGACTACTACAGCAGCCACCTGAGCAGCCTCCTAGACCTCCATGCCCCTGTTAAAGCCAGAACAGTCATCTTCACCCGCTCAGCTCCCTGGTTCACAGATGGACTTTGGAAGATGAAGACAGCAGGGCGGGTCCTTGAGTGGTGCTTCAAATCCTCTGGCCTCACTGTCCACAAACAAATCTACCGGGAGCACCAGCAATAAATTCATGGACTTTTTCACATCAAAAATTGCACATATTCACTCTGCCCTTTCTGGTCCTCCCACCCCAACTGTTTCCCCAACATATACCATCTCCCAACCCTTGAACTGCTTTCCTGAGGTTTCATTAGAAGAGGTGAAGAGCATCATCAGGAAGATGTAATCCTCCACCTGTCCCCTGGACCCTCTCCCAACCGCCCTAGTAAAAACCCATATCACTGTCCTAAGTCCCCAGATCACTGCTGTTATAAATCACTCCCTCCAAACTGGTCATGTTCCCCCTGTCTTAAAAAATGCCATAATCAGACCATTGCTCAAAAAACCCATTCTTGATCCGGAAGTCCTATCCAACTACAGGCCCATCTCCAATCTCGCCTTCATGTCTGCTTTCATTACTTAAGAAAGCAGTTGCCACCCACCTCCTGGACAACCTCAAACAATACAGTCTTTGAAAATTCCAATCCGGTTTCTGCTCCGCCCACAGCACAGAGACTGCCCTCATCAGAGTCACTAATGACCTCCTCATATCATCCGATGCTGGTTCTCCCTCCCTACTCATCCTCCTGGACCTCTCGGCTTGCATTTGATGCTGTCGACCACGGCATTCTATTAAACCAGCTCCACCTCACCACTAGACTCAATGACACTGCCCTCAGCTGATTCAAATCATACCTCATAAACCGGACAGAATACATCTCCCTGGGCCACTCCAAATCAAATCCACACACAGTCACTTGCGGTGTCCTCCAGGGGTCAGTCCTTGGCCCCATCCTCTTCATCCTCTACCTCACTCCCCTTGGACAAATCATCAGCCATCACAAAATTTCATTCCACTGCTATGCTGATGACACACAGCTCTATGTAAATGCCACAGCTCCAACCCCACCTTCACAGTCATCCCCGTCAAAACTCACCACCTGTCAGGAGGAGATAAAGGTATGGATGGAGCACAGCTTCCTCCAACTCAACAGTTCCAAAACCGAAGCCATTCTGGTTGGCACCCCTCTCCAGACCAAATTTTCATCCATAAGCAGTATCACCTTTTCTGGATCTAACATCCCCCTTTAATCAACAGTCACAAATCTTGATGGAAAAATGGACACCCAACTCCCCTTTGAAGCTCATAAAATCACCTCTGCAAGACCTCCTTCTACCATATCCGTAACATTTCCAAAGTCCGCCCCATTCTCTCCCTTTCAGATGCCGAAAAGCTGGTTCATGCCTTTGTCTCCTCCAGTCTGGACTACTGTAATGTATTTTTCATTGGGATCCCTAGCAAGAGTCTCCAGAGGCTTCAGTATATCCAAAACTCTGCAGCTAGAATCCTGATGAGAGTGCGGAAACATGAGCACATTACCCCCATTCTCCACTCACTCCACTGGCTTCCCATCTCAACCAGGATTGAGTACAAGGTTTCCCTCCTCACACACCAATGCATCCCTGGACTTTCTAAGGGATCAAAACAGGGTGATACAAAATAAATTTACAAAGTGCACATCATTGTAAACTAGGACTCAGCCTATAGTGCAATTAAACCATGGCTTAAACTTTCCTTTCTTAAGTCTCCTTTGAACATATGAAACAGAGTTAAAAAAAAAAAAAAAGCACTTTGTGAATTTTATC
Source organism: Chaetodon trifasciatus (assembly GCA_037975065.1). Taxonomy (NCBI): domain Eukaryota; kingdom Metazoa; phylum Chordata; class Actinopteri; order Chaetodontiformes; family Chaetodontidae; genus Chaetodon; species Chaetodon trifasciatus. The sequence goes on from JBBMOE010000026.1 coordinate 507,902, forward strand.
TCAATTGGTTTTTATTTGTGGTTATTTTAATTTTCCTGTGGAAACTGCCTTTTTTTTTGCCCTTTATGACTCCTGTACCTCCTGGGTTTCCGTAGCTCCTTCTCTCTTCTCCTCACAGTTCTGTTCTGCATTGCTGAGGGTAAGTTGTGTGCGAAAACGTTCCAATATTATTTTGTTGTTTGCAATATGACATTAGCTTTATAAACCGTAACCTCTGATGTGTGGTGTTAACTGTTGTAAATATGAGTTTGGACGGAGTTTGTATGTAATTTTTAGGCGCGATTTTCTGTTCAGCGTTCCGCCAAAATCGTTGTCTTCATGTAGAGCAGGAGCTGTTCCACCTTATTTATTGTTAAAAATTTATTGCTGAGGTGCAGACAGTGGACCAAAGGGCAAACTATATATGTTGTGTCTTCTGCAGGTACGTTTTTGTTTGATTTATGTTGTATTTTCTGTTGCTTCTGTGTAGTTCCCCTTCCATGTGTGCCTTTTTATTTTGTCCACCAGATGTCACTGCTTGTTTCATGAATGTATTTTTTTAGTGTTTCCTGGTGATTTGTTAAGATAATTCACGTTAAACTTTATATGTTCCAGCAGTCTTTGATATGACTCTATAAATAATTTTAAAAGTAATTTGTATGTTGTATTAAATACATATTGAAATGTAATTTTATTTCATTCATACAGATTGTTAATAGACAAATTAGCCCAGACAGTGCTGTTCTGCATTGCTGAGGACGAAAATAAACGCTGGAAACCAGTCCCTGAGTCGATCTCTGTATGTGCCCAAACCACATCCATTACACACACAAGCAGTCAGACTATACTGCTCTTCTGTTTATTCACCAGAGGCTTATCAACCCAGCCTCTTATTTTTCTCCAGAAAGAATGAACATTACTGGACTATGGTTACAGTGAGCTTGTTCTTAGTTGCAGTACCCATATGCCTCTGTCGAAAGCTATCCATTGTCGCCTGGTTTTGACAAGGAGGCGGCGGAGAATTCGCATTAGCCGTGTGTTTGGCCATCAAGTATTTCAGACTGGATGTGCTATGGTGATAACTCATTTCACACCAACAGCACACACAGATAACTTTGGTCTTGTCAGTCAACCCATCTGGCAGCTTTTTGAAACTAAACTTTCCACTCAGAATGTAAGTATGTATGATGTACATACAGTGGTGGAAAAAAGTTTTTGGACACCCTTAAAATTTTACACAATCTCAAATATTATCATGAAATATTTGTGGAAAAATCTTTTTTGTGTTTCAAAAGGTGTGGCTGCATTAGACAGACACAAACAAATACAAATGATATATATATTTTTTTATTGTTTACAAGAAAAACTAACAAAACTAAATTCTTGACAGTTTCAATATGTCAGTTCTCAACATTATTGGTATCAAAGTCAACAATAACAGAGAATGTGTTCAAAACTGAACAAAAAATACATAAACCATCACATCATCAAATTAATATTTAGTAGTCTTTCCATTAGCACGCAGTAGAGCTCTAATCCTGGCTGGCATGTTCCCCACAAGCCTTTCACACTGTTGAGGGGTAATCTTGTCCCATTCTTCTTGAATTACAGCTTTTAATTCTTCTAAATTCTTTGGTTTACGCTTTGAAACAGACCTTTTGATAATCCACCACAGATTTTCAATGGGACTCATGTCTGGGGATAGAGCTGGCCACTCTAAGACCTGGATACTGTGCTCCTGCAGCCAAGTACTGGCCCTGGATGTGTGGCAAGGGGCATTATCTTGTTGAAACATCCAGTTTTGACCGACGGAACAGTACACGTGCAGAAGGGAGCATGTGGGTTTCGAGAATGGCACAATACTTGGCAGAGTTCAATGTGCCATCACAGACAGTGAGATGACCAACACCAGCAGCACTCATGCATCCCCAAACCATGATACTGCCTCCACCATACTTGACAGTAGGTACTGCACATGCTGGAGATAATGCTTCGCCTGGCCTTCTGCGTATCCTCACATTAGCAGCAGGAAGATAAAGCTGGAAACTGGACTCGTCTGACCACAGAATCCTCTTATACACACACATACACACACACACACACACACACACACACACACACACACACACACACACACACATATATATATATATTTTTTTTTATCTCATCTTTTTTCTTTTGTTTTTAATCTGTAGCACTTTGATATCTGTGATGGAAAGGGCATTACAAATAAAATGTATTATTATTTATTATAAAATCCCAATAACACACCCAATTGGATAATCAGAACTCTGTATAATCCAAATTAAAACATATTTTTGGCCCACATGTAAATTTATTAAGCTATTTATTACCTATGACCTTTGATTTAATTTTTGGAAATAAAAGTTTGTAATTAATCACTTTTTTATTTAAGTGTGTGTATGCAGGTAGGAGTTGGGGTTGGGGGGGCCTGGTTTCTCTTGGACACAAGCAAGGGGGGCTTCAAGGAAAAAAGGTTGGGAACCACTGTCCTAGATTACTGTCTGCCTGACAGACAGACCGCGATCTGTGTCGTTGTGAAACTGCATATCTGACAAGGTGATAAGCAGCACTGGAGCACCACAGGGGACCATTCAGTTACCTCTGGACTGTCTAACAACGCAGATGCCCTGTACAGGAGGGTCCAAAGTTGTCTGCACCTGCTGAGAGGACTGAGGTCCTTTGGAGTATGTCAGATGTCAAACAATAGTGTGAGGTTATTGGTTTTACCAGCACAAAAAAAGTAGAAAAGTAGAAATGAGAGCACCGTTGTACAGAACAAACATGCAAATATAAGATCAAATGGATAAAACTTTAAGCTAAAAAGACTGTCCCACCCTGACATCGGACACTGTTAAAAACATTTCATAACTCTGTGGTGGCATCTGCTTTGTCCTGGACTGTCCTCTGGACCATCAAGTGAGGTGAGAGGAGAAGTGGGTGAGAGGAGGATGTTAGCCAGGCTGACATTCAGTAGAACAGTGCAGCATCCAGTGAGCAAGAAAGAACACTACTGGAGATTCTTCATCCCAACTGCTGTCAGACTGTTTTTAACGCCAGCATCATTTAATGTAGCACTGTGTTGATGCTGTCTTTCCCAATTTTACATCATAAATCCACTTTGTTTTGCACTACTGTTATCAATGCTAATACATGGTCAAATTATCCTTTTCATCTGATGCAAAGTTTTTAACTTTGACCAGACAAATCTGGTCTTGTTTTAATTCTGTCATCATACTATGTTGGTTTAAATATTCAATCTAGTCCTTTAGAAGAAGACTCCTGTCCCCTGTCATCTTTATTGGTGCTGGTTGAAAGAAGGGCCTCTATTGAGCAAGGTAACCCAAACTGGCATTGGAGTGTAGGAGGGTTACATGTTTCAAGATATTCCTTGCCAGTTGCCATAACTGACTTTTGCAATGTTTCCTTTTTCATATTAAATGCCAGACTGCTACTTTGCCTGAGCTGATTCACCGGTGCTGCTTGGCCTGTGTGTTTGGCCAGCCATTTTGGGCTTATTGGTAGGCTGCCCTACTGGTTTTGCACATGCCAACTTCCTAATGCTATTAGACCTTTGCAGCTAATTGTAGGGATCGTAGCTGGAATACATAATATTTTTTCACATATTGTTGGGTTTGTATGCTGAGGTATGTGAAACTGGTGTGGACCTGACTCAACTTCAACTGAAGCCTAATGTAACCCAATAAGGTCTTGACTAAACTCGAGTTAGACTTAATTAAAAACTCAACAACACCACTCTGGGAATTTCACCCAGTGAATACATCATATTATTATTATTTTGGCCACACAGGTGTGTGTGTGTGTGTGTGTGTGTCTGTGTGTGTCTGTGTGTGTGTATATATATATACATACACACACACACACCTGTGTGGTCAAAATAACATATATACACACACATACACACCTACACAGTAAAAATCACTGAATAAAACCTAGCACTTAAACTCCTAACCCTTAAACACTTAAAATAAAAGAAATTAAAAATTCAAGTGAGTTTCAACAAGTACAAAGCAGCAGTGGCATTTACTGCTGCAAAGAAAAAGACACAGGTTAAGGCAATCTTGCTGTCTGTACGTTGCTTACTGAAACACACAGTGATTCCTGAAATTGCCTTGAAAAAACAAGCTTAAAAACTCATGGAGGATAATTGCAGGATGCCGATTAGCTGCCCTGCCTGCCATTAAACACACCTGCCTACACATCTCCAAAGCTGGACAAAATAAAGAGACAATGAGACACCCAAAATATAAAAGAACAATACCAAAAAACCCTGAACCTCCACATACAAAAAGATAAACAGGCAAGCACTATTTATCATTTGCAACTCTAGCTGTGTTTTTTTTTTTTTTTTTTTGGATGTCTGGAAAGCTGACGGATGTCCATGGTTATGTGCCTGTGTTACAGTACTTTGATTTCCTTAGCCTGCAAGCACAGAAGCAAAGCAGAGGGCAAGAGGGGAGAGGAGGGAGGGTGTGTGGCAGGCAGCACTTTAGAGGAGGGGGCAAAGTGAGGTAGTGTCATATAATATATATATATGACATATTCTTCTTCTTCTTCTTAATGTTCATTAAACAACACAGTTGAATTTGACTCAAAGTTTTCAAAATGACAAGTGAATAAACCATCAAAATGACTTTGATTACACTTTTTGTAAAATGCTATTTTGTATTTTAAAATGCACAAAAATGGCATTTACGTACAATTACCGCCAGTACAGCCCTGGGTGAGCCTTTACACTTGCTATCATTCCACAAGGTAGAATTGACACATCTTTCTACTTAAAGGTCCCATATTATGAAAAGCCCACTGTTTCTGGGATTTGGGGTGTTATTTTGTGTTGTTGGTGCTACCACACGCATACAAAGTGTGAAATAAGACCGTCCATACTTTTTTGAGTGAGATATGGATTTCTGAAAGCATCTGTGTGTTTCTTTTGTAGATTAGCGCGAACTCTTGCGTGTTGTAGCGTGTGTGTTTTGCCATTCAGAACGATGTAAGGCTAACCGCTAGCTTCGAGACTACGACTTCAGCCATCAAACGTTAGCTCACTGCTACTATAGCTTTTGGTACATCACATCACGTTTCTGATCTTGCAAATGATTTAATACATGTTCCAGTGAGATGCCAGCATTCACAAATATTAAGCTGTGTTCATTTTGCAGTTTCACACAACTAAGCAAGTGTGGTTTGCCAAAATAGCACAAGCTAACACTAACCGCTAGCTTCTAGTGAGCAATCAGCACGGTCTCCATATGCAAACCCAGCGAACCGGTCGGTCAAGCGATACATACACAGACACTCCGTAGGGTCTAAGCTTCGGGAATTGGAGAAAATGATGCATTTGGAAATGTTTTCTAAAGATGATGAAGAAGAAGAAGAAGAAGAAGAAGAAGAAATCCCTTTATTAGTCACATTTTTTTTACATACAACATGCAAAGTTAGGAGGGGAAACTGCACACGCAATGCATACGTGAAATTTATTCTCCGCTTTTAACCCATCCTTGGACCGTCCTTCCTCCGCGGCGGACCAGGAGCGGTGGGCTGCCAGCCAACCAGCGCCTGTGGACCAGTTTCTTGTTGTCACCATTGGTCAGGTGGTGATCTTCCTGCATGTTTTTAGTGGGGGTATTTTTTTATGGAGGATACTCCAGGTGAGCATGGGGAGACCATGCAACTCCACACAGAAAGGCTAACTTTTTCCTCGAGTAGCAGGCACTGAGGCATGGTGGAGGACACTCCACCGGCGCCCACAGCGGGATTCGAACTGGGACCTTCTAGCTGTGAGGCGACAGTGTTATCACCTGTGCCACCAGATTGAGAATTAATGGTCAAGATGGAGTATGTTAGAAAAGCCCAGGGCAAAACGAGTGTATGGTTGAGACTGCTACATTCCAGGCGTTTTTTCTCTGGAGTTTATTTATGAGTGATCCTTTTTTACGCTGCATGTAGCTGTTGGCATAGCTATACATGTAAGATAAAGTTGATGTCACTTCTCTCTTTTTATATAGGCCAGTGCATCATTACAGTTACCTGCTGTTGATCAAGTGTAGCAGTGAGCTGTTGCAGCCTTTAGTGCTTGAATTTACACTGTAACAGTGCTGTCATGTTTTACTCCTAAGTATGCCCTATTATCATAAAAATATATTTTTGTTACAGCTGTCAAGGCTACTGTGCCCTGCAAGGACTACTGTTGTTATGTGCTGCATTACAGAATGCTGATAGAGGACAAGCCACCACATCATCAGGGGATCCTCTTTTCAAACTGAGCTTTCCAAAGTTCATGAAGGGAGAGTGCAGAGCCAAACCAGTAAAGACTCAGGCCACATTTGTAAGTGTTAATTTCTTTTTTTTTTCAAACATTTATATTGTACATGTCACAAAGTACCACAACTCGGTACTTTCAACATAATAAGTAAACCAAAAAAAATACACACTTAAATACCTGAGAAACTACAGAATTCAAAGTGAAAAATGTCACTATATGTGATGGAATCAGGTATGAAAATAATGAAAACAGATTTGAAAAGAGCTTGAAATAAGCTTATAGGTGATATTAAAATCTTCAAAAGGTAAAATTTCGACATGTGACTGGTTTTCCCAGATCCCATCACATGTGTGTCTGTGTATTGCACTGGGTATATTGATGATTTGATGGACATGATTATGGAGAAGATTTTTGTCGACCCATCATAGTACAGAGCTGAGATTCTGAAGATAAACGCGACACGACGTGTCTTCACAATATAAGCATCCAGACAAGGAGGAGAGGTCATCACCAGCTACAAGTGAAGTCATTCAATGGAGGGCG